>CM062290.1:156391987-156849171 GCA_031216915.1 Pictodentalium vernedei
TTTTTCTCAAATGGTTGTCAATTTAATCATCTAAAGCTTTGAATGTAATTTGTGAATGCGTCTTTATTAATGACATTTCATTTTTTCATGAGTTAGTGCGAATGAACGTGTTTGTGAGAATTAAGAGAATGACAGATTCTCGTTAACGATTAGATTAAATTAAGCTTTCGTTGCATATTGGCTGTCCAAAACCATTATTATAAGTAGACCACCATCCATGGATTTCAATTTTAACACAATAATAACTTCATTTTGTGAAGACGTGTAAAATATGAAAGCGAAATTTCAACTAATGGGCATCCAGGACAAAAACTTTGCTTGACTTTCATATGCCTTTTTCACAGCGATCTGGGAAGAACAAATTCTTCATGTCATTTGGTAATAGTCAATACTTTGTACGCTGCATAGTTGAGTATAAATTAAGTATGTTATCTATTTATCTGGTCTAATGAAATTGATAAATGGGAAATCAAACTTTTACGACATTTTAGCTATTTATTAGCACCTGAATATACAAGATAATAATACATTAAAATTATCATTTCATTCAGCAATTACACTTGAACATCACTGAAAAGCACGACTCTGTTGTTGCCCACTGAGGGTGTTTATACATCAATTTGTCCGCTTCTACATGAACCCTTTTTGGCAAAGTGTTATTTCGTGGGCCCAATTAAAACCACACTCAGATCTGTCTGCATCAAATATTTTTTTCAGCCTATTTTTCGCAATGAGAGTATTAAAATAAATAACACCTCAGTTGTCTATAAAACGTGGTTTGAAATAAAGCATGTGGTTTATAAATAACATAGTTAATATTAATTGACATTTGCTCACTTTTAAGCAATTTCATAGAAAACGTGACGTCGGCGCTCCTTTGTAATCTATTATGGAAAGATAAACGTAATCCCACAGTCATGGAAAAGGTGTGTCACTGATACAAGAAAGTTAAACGATGCTATAGATCCCACAATGGGCTGTTAATAGCCTCATCAAAAGTTAATAGAACATTCTACAATATTATCTCGGAAGAAATACGCAAATGTCAAAACACCGATATGGGTTATTTACTTTTAATAACATTTAAACAGAGAAGAGTGCAACGTATTTATTGTACTTGTGGACACCTATTCCCAATCTTTACAGAACAAAATTTTACATCGTGTATGTTTTTACAAGATCAAAACTATTCAAACGTGGTCTTAGTGGGTCAGAGCAGTGCTCCTTTTGCAATAATGCGAGGAGAATCTTGACTCATCTTTTCGTAGAATGTCACTTCTCAAAAACCATATTTCTGTCGCGCATGGAAAATTTTAATACAAAATTAAATTCATCTTGAACTGTAAACAGAAGAGATCCTGTTTTTGGAGTAGACGTTAATTCTGTGTATTCAGAAGCTTTGAATACTTGTCTTACTCATTTCAAAAACTACATTTATTCATGCAGTATAAAGGGGGGATTTATATCAGCTTCCCTTGCTTCTGATGAAGGGCTTAGTTATCAAAAACTTATTGACCTAAACTTAACAAACATATATTAAAACCGCGCGGAATACTCAATAAGAGATAGGTGACAGTACATCACACATGTACTGTTTGACAATGTTTATTTATCAGGTCCGTCTGTTCCATTTATCTTGGTGGAAAAAAGTTTGTTTTCTTCTCTTTGTATTATTTTATATTTGGAATTTATGTTTTTTAATAAAATAAATATCCGCCTCCAACTCCAAAAAGAGAAAAAAAGGTATGGAAATCTTTACATTCATTTTTGTTTCACGTGAAAAGAATTGCAACAGTATTTTATCACACGATCCCCAAACTGTTGGTGCAATTGAAGAAAAACAATTACAGCTTTCCACAAAAAAGTCAACACTTTTTTCTCAATCGTTTGTAAGGTCGATAACTGTCGTATTTTCAAAATGCCAGTGAGTAAAAGGTGAGCAAATTCAGTTTAGATATTTCTTCACCACAGGGGAGCACAATATCTCGAGTTTATCAAATGATATAGCTGGACAGAGCACAATCAGTTAGGGCAAACACTATTATTTGTGTTCAGCGCCGAGTAAATTCAAAAGAAAGCGTAATTATAAACACGCCTATAACCTTCCGCATTCTAATTTCAAAAGGGCAAATGTTTTCAGCAGTAAATATTTCCAACAATGCTGTTTGATATTTAATCAAATATACCTTGTTTGACAGAGCTCAGTGAGCTCTGTCAAACAAGATATATTAGGTTAAATTCATAGTTAAACGGGAGAAAAACGAGTGATTGGAGAAAATTCTGTTGTATTACCAGAGTGCTAGAGGCTAATTACTCAAGACATTAATAGGCGTTTGCCTTGAATTCCCCGAAATTAGTAATGTTAAACGCTGTGCCATAGTAATAGTTATGGTATCTCCAAATTATGCGGTGTCTAAAAACAATTTTGCTGTGTCTGGTCCATATTTTGGTCGTTTTCCGAAACAGTGCTCATAGTTTAATAAGGTAACTTCAAATGCGATCGCAGTCTTGGTTTATTACTTTCCAAAGTGTGATTTACTGGGATTTCCGGGTTTGATTATAAACGATAACTTCACAAGTGAATTATGCAATCACCAATTGGGTCATGTATCCGTGTGCGCAAACGAAGACGCTTTGCCGTGGGTGTAATGGGGACTTCATTGGTTTTTTTGGGGAGGGTTAACCCTTTACCTAACATGAAAAGCAGACGACACTTGCCAAAAAAATTCTTGAATAACTATTATTTTCATTTTTTGTCTCAAAAACATAGGTTATGACCCCTTATTGGAACGAGCTCGTTCCAATAAGGGGTCATAACCTATGTTTTAGAGACAAAAAAATGAAAAAATAATGAAAATTAATTGGCGAGTTTTGAGAATAGCGCTGGCCGGTTTTGGCCGTTGCGTTAGGTAAAGAGTTAAATAATATAATTTTCGTTAATAATGAAAAGTAATAAACAGAGTAATCGCTTGAGTGAAATGGTTACGTGAAATAATTCATTCGAGACGAGGGACTATATTGTAAAACACTCGTGCGCATTCGCGCACTCGTGTTTGTACACCGTCCTTCGCCTCTCATGAATTATTTCACGTAGCCAGTCCAGTCAAGCGATTACTCTCTATATCTTGTTTCCAAACTCTTTGCTGTATTTGTAACTGCATTGTGTTGTGCACTTGTGTTTGATACTAATGGCGGTAACGTCAGCCTCGCAGGCGTCACATTTAATTATCAGATAACCACCTGTGACCAGAAGCAGAACTGCCATAAGTGGTCCTCAGCGATAGCGCGGGTGCCCTTGACCACTACTAACCTTACTTGTACCAGGATAGTAAGTTGGAAAACTTGGCAGTTGCTCGACATCACGTTGTGCTTTTCTGCGTGCACTCTTCCTCCGGTGAAACCCTCCGACACGATATGACCTTGTTTACCGAAAGTGCCGGCAAACCCAAATAAACAAATGAGGAAATGACAGCATGGCGGTTAATCATTGGTGTCGAATAATGAAGTGCAAAATACTTCCAAATCATTTTATTGTTTTCAAATATTTTTTTCTTCATCGTATAGTGCATGTGTTTTCATTGGTAGAAGCCAGACGAGTTTGTTGTAAGGACGGGTGCATGTTTTTGTGGGAAAAATGATATGAAAAACGCAGCAAACGCTTATTATCCCGCCTGTTTACGGTGAGGGCTATAGTCATGACTTTCGTCCGTACGTCTGTCCGTCTGTCCGCTTGTTAACTTTTAGAGTTTTGGTTAAAGTTTGTGGTTAAAGTTATTTACTGAAGGTTCAAGTGGGGGGTTTTTCCTGTTTAGTCATGACTTTCGTCTCCGTCTGTTAACATTTGGAGTTTTGGTTAAAGTTTGTGGTTAAAGTTTTTTAATCAACCTTAAAGTTTTTTGTTTCTTTTAAATTAATATTACTATTGATTTTATCATTCTCATTATGGTTTTTTTATGTTTCATGTTATTTTGGGAAATATTTAACCCTTTTTTGTCTGGTAATTTAACTTACAACTTCCAGGTTAAAGTTCGTTTGTTTTTTGTTTTGTTTTTTTTGGGGGGGGGGGTGGGGGAGGGTAAAATTACACCTTTAATTCTTCAAACAGTTTAGTAGAATGTCACTGTTTCTTATTTGGGGCAATGTCTACTATCTACTGAACATTTCTACAGTGATTTTCATTAATATCAGCATGATTTTAACCCCTTTTAAACATGTTTTCAGACTTACTTTCTTTTATTTGAAATTAGACTTTGCCACATACTTTCTTACTCTAATTTTTGCATGGTTAATACAACTTAATGATTCCATTTACATCAATGATTTCTTTTATCGGTTTTAGGAAATATTTAACCCCTTTTTGCCGATCAATTTTACTTAGTATTCCCAGCTTAATGTTTCGGATTAAAGTTCTGCTTTTCAAGGTTCTACCTTTCATTCACCAAACACTCTGTTACAACGTCATTTCTTTTTTTCATTTCGGGCAAGGTCTACTGAAGCTGTACACAGTGGTTTCAAATAACATTGGCATTAAGTTAACCCTTTTCACAACGCTTTTCGAACTTAGTTTCTCTTTCTTTAAATTTCAAATTAGGCTTCTACACATACTTTGTTACTTTTTATCCCCTCCCACGAGGGAGGGGTATAGCACAGAGCTCGCTCCGTCCGTCTATCTGTCAGTCCGTCCGTCCGTCTGTCCGGACTTTCTTTATGGCATAACTCAAAACAAAAGTTAACGGATTTCAATTCTTTTCAGTACATGTCTCTAGGTCAAGTTTGATGACCACAATTATCCAATGAAAATTGTTGAAGTTTTTGCCCTGCCCAGCTTCCGCCAATTAGGCATATTTTTTTTTTATTTTTTCTTTCCTCCACTATACATTTTGTACTATTTACAGTCACTACATGCGGAACGTTTTTTAAACTCACGTACCCCCCCCCCCCCCCCCCCCCCCAGGGCCAATTAGGCATTTTTTTTTCTTTCGTCAAAAATGCATTTTTACAGTTTTGCTTAAAGTTTGTGGTTAAAAACCCAGACAAACATCCCCTCCCCCCACCCGCCCCCGCTGCCAGTTAGGCATTTTTTTCTCTCTTTGCTTAAAATGCATTCTGAAGGATTTAGACTGACCTAACACTCCCCCACCTCCTCCTCACCTAGGGCCATTTAAGCAATATTTTTTCTTTGGTACAAAATGCATTTTTAGCCTGACTGTTTACAGTCAGATCTATAGTCATGACGTTCGTCCATCCGTCGGTCCGTCGGTCCGTCGGTCCGTCGGTCCACCCATCTGTCTGTAAACAATTGGTTTCCGACCGATAACTCCAGTTTGGATTATTTGATTTCAACCGAAGTTGATATGTATATTTTCCAGCTAGTAATACGGGCCAGGTTTGAATATACGTTCCACAACTCCCCAACCCCCCCCCCCCCCCTCCCCGACGGTCGTTTAGGCAATTTTTCCAAAAATGCATTTTGAAGGATTGGGAGTTATTAAACGCAAACAAACAAAAATAGACTACTATAACACACCACCACTGCATACCAAATATTTTTAAGGATTTGGAGTTACTAAATGCAAACAAACAAAAATTGACTACCATAGCACACCCCCCCCCCACCCCACCCCACCCCCCACCCCCCTCCCTCCCCACACACACACACACACACGCGCACATGTGTCACTTAGGCAATTATTCCCAAAATGCATTTTGAAGGATTGGGAGTTATTACATGCAAAAAAGAAAATTGACTCCTATAGCCCAACGTTGCTTTATGTACTGCATATTTAATCCTTTACCTAACACAAGTTGAAGCCAACAGTACAAATTATTTTTCTGAAACATCAGATTTTTTCAGTTTTTACTTCTAACCATGGCTTATTAGTCCTTATTGGAACAAGATCACCAAGCTTGTTCCATTAATAGGTCATGGGGTATGTTTTGGAGTAGCGAAATGAAAAAATAAAATTTGAATAACACATTTTGTATATCACGAGTGCAGATATGGCCGATTCGTTAGATAAACGGTTAACAAAAAATGGCTCCGACTATTTTGTGTCTAAGCATTGCCATTGCTGGGACAGTCGGGCTGCATGCGTGACATCTCTCTAGTTACATAATGTGCATCACTTCCGGGGGTATATTCTGTTACATCAGCGTGACAATAGATATCAAAATATATTTGTTAGACATTCCCGCTATCTTATATGGTAGTACATAATAAATATAATTATTTATCCTTATAAGCTCTTGGTTTGCTTTCTAAGGCATCAGAGTATCTAAACATTTCCGAGGAGAACCCACTGAACCCCTGCTAAAAACAGTATACACACCTACGATATTCGGCAACAGTTCTCGGCTACCTGGATTACATTTGCGTTTAACCTTGCAGTCAAACCTGTCTTGGTCAGATCACAATGATAACATTTGTAAAAAGGCTTGCTCGAGATTGTCCCAACTAAGAAAATTGAAATATACTTTTAACAGAAAAATTCTTGAAAAAATATATCATGCATTCATATTACCGATTTCGGAATATGGTAGTTCTGTGTGGAGCGGTGCTCCTCAGTATCATTTAAATCGTATTGAAGGTATTCACTACGACGCAGCCCGAATAGTGAGCGGGTTGACAAGATCTGTGCCACGGGATCGACTTTTATTTGAAGTTGGTTGGAGTAGTTTGGAAAACATGCATTATGTTCACAAAATGTGTAACTTTTACAATGTTCTCACTGGGAATGCTCCGAACTTCCTCCACGAACTTTTATCATCTCGTGTCGCCGACATATCCCTATATAATTTACGAAACGCGTCTAATTTTATCACTTATTTCTGTCGAACGGAGCTCTTCAAACGATCATTTTTCCCTTCGTGTACTGAAGTGTGGAATACCCTACCAGCGGCTGTTCGAAACAGTCAGTCGCTTTGGGAATTCAAAAAGTCCATCTCACCACCCTTGTGTAAGCCTCCAACATATTTCTCAACCGGTATAAGGAAATACAGTATCATTCACGCAAAATTACGAACTGGATGAAGTGACGTTAATGGTGACAGGTTCCGCAACTACATCTCATATTCTCCATTTTGCTTATGAAACGATGGCGTTGAGGATGCAGAACATTATTTCTTCCTGTGTCCTTTAAATTCTGATATTCGCTGTATCCTCATAGATGATTTGTCGAAACTCACGCCCAACTGGAATTCAGTGGGTTTAATTTTATATGGAAGCCCGTCATTACCCGAAAGCAGCAATGTATCAGTTTTCTTATCTGTTCAAAAATTTATTCGTGACTCGCATAGATTTCATGTACATTTGCAGAATTAGCTGCGCCTCTCTACAAGTCTGAGTGTCCCAAAGTTGTACAAATGATCTGACTTCCACTGTGGGTGTCCTCTAACAGCGGGACCTGAGAATCAATCTGTATGAGAACAACACGGCGGATGTTAGGTTAGTACGGACGTGGAATGAGCACGCAAAGATTAACTGGTCTCAACATGTTCTGGGAACTTTCTTTAGTGGCATTAAACTAAACTTAGAACTGAATTTTGAACTGAATAAATTGTGGGGGTGGGTCATCATCACTGGAATTTCTGTTGTATATTGTTTTGTTTGTTTTTTTTTTTTTGTTTTTTTTTTTGTCTTCTTTGTTTTCATTCTGCTTTTACCCGATTTTCTACTCTCTCTCTCTCTCTCTCTCTCTCTCTCTCTCTCTCTCTCTCTCTCTCTCTCTCTCTCTTTATTTCTCTCTCCCTCTCTCTTGAGTTAACTTCTTTTGTGTATAATGTTTACATATTGTTATATTTTGTTCTACCTTCTGTAATATATTAGTCTTTGTACAGGAGCGGCGGAGGGTTTTCTAAGTGGTCAGCACTTGTCCTCCAATCCTGATTTGCATTGTTGAATGGCAAATAAAAATATGTTTAATCTAATCTAATCTAATCTTTCTCTCTCAAGAGCTGGAGGGGTCAAGTAACTTACTGATATAAATTAGAACTGCAAATAAACTGAGCATGTTACTTGCGGTCTGTGGCAATATTTTGCTTACTCACTTTGTGTGAGAAATTTTATGATCTCTACACCCAACAGAAAATTTTCTCTACCATTGACATTCATTCGCGCACAATGATTGACTGGATATCACATTTGAATGTCAGTACGGTAGGACAACGACTTTAAAGATTTTGCACTACTTGATTGGAAAAGAATTCTGACTTCATTCACGTGACGATAGCACTGTACTACGGAAAGCCATGTTGATCGGATACCGGTTTTCCGATGCTTAATGATAAGAAGATTTTCGTGTAAAATAAGATTAGCATTGATGATAATAGGCTACTTCACATAATCCGGGAGTGGACAAAAAGTACTCTGGCTCCCGTTCAGTCGCACATCACATTTGGACATTGTTTGAGGCATTGAGACTGAGAGGAATTTCGCAGTATTACAACTATCGCGAACTGGGATTATCTCTCATGTCATATTCATGCGAAAGGTAGGTCATTACTGTTTCTTTTTACCCTGTGCCCGGAGAATAGATGCAATTATATGCCTACAGTTACATACAAAACACGTCAAAGAAATTGTGCTAATTTTTCAATTTTCGCTTCCAACAGCCCAAACACAGGTTATGACACCTTGTCGATACTATTGAGCCAACATTTTAAGATCAGTTGGGTTAAAAAAGTAATCCAAATAAACTGAGTTAAGTGAATATGAACCCAATAGGGTTCGTATTCACTCACCCCAAATGATTTTTAACCCAACTGATTTTAGAGTGTAGTATTGTAGAGGTGTTATATAAGTTGGGACATTTATTCACTGTGTTTTGACTATTATCTGCTTGTCGTATTAGGCAAAAGGGTTAAGTGTATGAGTTTTTTACTTCAGTCAGTGACAGCAACTGTTAAAACTTAAACCCAGATATATCAATATCCCTGTAGAAACCCGGAAAGTGGGGCAGAACTTGATTTTAGTAATTCTGTTTTCTGCATTAATAGGAGCCGTTAGCCAGTATCTTGGGGTTCGAATCATCTAAAGTGGGCTGCATAAGTATACACAGGTGTCCAAACTTGACCTCAGACATGTGTTGAGCATATGATATAGCCATACATGCTGGAATGACCATTAACACCAATAGAGAAACAACCGAACAGACACCTCAACCACAAGAGATATAGGATGAGAAAATCATTAAGATGCAATATAAAATAATGAAAGTTTAGCTTGAAAATGGGTAACAGATTATTTTCTGTGTCGTCAAAAATCTAAAACCGATTATTTTCTGCGTCGTCAAAAATCTAAACCCGATAATAATTTGTCAGTTTTTTGCTGTCCATCCGTATTTACGGCCAATGCTTCGTAACTTTGAACATCAAAAAATGAAAAATTATAACATTCATTAGATATATGATGTCATCGAAACTAGCATGTCGTCTATTTTTAAGCTAAATTTCCTATTACTGATAAAGGTCTCCTTATAATTATTCAGCTGAATATGTCAGTTTTTCAAGAAATGAACAACTTCTCATTCACTCGTCCGAGGATATTTCGCACTTAAGTTACCTCCCCATTCACAGTCTACGTAATGTATACATTTGTCGAAGCGCTCAGTGTGCCGTTTCCTGGAGAAAACAACACACAATCAAAATCTTACTTTATCATTCAAGTACAGCTGAATGACACAGTTGATTGCTCCAACCGTGGATAGAAATGGTCAAACTGTTCTCATTTTTGGGACAAACTTCCGATTTTCGTGCATTGGTAACAATACACCTGTGTTATAGGAACACTTTATTCCCTCACTGAGGATTTTTCAACATAAAATAAACATTCGGATAAAGAAAAAACATATTCGTATCTTTTTCACTTTTCCAAAAGGATTTCTCAAAGTAGTTTTACACAAATATAGAGTCATTTGTCACCTGCGAAATGTCAGCTCCCAAACAAGTCTGGGTTGGTCATTAAACACTTCTGTGTGACCTTGACTTCCAATTGGAATGCACCTGGCTATACACAGTTTGAATCAAGATCATCAGCAAATTATTTTGGCCATATTACCATTAATAAGCATTATTTTCTACCTCCACACCATCACAAAATAAAATTATGGCCCAAAATAGCCTAGGATATCCAATGACCCCTGGATATAATCATTTAATAGGAAACAAGACCCATAGCACCTTAATGGCAGACTGAACATCTCCCTTCCGCAATTATTACTCTTTGTGATCTGAGCCGAAAATGTATGTTCACTTCAGAATTTATTGATGCTGTTGTGAAACTTATACTTTTATTTGTTACATTGCTGTCATCACAAAAGCAGGCAGAAAATTCCGACCGGATCGCGACTTGGTCGCGATCGGTGGAAATTCTCTGTCCGCCATCCTTATCGCAACATTGTATAATTTCATGCAGTTCAGTAGAAATGCGAGAGCATTGAATCATGATTGATATTTTCATTCAATTTTTGAGGCAATCTTGACTTTGCTGTATATTATTTAGCAGCTCTCAGCTCACTGTTGTAAGCGTGTTGCGTGTTCATTAGTTTCCTGTTCTGGTCGCTCCATGGGGTCTCTTTGAGATGGGTGACGTGGGTGTGCTCACTATGGTGTTTACTGGAGATGTCGGAATTAAGTTGGAGTGATTGTATTTTATTTATAACGCCATGGAAATCAGTTGAGATTCTTACGAATGATGCCGTTTACACAGTTTATACCACAAACTGAAATGACCTACCATGTGAGGACTAGAGCGTTGAGCCTAATACCCTCTCGATTTTAGGTTGCTAAATCCCAAGCCAAATATTCCTGTCTTTCGTCTTAATATTATGGAAAATGTCAGCTTAACTGGTCTTTGGTACGTTTACAACCTGTGTTTCAATTGTTGCACTCTTGTCGTTTTTTGTTTTTTTTTTTTGTTTTTTTTTTTGGGGGGGGGGGTGGCGTCCTCCTTTTGAATCCCACCTGCGGCAACCGCGTTGTGTCCTTGGGCAAGGCTCTTAATCCCGATTGCCCATGTTTGGGGCACGGCGGTGTTGAGTACTAAGGTGTACTGCACGTCGATGGTGCATCTGTCTTCAGCCAATGCTAACCCTGCTTGTATGGAGTTAGTACGTTGGGGAGTCTGACAGTTGCTCGCTGTTGTTCAGTTGTCTCTCCGGGTACTCCGGCTTCCTCCACCTGTACAACTGTCCGACACAAGGTGACCCTGGCTGTAGAAAGTGTCGTTAAACCCCAATAAATAAACAAAAAAATGTTTTTGATTTTTAGTTGTAGATAGTTGTTTTCTTCTCTTCATTCTCTCTTTCTTGTGTACTTTTCGTTTTCATTTTTTTGTGTTTTGCTTTTGTTTTCTTTTTTCTGAGGAGATGACAGGAAGACTATCGAGCTATGTCATTTCCCTGTGGTATCGATTTTGTAATGCATTCATGTACTTTTTTTATTCCGATACGTGGTGACACTGGCTGTCGAAAGTGTCGTTAAACACCAATACATAAATACTTAAATATGTACTTGTTTTCTAATCCCACTGTGTGTCTATTGTAATCTGTATTTTTCTAATGTTAGTGTAATCACTGTATAATTATCACACCATAAATAAAATTACCTATCTATCTGTCTGATCACAAAAGAGGCAGCTTTTGTGATCACAGCACTGTATTGAAAACCACTTGGAGATGCTTCAATATTACCCCTTCAACACCCACGCACTAAATGATATCGCCTCATATTATCCAATCAACACCGAAATGGGAGAATCTATTTTAAATTATAAGGGGGTGCAGTAATAATTCAATCCTCATTTTCAAATACGTGCTGCAATCTGCATGCTCCATGTCTGACAATTTTCGTCATTGAAAGAGATTCATAGGAAAATTAGCTCCCCTTAACAAAAGTATGGGATTTTTATATAAAAATTGAAACTTCGAAATGTAGGGGAATTTATATCATCGATCTGCTCATCTTTTCACAAACTTCAGCCATTTCCTATAAAGTAGTAAAAAAATACAAAAGCTGGCTTTTTAAAAATTTTCCCCAATCAGTTTGAACTAGTATTGTCTGTTGAAAGCCATTTAACCCTTTACCTAACGTAACGGCCAAAACCGGCCAGCGCTATTCTCAAAAATCGCCAATTAATTTTCAAAATATTTTCATTTTTTGTCCCAAAAACATAGGTTATGACCCCTCGTTGGAACGAGCTCGTCGAGCTCGTTCCAACGAGGGGTCATAACCTATGTTTTTGAGACAAAAAATGAAAAAAATTAATTATTCAAGAATTTTTTTTGCAAGTGTCGTCTGCTTTTCATGTTAGGTAAAGGGTTAAAAATAAGAAAACGACCTTTTCACCATCGTTTGATGATGAAACGTTCCCAGCGCAAGTGCTTTGAAGGGGTCTGACGTGATTCATGTTGTAAATGTGTGATTCCAACTACAAAACTGTGATCAATAGCACTCAGCAACTGAGTAATTTGTACACTACGTGTTAAATACTGGGACACCTACGGGGTGTTTGGAATATTCTATTCAATGCAGAATCTATCAATCGGCTTAATGCCCGACCTCGTAACTTTACCAATGTTTGTATTTTCCGTGGGACTACACCGTCTATCGGAATTGTGAGTTGTCGTTGTTGGACTAACTACTTCCGGTTTGTATTTGCGATATTGTAAGCATTACGTGTCCATTTGATAGAGCGACCCGAGTGGATTGGTGGAGGGGAATCCTGTGGTGTTCTGCCCTAGGAAAAAGTGTGCATGACAATCAACATGACAAGCAACATCGATTTGTGCATTGCACATCACACAAAGCGACTGCAATGTTGTTAACAACCTTGCCGGTATATATAAGTTGTGAGACCTAGTTATGCAGTAATAAGGGTTTTCCATTGTATACACGGCGTTTTTTTTTATTTTTTATTTTTTTTTTTTTTGGCCCTTGTCAGTTCGATTACAATAGATACATGTTGATGCGAGTCCACTAGGCTGCTGAGAGAATGCATTTGTTGTCAAGTGCGATGGATTTTCCCGCATAGGAATGATGCTGCAGACGCATGCAGAACTGTGATCACACAAATGGGGCCTAGCGAATCAAGTATTTTTATTAAATCGAATGGAGTCTGTTATTCAAAATCGAATCGAACCTCGAATCGAATACAGGCGTCTTGAAATCCAGACTGACAAACTATTTCATCTTCATCATCACGGCATACCTTCGCAGAAGGTATGCCTTGATGATGTAGTTGGAATATTACCAAGTGAGGATTTTTGTTCAAAAACAGACACGGGTGCGAGAATTCCGCACTGGGCACTGCATGGGGCTAGCCGCTAACAATCGATATTGCTGGGAAACTTTAAATTTGCTTTCAGCAGTGGTAGTGACTAGTGAAATTGGAATTAGCATGGATGGCGGCAAAGGTACAGATGCCTTTTTATGTTAATATAGCGTAAATTACACTCAGTCTGTATTTCAACATTATTTATGTACTATTTCTATCTGAGCTATAAATTTTAGGAAACGCCTAAGATGGCTGATACCAAGCGAAATTCCAGTGAAAAGATTCGAAGGAAAACGAATCGGACAGCCGATTTCGAATCGAACCGAATACCAACTTGAGATTCAAAATCCAATAGAATCTCGAAGCTTCACAAGGCCCTACACAAAACCTCTCCCTTTCTCTCATTCGAGTTACGATCGCTATTTGATCGCCTCATACTTATACCTTTGGGTCGAGAATTCCTAAATAGAATACTGTGAAGTCAAGACTTTTGTCAAGAAAAATAAACGAAAATAGCATTTTAGATTCAACGTTTTCGCATTTCTGTTTCGACAGGTGGGGGCTGTAGGGTGTTGTGGAAAGGAAACCGGATAGAGAATTCCGTTCGGGTCGTGACTAGGTCCCGATCCGGTTGAAATTCTCTATCCGATCCTCTGTTTACTTTGCCTTTATGCTTGCATGCCAGTTAAGATGTTGCCACATATGTTTTCGGTTCTATTTCATAGATTGTAGTTGAGACACAGTGACAAATACAGTACAGACAAACAAATAAGCAAAAAAACATCAAGGTGAAGTTGATTGACGAGGGTCATATTGTCCTGAGTTGTTTTGATGGGGGTTTTTTGTCCTATCTGTGTTGAAAGTTACGGAAATGTCTTGATCTACTATTGTTTATACAATGGATTTGTATATCCTGGGAGACGAAAATCATCGCGATGACCTTTCAAAATAATTGAAACTTCTTAAAATGTTTTAACTTCTTTCGGGTAATTTACATAAGTCAGAACCTAATTACTCAAAATCTACAATGCGAATGAGTTTCCTCCTGTAGCTTTCGAAGATATATATCATGTGACATTTAAGCCAAGCCATCATATTTTAAGTATCTGTCGTAAATCATACAATAGATAATGACAGGACTTCCAGTGACATTTTATTTTATAATTCTGTGGTGTTTGTGGTTTTGGGGTTTTTTTGGTGAAATAATTAGATTGCGTTTGGCTGTGAAGTTTATTCTCCATTTGTATGAGACAGACTGTGAGTGTGACATAAGTCCCAAGCAGCAAAGCAAGTCTAGCATAGTAAGAAAGTACCTGATTACTACCAAGAACGAATCCATATCTCAAGGCTACAATTCAGACGATAAGGTCTCGACTGGAATATCCCAACCCCCACCTCAATATAGCTACGCGCATGTACGGTAAAACGTTTGCAACAAATTTAACATACATTTTTCTTGCTTATCACATTTTTGTCTGTTATGTCTGTTTAGCCCCAGAAGACTTCAATTCAACCTTACATATCGACAACTATATATTATTGGTGTTTAGGGACATATGTTTCTGCACAATGGTTCTGCACAATGGGTAATCGTGATCGCAACATGGCGATAAAGTCAAGTTTAGTCAAGCGTTTATACCCATGTAACCCATTTTAGAGGAGCTCCACCCCAAGCATTGGGGACTGGGTCCTATTTTACCAGTATAACAGAGCTTGTTTACAACAAAAACACGCACTTCGTCACTTCTCTGAGTTCCCACGGACACATATCGACAACTGCATGAGACCTAAGGGCATAATAAGGGTAAACAGTATACATGTATATTGTAACGGATTAATATTAACTCTTCACTCAACATCACGTTTCCTTAAAAGTAGGATAGATGTTTTAGAAGTCTTCTAAAGTGGACAACATATAGAATAAACGTATTGTGTTTTCAAGTAAAAAAATTATTCTACTCTGGCGAGTCGGTTTCATTCTTAATTCTACGAGTAGAATATTTTTTTTACTTGAAAACACTGTACGTTTATTTTGGTTATCCCATAAATCTTTTACAGGGCAGTCGCGGTGAAATCGTGCTGTTACTCGCTACAAAACGCAGCGAGAAGTGAGGAGCACATTGGTCCAGTTCGATCGATCAGCACAACTGACAAAAATAAACAAGGCTCAGAAATACATTTCTGTCTAAAAATAATTCCCCTACAAACTTGAGCTAAACTTGCAAAAATAATTTATTAAATGAACAGTGTCGTGTTTTCTACTTGCATTGTGTAATACTTTCAAAAAGTTTTAAAGAAAACAACACTTGAACTATTAATTATGCTACACGAATGCGGTAGAGGTCAGAGGTAAGTAAGTCCGTTTCTATTATAGGGATAAATTCTTTCAGTGTTAAACCTACGGGGAAAATTTATCACCCTACTAGGTGAATAAAGCAAAAATTTATCCAAGGCTTTTATTGTTGATATAAACGGCTATTTATAGGATAACTATTCGCAAACGATTGGCAAAACTTGACTTTATAATTCTGCTGAGTTCATGATAAAGTCAAAAATGCTGGAGGCGACCTTAAACATCGATAAACAAATAACGAAATCTGGGGTTATATAGTCTTCTGAAGTACGTAGGATAGACTTGATCAGTGTTGCCACAGATGCTGGGAGAGTCCCGTTTTCTGCATTATTTAGCTCAATATATGGGTTGGGATTTTTCGATACAAAAAACTTTTGGTTCTTAGCCTGTGTCACAGATGAGGACTGCGGTAAACAATTAAAACAAAACAACAAGTCTTGACACCTAATCTAGAATGAGGAAACATACTTGTTTATCCAAACTGTTGCAAATGCACAGCATTATATTTCGTACTGTCGGAAGGGATCTTTGAGTCTGTACAACCGTGACCAACTTAACTCTTTACCCAACGTAACGGCCAAAACCGGCCAGCGCTATTCACAAAAATCACCATTCATTATTTTTTTCATTTTCTGTCTCTAAAACATAGCTTATAACTCTTCTTTGGAACCAGCCAGTTGAGCTCGTTCCAATGAGGGTCATAGGCTGTGTTTTTGACGCAAAAAATGGAAAAAAATTAGTTATTTAAGTATTGTATTTGCAAGTGTCGTCTGCGTATCGTGTTCGGTAAAGAGTTAAATACATGTTATTAGTTTAAGCCTTTACCTAACGCAACTTGTCATATTCAGTTTGCGCTGTTCACAGAAATCGTTATTCAGATGTTAGTATTTTTCAGTTTTTGAATCCATAGCTCATGACCCCTCATTGAAACAAGCTCATGGAGTTCGTCCAGATCAGGGGTGAAAAGTCTTTCCAGTTATTTAAGAATTGCTTTGCCATAGTTGTGTCAGACAGAGGGTTATTTAATAAAACTTTTTTAGGAATGGGTTTGGATATTCTGAGTGAATTAAATCGTCTTCGCCACTAACACATTTCTATAAAATATTACTTATAAACTGATGTGTGAGCCGTCATTTGATCGATGGCGATAGAGACCGGTCGTCACGGTGACACAAGTTATACATTCCAAAGGCCCGTTCCTCAATTTCTCTTTTGATTAAAAAACGTTCGAAACGTCACCCTGACACAGCTTTTCAAAAATCCCAAGACGGCAAAAATGTTGAAGACATATAATTTAATATCTTTACTTTTTTATTCCTTATTTCAAGATTTTTTTGGCGGATAGGTTTGATGATTCATAAACATGGAACCGAATGGTATATCAGTAACATTTTTATTACTCAACATCAAAGCACGCGGTGCATGTCCTTTAATGAAAGCAGCATGATAATAAACGTTGCAGAAATCCTGACTTTATACGTGAGTTGCGGTCACGCACGATAAGGCTAGTCGCAAAAGTTAAATTGACCTCAAACAGCAGTAAATAAATAAATAAATAATAAATAAATAAATAAATAAATAAATAAATAAATAAATAAATAAATAAATAAATATTTGCATATGTCATTTTAAAAACCTTCAAATAACAATTTTGCTGTAAATAAATAAATAAAAATAACATGTCGTTAACATGCTTCCATGTAAGATGCGGTGTCGAGGGCTTTCCGAAGCCTTTCCGATAGTCTTTTGTCACTGCATATCAACGGCTTAACCCTATCTCCATCCATGTCAACTCAATGGCAGCAGCTGGAAGAGTCCATATTCATTATCTGGAGGTAGACCAATTAAAATTTTCAACGTGCAGCCTTGGGCTGCACTTTGAAAATATTGATTGGACTACGCCACACATTCACTTAGCATCCACCCTTGGTGATGAAATTATGACTGGACCCGAAAAGCGGCCTGTCAATTTCAAATTGTTAATGAAGAAACTCACAAAGTAAGTGTTTTATTTGGGTGGCTAATCCAATCCATTGTACCAATACCTATCAGTATGCGTGTGATTTTTTTTTGTTTCAGAAAATTCCAAAACAATTTTTCTGAAAATAGCCAAGGTAGTTTTAACTGTTTTTTTTTTTAGCTGCCTCATTTTTCAATTTGTTCTGGCCTGAAAACAACGTAATTGAAACATATTGTGGACGAAATGTCCTTCAATAGTGAGTAAGCAATACGATTCAGTCAGTTCAAAGTTGTTTTCAGCAGAGGTCTTTAGCATCGAACCCGTCAACTCTTTATCCAACAGGAATACCAGACGAAAGTTGATAAAATATTGAGTAACTGCAAATTTTCATTTTCTGTCTCAAAAACATAGCTTACTATACCTCTTTACAGCGAGCTCAACGATATTAATCGTTATGTTGTGTAAATAGTTACTAGAAACTCGCCGATTCTCAAACCACCATGACGACTGAAACAAAAACATGAGACTGTAAGTTTGCACAATTCTGAAAGGTTCCAGCTTAATAATATAATAAATCTTCGGCCTTCCACTGATATGTGGCGGTCCTCTAACGAGGAGGCCTACATTAACCCAGTGCCCTGCTGAGGTTTTCTTCCCCACTCTCTCTCTCTCTCTCCCTCTCTCTCTCTCTCTCTCTCTCTCTCTCTCTCTCTCTCTCTCTCTCTCTCTCCTAATATCCCAGCATTCAGCCAAAAATTGTTTCATAATTCCCCACACTAGCGCCTTCTCGATCTCCCCAACTATAACATTGACCCTTTTACGCATGTCATTCTTCATCCACTTATCCTTCATATTTTCAGCCCATTTTTCCATTTGTTTCCAAGGAGTCTTCTACTAGGCAAATATTTGGGGCTTTCTAAAATGAAATGTTCCAGAGTTTCCGTTACACCTAAGTTACACATTTGGCACACCCTTTCCTCGCCTTTCTCGATTCTCCACGTCAACTCCAGTGACTTGGATCTCACTTTGAACGACAATGACCCCCCCCCCCCCCCTCAAACGGATACTCCTCAAAAGCTGGCGGACCCTTTTTATATAACCCATCTAAAGAGCCCTTGTTCCTAATTCCAGCTTTCCAGTTTCTATTACAACCCCAAATGCCATTTCCCTTATAAAGCTCCTCCCCTTCTGCAGTCCCCTTCTAGAACTTCAGTCTCTTTTGAGTAGTTCGCCATTAGCTCCCTCGCCTGCTCTATCCATCCTGTCTGAATATCATAGTCCCGTACATAGTTAAAAGTCGTTTTACAACCATCTGCTGTTTGGGAGGTTTACTGGGTAATTTAGGTAGCATAATTTTCCCACACTCTATTCTATCTTTAACCGGCATCCACCCGTGTTCCCCTCTGATCGCGTCCGTTGCGGTTGCGTTACTTAATCCGGTTATCCACTGACCCGCATCACTTTGTAGAATCTCCAAGTTCTTCACTACCATTTGGTTTAGAGGGATTACATCTGTTCCATATGTTATACTTGGTAAATCCACCCTCTCTCAAATAGTTTCTTTTCCGGTGAACACCTTTTTAAAGCTATTTCCTCCCAGAAGTTTTAACTGGTTGAGTATTCTTTTCCCTTTTGTCTTGAGTTTATCTGTATGCTTTCTGTATATGCCTCTACCTGTAACACACATATTCACCCCCAAGTATTCATATTCGCCCGTTTCCCCCACTGTTATAGTCCCGCTTTTCAGCAAACAAGCCCTTTCTATTTTGTTTGCTTTTCCTTTATATAGAAATGGGATAATAATCCGATTATCGTATATTATCGTAAATCCAGTTCTAAAAACGTTCGCTGGTGCCAGAGCACTCGGTACTTTAAGCCTATCGCATACGGAAAACATGAGTTCGATAAAACCGAACCCTTTATCGAGACCATTGATTTTGTATTGTTTTAGTGCCCCGCAAAGGGTCGTTCAAAGCCTATAGGCATGACTGTACAAAATATTTGAATTAGAGTTACCCGCCTTGAAAAGTTGCACTTAGCAACCTTGGGGAAATATATTGTTTCAGTAAACGTTTGAAGCATTCTACTGACATCTTGCATTATTGTTGAATATTCCTTATATATAAAGAGGGCGATTTGATGACTTTTTGGACCTAAAAAATACAATTGACTATTGATGTGTTTTTGTTGGGAATTCCCTGAAAAACATGTACGCGTCACCGGTACTTCCCTTCCTGTGAGTTTTTTTCTCCTATTTGTTGCATAACTTCGTATTTTCGTATCATAAAAAAGTTGTCTGAAGGGCTATAGTTGACAAAGATATTTGAATGCCAAAATTAAAGTGATGCAATCATATTTTTTCGCCTGAACGTCATAATGGTAGGTTGTGGGAAAATATGTCCTACCGTAATACCGAGTGTCCAGAAAAAATATCAGATTCCAACTTCCGTCTTTAAATATCATGTGATTACAGCATGTGATTGGCTAAACCGGTCAAAATGCTTCGAGAATCGTTTTTATTCAACGCACAAGAGGAACTTGTTGCTCCAAACATCGACCATTGTTCGAAATATCACACACGCTTGATGTGCAGAACTTATCGTTACGACAATTGTTTTTGTTTCTTGTAAATACACACGATATGTTTTAAGTGTGAAACAGTGTTCCGAATAAACGTCTGAGGGTGCATGGATTAATAAGTTTGGGGATTGCAGAGGTACTTGTTTTTAAAACATAATCAAGTTTGTTTCATCGACCTTCGTAACGTGGGTGAAAGAAATGCGAATAATAATACGATTTAGTTTATTCTGTTTGTCTTGCGTTGTGATTCACAAAATTACTTCATTTAGATAACCTTTGTCATAGAACTCTGTCGCCAAGATAATAATACCTCAACACAATGACGATTGTTGCTGGTGTTTTAATGTATTGTTGGTTCTGATTCTTACATTGTGTTCAGTGTTGCACCAAACACTGAGATGCCCCCAATAGACTCTTATCTGATTGGTTCATATCGATTTCAGATACAATTTCTATTTTTATTCCAACCAAGAATGTCTTATATGCATGTAGAAAAACAATCGGACGTCACAACTATGCGCTGCAAAAGTCATGTTCTGTTACATCTTGAAAGAATGTTTACCCTTTGTCCAAAGTAACGGTAAAAATCAGTCACCGTAATACACAAAAATCATCATTCATATCTTATTTTCTTTCTTCAATGTTTTCTTTTAAAACGTAGCTTATGACCCCTCATTGGAACGAGCTCGTCGAGCTCGTTCCAAAGAGGGATCATAAGCTATGTTTTTAAGGCAAAAAATTGTAATTTTAAGTTATTCAACATTTTTTGCAAGTATAATTTATTATTCGTATTTGGTAAAAGGTTCGGGGAGCACGGTGGCTCAGTATGTAGAGGCTCAGGCTGCAAGCCGAGAGGTCCTCGGTTCGAATCCCACCTGCGGCAACCGTGTTGTGTCGTTGGGCAAGACACTTCATCTCCGTTGCCCGCGTGGGGGCACGATGACGCAGTGTACTAAGGCGTACTGCACGTCGATGGTACGCATGTCTTCAACCAATCTAACCCTGCCTGTGCTGCAGTGCGGAGTTACGATGTTGGGGAGCTGGCAGCTGCTCGTCGTTGCTCGGTGGTTCTCTCCGGGTACTCCGGCTTCCTCCACCCGTAAAACTGTCACGGTCATGATTAGCCGTTGTGCATAAATATGTGACCTTAAACATCAATAAGTAAATAATAAATATTTGGTAAAAGGTTAACCCTACAATCAAAGACGATGATTTATGCTTACTCATTTCTGCTGTTTGTTTGTTCTACAAATGTTCGTTTTGTTGGCGAAAGGTGGAGCTAAGGAAAAAGATTTTAAAATCCCCAATATATGTGCCATCTATTCATAACACAGTGCATGGTCATCCTACGTTGACTGGTTGTTTATGCAACTTGAAAATATAAATTCGCATTTTTATTTAATTGAAGTCTCGTGGTCTTTAATTTAATTGAATTTATTTAAGAAATAACTGTTGTTTTCTTTAGGTTTAGCGAGTAGCGAGTTATGATTAAGCTTGTGCTGAAAATTTTCGGTTTATATCGCATAAACCGGAAGAAAACAACAGTTATTTCTTATAATTTAATCTGGCGTTAACAGAAAAACATAACGATGTGTGTTAGAATGAAAAACATGTAATTTATGCAAAAATACAACAGGTAAGGTAAACACGGGAAAGTGTGTTACAAAAGGTCACAAAACGTCACGTCAGTTATATATCAATTCGACGTTTCATTGGTCCGTTTCAATCAATGCCTAGCACAACGTCATCAAGTCATTTTTTGTTCATTTGGTTTGTCAGCATTCATCATTGGCAACTGTTCAGCAGAAATACGCAAAACTATTTGGTTTTTCTTGTTAAACAAAGATTGAAAGTTATCATTTGTCAAGGACCTCTTAAATTGATAAACTCTGCAGGGTCACCATATTGAAATTTCCATTACATTCCACAGCCACGACGAATTTAGGTATTGAATTTGTGAAACTAATAGTATTGTTTGTTTACGTTTTGATTTTCGATCACAGACGATGGTTGTTTAGCAAGTCACGCAACAATATCATTAAAAACAATTTTTTAGTTTCCCTCAAAATTATGTTCGAATATAAGACCCTCTATTTATCTCCCTCTTCGGTGTTTCTGTTAAATTATTTGTTCCCAAGAAATTATTATTTTCTCGCTCACTGAAGGCGATAGGAATATCGATCGATCAGTCGGCTGACACGTTGACAATAAGGTTGAGCGGACGGGGCTTACCGGTCACTGGGTCTTCATCGCGACATTCTAAATCGTTACGTGATTTGCTTTACACAATTTTGACGAATGTCACGCGGTATGCTTTTAACCAATGACACGCGGAAACGGGGCTTAAAATTAACTTATTTGCAGATAATTTTGAAGGGTCAATTTGATTTCCAACACAGAAGTTATTACCGTTCCTTGAACTGAGCTCGGCGAATTCCTTTCACGAAAGGGTAGTAAATTATGTTACGCGGGTGTGGCTATTGTTGCTCTAAAGCTCATTTGACTACAAGGACCACCACGATAATGCATTACTATATTTTTTGATCTTCCACTTTCCGAGAGGACCGCGAGAGTCGTAAGGGCATTTACTCCTAGGAGCTTATTTGACGAAATCATCATCAAAGTTTTTTAGCACCCAGATTGCAGTACCCCTGTCTTACCGATTGGTCGTCGGTACCCCTTTTCCGAGACGAGTCGAAGAGCATTTACTCCTTTGAGCAGCAATTGCTCTCGCTGCTCTTCAGTTCATTTGACGAAATCAGCATCAAAGTTCTCGGTACTCCATTTTACATCAAACTGGACAGTTTGCATACCTTTGATGCAACGAGTCATTAGAGCAGTCTGTATTCGATTGCCAGTAGTAGCAGAAGCCGTGTATGATAGTGATATGAACCGGGACCCTTAGCGATAGTATTGTAGTGATAGGTATTTAGAGCCAATCACGTGATTGATAGTGGTAGAAGATGGGACGCAGATGCATTCGACTGTATGAGAGTCTCGAGAATACTGGTGGCAGAATCTCTTTCACAGAATCCTTTTCTATAATTATCTTTCTGTTAAAACCTTTTTTTCGCAATGAGTCGACAGTTCATAAGAACGGGGGCTATGATTCCCGACATTGGGGCTAGAGAGTACCAGGATTAAAAATTTCAGTCTGATGGAGAAATGTATGTTTTGAGAAAAAGGTTGCAATACCGATGACTCTAGAAGGCTTTGAGAGAGTCAAAACGAAACGCCAAAAAATTGTGGCGTGTGGAA
The DNA here is from genome assembly GCA_031216915.1 of Pictodentalium vernedei. NCBI lineage: Eukaryota > Metazoa > Mollusca > Scaphopoda > Dentaliida > Dentaliidae > Pictodentalium > Pictodentalium vernedei. Next base: position 156,415,409 of record CM062290.1, read on the forward strand.
CAAGGGCATTAAAAACATGTGTCATGGCGATTCGATTCCGACACATGCTTTTGATACTCTAGTTACACAAATCAGCGTGACAGGTGTTTCTGATGCCCCGGTCCCACAAGCCACAAATTTAATAAGTACGAAATGACTCATAATAGAAACTAGATGTGTGTCGACCAGTGATTGTGTAGAAAGTTTCTGGTACTGACTAAAGTAGAACTCATGCAATGTTATTAACTCTGCCTATGCAACAGTGATTATATGCCCATCGGGTCATTCCTATTGTGCACGTGTATCGGGTCTTCGGGCGTATTATCTCTATCTTCGTGGTGTTTGCACAACTATATCTCCCTGACGACATTGACGGATTTCCCCGACGCATGCGTGGGGGGGGGGGGGGGGGGGGGGGGGTTAACTCTCCCCAACGGATACCGTAGCCCTACCCCACCCCTTGCCCCTACCCACCCCCTGGTGCCACCATTGCATAAGAGTATTTGCTCCATGGAGCAAATTTCTCTCGTTGCTTTTCAACTCATATCAGAATACACGTTCTCTGTTAAATCTTCAATTATGCACTAATCTTTCTGATTAATCATCAGTTGAAGGCCAACTGTCTTGCGTATAATTTAAAAGTAATGTGATTATAACTCGCCCCATGGTGCAGCAAGGCGGCATCAAATAAACGTTCTCTGTTAAATCTTCGATTATGCACTAATTTTCTAATTATTCATCAGTTGAATGCCAGCTGTCTTGTGTATAATTTTAAAGTAATGTGATTATAACTCGTCTCATGGGTGCAACAAGGCGCCCTCTTGCTGTGCTTAAGGGATAAACTACTCTTGTTAAAGTTGTTTACTTTTGTATTCAAAGAGAACACCATCTGACCTCCAATGAGCTTGTGAGAACTTCATTGAATTTATGACGTCCCGCGCAAGCCAGTTGTAAACCATTCACAGTCTGTTTCACACTGTGCACGGCTAATAGTAAGGGTGATCTCGCCTTTGTTCGTATATGAAAATGGTGGCCGACGATAACCGCTTCGCATTAAGCAAGTAAGAATTGTATCATTTATGATTAATCTCAATCGCTAGTGTTGTATTATAGAGATATAGTTGGTAATATATTTTATTTATTTATTTATTTATTTATTTATTTATTTATTTATTTATTTATTGGTATTTAAGGTCACATACTTATGCACAATGGCTAATCGTGACCGTGACAGTTTTACGGGTGGAGGAAGCCGGAGTACCCGGAGAGAACCACCGAGCAATGACGAGCAGCTGTCAGCTCTCCAACATCGTAACTCTGAACTCTGCACCACAGCACAGGCAGGGTTAGATTGGTTGAAGACATGCGCACCATCGACGTGCAGTACGCCTCAGTACACAGCGTCATCGTGCCCCCATGGAGGCAATCGGGGTGAAGTGTAGTTGGTAATATATATTCGTTACGCAGTTTTGGTAGTGACCCAATATAGTATATATCAATTAGGCCTATAAAAGTTAAAAATGTGTTTCTCAGGGCCGCTACGTGCTCTCTTTTTATAACCAATGCAAACTTCAAAGTATCAAGTTAATAAAATTGATAACTTTATCCCTTGAGTGCAACAAGGCTTTGTAATGCTCTGGAATTGCAAAGCCTTTTTGCATTCAAAGGACAAAATACACCACCATCCATGCTACTCTGTAGATTATGGGGCCCTAAAACATAAAAGAAACCCAGAACATGAACTTTTGATGGCAAAGAAATAATTACAAAAAAAAAATAAAATAAAAAACCGCTCGCTCTCATGCAATTTTGCAAAATATGCCATGAGAAACAGAACATCTACTTTGTGTGGCCTTAGATCTATATTAGGAGGCAATTGCTGTCACCGTTTGTACTCTATTCGGTCACTAACAAACTTGGTAACCAATAATGCATTACGAGTGAAAACTACCACTTACTGTTGTAAATAATTGTATAATGAACGAGACAATAAGACGATTTTTTGTTTGTAGCAGCCGGGTTAATAAGTTCATGGAAACAAAACATCATGGTCGTCTTGTTATGTGGAGTTTTGCTGTATCCAATACTGTCTTCGTTGCAAAAATAGTTTCATTGATCAATCATAGAGACTTACACGTGTCCCACTGTGGCAAACCAGCTCTGTTTGTTTTTCCATATTGATCAAACCCTGCTGATTTAGTCACACAGTTGCGGAATACAAGATTAATGCATTCACTTCATTCTCAATCCAAAATCGACCTGCAATTTTCTTGAACACCCAGAATGATTAATATTCATTTCCTGACAGACCGCCGCCGCAGTTGCTTATTCATCTACCTTTAATAGAATTGGAAATGTAACCTATTCCATCGTTTTTGACCGACCTCAACGAACAACCAAACAAGATAAAATCGTTCCTTGTCATTCTGTTCTAATTACATGAAACAGGATAGACGGAGTTCATAATAGTAGAGGAACTTCGCCATTGTCGAAAACACAATGGAAACGAAGCAAAATATTTTGGTAAAATCCATATGAAAAATCGCAAGCTCTCAGGCAACCAGTCTGATTCCGTACGGAATTCGATGTTGTAATGGGCTGTTTGTTTATCCACTTATCGCGGCGTTTGCATTTGAGTTTTATCGTTACTTCTCATCAATAGAAGCAAACGAAAATCGGATCTCAGTTTCATTGTTGTCGCATTTGTTTTCGACAGGTTAGATGTTTCTTCGGTGTTGCGGTTAGGATAGCCTAAAGAGACTTCCGACTGGATCGTGACCCAGTTAAGATGCAGTCGAAATGATACGTCCACTTTTGTAATCACAATACTCACATGTTACCTGTGGATTGTCAAGGTTATGCTGAATTCAGCAGAAGACATTGAATTTCAGTGCCTGTTTGGTTTTGTGTGGTCAAAAATTATTGAAGTTTTTCACTATGACGAGCTACCACTTTATCAGATATTGAAAAACATGGTTTCATTGCCAGGAAGTTTTCATCTTCGTTCGACTGGAGGCGATTAAGAGGGTAAATATGTATCATCACATACAAAGCATAGTGTGTTCCTGTGGAACCGGGAATTCTAGCCGTGCAGAGTTTCGGCCTGGGATTTGGCAATTCAACCATGTAAGGCCGAAACTTTCTATTCCGATCGAATAGCATCAATGCCAAATGCTCTCGATTGTTTCCCTTCTGTGAAAATGACAGCTCCCATGCTTCGAATGTTATCAGTTCGTGTAACCATCATAATGATCTTCATTTTCAAGGATCATGGTGGTAACCACGCGAATTTGGTGAAAGTCTACTCGTCGTCTTGACAAGAAGATGCCTAGGAAAATTGAGGGATTCTAGTTGATCACTCAGAAGACTTCCATTTGTTATTAATCACCATGCTGTTTTGACCATTTGAGCAGACTCTCGGGAAAGTTACATCCCTTTTCCTCGCCAGACCTGCAATGCGAATTGACAATGTGAGAATCTGCACGCACATACACACACACCATTTTGTCAGTTTTAAAGGTCAGTACAGAATTTGCAATGTTAAGACAAGTTAACATAAATCATTATAATCTTCCAGATAATTCCTTAATTAGTGGGATTATACCATCAAGCAATTGCGCTGCAGAAAACATAATTTTATGTGATCATCGGAAACGATTATCTTCACAATATGATAAGTCTGATTTAATATTTCAAAGGAACGCAATAATAGTCTGCTCGTCCATTTTTACATTTTTACACTTGCAAGGATATTGTCTTTTTTATCACAAGATGTGCATATTGTTCTTACAATTTTAGAAAATGAAAAATCCAGACGGTTGAAGCATTTTAATTTTTTCAAATGAGTTGTATGGCCACAACAATCAATTTTGAAATGTCGACGGAAACAAAATTGAGAAAACCTTCTTCAGAAAGGTTTATATCAATCAGCTGGGGACTATGTCTGTAGTTTGTGAAACTATACACACACTGCTGAGTCTAACTTTAGGACATTCCTGCATTTTAGGTTTTAATCAAAATTAGTATATCCTTAATTCCTAATTCACTGACAGAGAAACTGTTCTTTAACCCTTTACCCAACGTAACGGCCAAAACTAGCCAGCGCTGTTCACAAACATCACCATTCAATTTTCATTATTGTTTCGTGTTTGTCTCAAAAAACATAGCTTATGATCCATCATGGGAACGAGCTCGTTGCGTTCGTTCCAGTAAGGGTCAATAAGCTGTTTCTGGTGCAAAAAAAAATCAAAGAAAATAATTATTCACGAATATTGTTTGCAAGTGTCGTCTTCCTTTCGTGTTGGGTAAAGGTTAAAAAAAACATTATTATTCTTACGAATTTATTATTATTGGGATTTAACGACACCTTCGACAGCCAGGGTCACCTCGATTAGGACAGTTTACGGGTGGAGGAAGCCGAAGTACCCGAAGAGAACCACCAAGCAAAGCGAGCAACTGTAAGGTTCCCCAACGTACTAACTCCACACATCCACAGTTTGCATTGGTTGAAGACAAGTGCACCATCGACGAGCAGTACGGCTCAGTACACAACGCCACCGTGCCCCACATGGATAATTGGGGATAAATGTCTTGCCCAAAGACACAACGCGGTTGTCGCAGGTGGGATTCGAACCGAGGACCACTTTGACGAATATAGTTTGTCATGTTATATTATAGATTCTCTCATTTAAATCATGCTGCGAAAGTGTATTCGGACGCCCTATTTATCGAGTACTAAAATTTGGTAATTTCCATCCACGATTACCATGTCGGGTCAAAACATTCTTCTTTTCTCTTGTCTATACCTTCGATTCCGACTCTCATATTGTTTCACCGTTTATAAGTTTTTTCTCAAGATTCATACCCTCATTTCGTTTCACCGTTTACAAGTTCTTTAATACTGTCTATATCAAAAACATATTTATTGTTAAACTGATCCAATTTATCCACACGAGAACACTTACGCAGAAATACTTCCATGACTTGTTTTGAAAGCACGGCCATTCATTCCATCGAGTTTACAGAGTTATTGGCAAGGTTAACATTGTTCTATTTCCATTATTATTTCCGCGACCGTTTCTTTACCTTGTCATTCATAGTTTTCATTATCCGTTAACATGGCTCGCGAACGTGTCCAGTCGTTACACTCTGCTGACAGTTTTCTTGGAATGCGTGTTCAATATCACGTGGAATGTAATATTAGAGTTTTGAAGAATAAGGTTGCATATTCTTTGATCTATTGCTATCGTAAGTTCTATTCACATGCGTGTCTGTTTGCTGTAGTCATTGATTCTTTTAATGACATTCTCTATATTTCCTGTTTCCGGTCCATCCTTGGTTGTTGAAGTCTTGTGCACTTTATATTTCTGGACTGTAAGCGGGTATTAATTTCTAATAACATCCTCCCTGTTATGAACGTACGTTTCCGTTGGATTTTGATATTGCATTTCTACATGAAGTTTTAGTTATTCGATTTTATAAATCAAGAAAACATAATGCTCTAAATGGGATAGATGGCTCAGCGGGTGTTCGAACCTTCGACACCAACCCCCTTGGGAAACTGTACTAAACCACGCGCACCATTCGGCCACCGGAAAACTCGCTGGAGGTCGTGTGCAAGGACCTGAGTGTTCTAGCCTCTTTGTTATCGCAGCTGGATTTGATAATACACATTATTTAGCAATCATCGTAATTTGCACCCAAAAACTCGAAAAAACGTTTGGATCAGCGCATACCACCCCAAATGCCCCCCCCCCCCCGCCCCACCCCCCCCCCCCCCTTCCCGTTCCAATTCCAGATCAGACAAATTCAATTTCCGGTAAACAAAGCACTATGAGTTATATGTATTGTTATTATGCATTAAAATATGGTTCCGGAAATTCAAAATTTTGACCAGATTCAACCCAATTTAAACTGAAAAATGGGGGACACGGGCTTTATGTAACCTGGTTGTTAGATAATATACAATTATGGACTTTTATGGTCGTGAATATGATGTGATATGAACCAAAAAAAATTATATTGACCGAGGCGTTAGTCGAGGTCAATATAAGTTTTTAGGTTCATATCACATCATATTTACCACTACAAAAGTCCATAATTGCTTTATTATATACACCATCCTCAAAAAAAACAATCTTATATTTGTCAATTAAAAGTTCAATTCAATTTTATCAACCAGAAATACTTTTATTTTAACAATAAAATAGTTATCATCTGCAGAATAACATAAAAATAAGCAATGTAAAAGAGATTATGTCGATTGAAATAGAACTAGAGTAGAGTTTTCCAAAACCTATATTTAGAAAGCTGATATTCACTGGAAAACCGGTGTACTTGGATTTTGAGTAGGAGTCACGTGTATAGGATCCAGCCAATAGAAATGTGTTTATTTATAAAGTATATAATAAAATTAATGTATTGTCATGACCATGTGCATGTCCTGTAATTTGTATCAGATTCTTGATAATAATGTACATTGACCAAACATCAAACGTTCATTCTGGTGTATAAAGGTCTTGCTCAGAGATATAAGGATAAACTGATATACATTACTTTTACTCCCAAAAGAGGTCACTTTCTAGATCAGATCGTGTTCCGATCGTGACACACTGACGCTAGTGGCCTAAGAATTCATAAATAAAAAATATTTTGAATTGAAAACTGAATGATGAAAAATCGAAGACATGAGCATCCCTGACTGAAAGGCAAATGATATTCTACAGTGGAACTGGGAGGAAAGTGGACAGAAAATGTCGACCGTTCCGGTTAAACGTCTCTGTCCTGTTTTTGCAATCTGTGGGTGTTGGAATCTGATATCACCGTTTCAAGTTCTACAGTTTCAACTGATATCCCATCGAAACACTGATCTCCTTACAACTGGATTCTCGGATGGTCACCGAAAAACGTTGCTACTCAAACTGCTTCCACCGCTCCCCGTAAAATGTCGTCAAGTCAGTCAACTCGGAATTCTCCCCAGTGCCCGATATTTGATGACGTGCGAACTGTTACTGTAGTCGCAGCGAAACAAAGCTGTATTAACTTTCCAATCTCTGCACTTATACTTTTTCTTCTTTTTTTTTCCTTTTTTGTCAATAAAATGTGAAATATGTTGCAAATATTCAATTTGCATTGCCACGAAAAATATGCACATCATCAACATATTCATGTTTCACGGGTATCAAAGTATACCCTTAACCCTTTGAAATGGACAGACCGCTTTTTCGGCCAAGGGATATGGTACGTCATAATTTCATTACGTTGGATAGCTGTGAAGTGAATGTGTGGGGTAGATTAAAAATATTTTCAACGTGCAGCCCCAAGGCTGCATGTTGAAAATATTAAAATGGTTTCCACGCAACTAATAAATATGGACGCTTCCAACTGCTGCCACTGAACTGACCTGGAAGATAAATCCAGTGTTCAAAGGGTTAAAAAATGCTTGGCGATTGAGAGGCGTCGGGACCTTGATCTTCGAGATTTTGTTGTTGTTGTTGTTGTTTTTGTTGTTGTTGTTGGTGGTGGTGGTGGTGGTGTTGTTGTTCTTGTTGTTGTTGTTGTTGTTGTGGTTCAGCAGTCTTTTTTAAATGCAGCTTCCAACATTCATTTTTAATAGCAGCTTCCGCTCCACCCTTCTGCCTAAGATGGTGGAGGTGAAGGTACTTTTCTGTATGTGGCCAATGAGCTTTCTCCCGACCCAGTTGTATAGAGATCTGTGCATCGACAACATAAACTAACCCACCGAACAAACTGGCTATAATCAGCCCCTGGTGCGTAAAGACTTCAAAATGTGATTATCCCACAAACGACTTGTCAGCTGAAGGATTGGAAACTTTATCGCGATTTACTACATTCTTATCACCCAAAAACGCCGTTTCGTACTTGTGAATGAACGACATGTTATTGCGGTCACGCGCGGTGACGTAATTTCCTTCTAAACGCAGAACTAGCTGTTGGAACTGGCATATCTTTTCAACTGCGGCCTTATTTGATAGGAAGGATCGCAAATTCGTCGCAATTTTACTCTAAATTTAGGACCCTCATCAAAGAGAGAGTCATGGAAGATTGCAATCGAAACTGGCGAGCAGGGGTTAGCGTGAAAAGATCACTGCAGGGGTTACAATATAAAGAAAAGCCAGCTTTTGAGAAGTACCTAGATGGCACCTTTGGAGGGTCACTGCTGTTCAAACTGAGATCAAGATCACTGGAGCTTCGGGGAAAAATTGGGAGAGATGGAGAAAAGGGATGCCAAATGTGCCACTCTGGAGTAGTGGAGACCCTGGAACATTTTCTCTTGGAATGCCCACAGTATATACCTCATAGAATAAAATTTACTGGAAGAATAATGCAGAAGTGGGGTGAAGAAACAAAGGATAGATGGCTGAAGGGGGACACGAGGGAGAGGGTAGGAATGCTTATTGAAGAAATTGAAAAAGAGGAAGTGAGGGACACTATTAAGCAGTTTATATCTGAATGCTGGGAGGAGAGGAGGGGAAGAGGGGGTGGGGTGCAGGGGGAATGATGGCCTTCTCTTATGAGGACCGCGACAAATCAGCGGCTGGCCAAAGAGTTATTATTATTATTATACACGAAGTTTTTTTCGAGCCTCTGTACCGAATTTGGTGGACGAAATTAAGACATTTTGTATGGAATCACAATTCATTCTAATTATATGTTGACTACAAAAAGAGTAAGATGATTGTGTGTTATAAAATTCAGAAAGTCGATTTCAATCGTATTGAAGTCCTCAGATTTTAAGTAATTCTGCAATTGAATACCCCCGTACTTCAGCTCCCGCTTCCACCTGATGTGTTTGCCATTTGCTATCGAGAAGTCACGGTAATAAAACTTCGGTATATTATCGTATTATAATGAAGCCTACCTAATTTGATATCTTTTAATTGAATACCCCTGTTAACTGAATATAATTTCCAAACACCAAGTAGTTTACTATACCTTCAGTACACATTTCGCCTCTTAATTACGCATAGAGGAAACTTCTTTTAACTGAATAAAACATCGTGTGATATCTCGAGAAACTATCATGGCATTCATCAAGTTCGCCTTGTACATAAACCAACTTGGCCTCAGTTCATCCAATTCGAGCATTTAGTCTATTATATCTTGTTTGGCAGAGCTCTGCGAGCTCTGTCAAACAAGGTATAATAGAATAAAAGTTCAGTTTATCTTTAGAATAGAGGAATGTGGACAAATTCGATTAATTGAATACTCCTGTTAATTGTATAATTTTTACTGGCACAGTGGCTATTTGATTAATAGGGTTCCACAGTAGTCACGGCTGACTACGTAATTGCAATTCTGTTCCTAAAATTCACAATTACTTTGAGTTTAACCCTTTACCCAACGAATCGGCCGCATCCGCCCTCGTAATATGCAAATTCGGCAGTTGAAAAAATATTATTTTTCAAAAAATTTCAACAAAGCCATATCAGGTGACCACTCGTTGGAACGAGCTCGACGATGGTTTCGTTGAAATTTTTTGAAAACTTTAAAAAAAATGGTATTTAAAATAATAAATTTTGATATTGTCTGCGTTGGGTAAAGGGTTAAACAGGGAACAATTAGCCCATGACGTTCGACATATCAGACTGATTACTCTTCGCTAGATGTTTCATAATCCCCTCCTAATTAGTAGAGATAAGCCAGAAGGCGGATAAAAAAAAATATCCGATACGTTTTGTCGTTGTCCCATCCTCACAACTGACTAGGAAAAGAGTTAAACATGAATAACAGACAAATCATCGCCAACAATGGTCCTGAAAGAGAAAACAACTAAACCAAGTGCGCGCCACCAAGAACTAAACTATTGTCTCTATTTTCTTCGGAATTGTGATAAATCACTCTAACATTAGATTTTCTTTATCTCCTTCTCGCTTTGTCAGCTGACAAGATGGTTTTAATGAAAAATTTGATGGCAGGGGTCGCCCACCGTTGTGTGATATGAGAAACGATTCACAGTTAATCAAATGATCAAATATTTTTCCCAAGCTGCTAAAAAAACAATCCATTATTTCCGTTGGTTAAGGTGATGTTCTGAATCAGTAATTTCGATAAGAAAAATGATATCATTTTTTAGCGCATGTTGACTCTTAGAGTATTTTATCAGTTGATAACGTTCACAATCTTCATTCGCAGTTCATTTTTTCACGTATTTCCATTATTTTCCTTCTTTGCTTAGAAATGAATACCGAACACGTTTTCCTTTATGGACAAAGATCCTTGGCTCAGTATAACACGTCAATGTGCCAGAGCTGTCTACCTGTTAACCCTTTCAATACGGTGGGCATAATTTTTCAGGAAGAAAAAAATGGTAGTGGACAAGCAGACGATATGAGAATTTAAAAAATCTGAAGCGAGGCTCGATAATAATTTAATCAAACAGCTCAACAGAGCTGTTAGATTAAATTATTACTGAACCTCCCAAGAAGCCAGGATTATTTCGCTAATTTCGACTTTGATAACATTGACTGAAATGATACCATCCATGGCGTCAGTGTTCACTGCTGACAACTTTATGTGTGTTAACTTTTGTTGTTATCCGAAAGAATGACCACCACAAACAATAAGTGTGCATTTAAGAATTGAATCATGACAGTTCGAAATCCACGAGGTGATGTAACAAATTGATCACGTGCAAATTTCATGAACCGCGAAGAGAGCTAAATGAATTGCGATTATGGAATATCGACATGGCACCCGCAAGTAAATATGAGCAAAAAGGCCTAAAGATTCCATGCGATGGTATCATTTATTTTTGCTACTTTATAAGATGAAGAAATGTCTAACAAATAGTTTTCGATATCTGTTGTCACGACAGATATAAGAGAATTTATCACCGGAAGTGCCGCTCTTTACGCTAGAAGTTAACATCGACATCAGTGGGCGTTGTCGGCGTTTATTTGTTTTAATTGTAATTAAAACGTGGTTAATTGTAATTAAAATATCACAACACATATTAAAGAGCTTATCTATTGTTTCGGAGTACGTAACAGAATAATCTCATGAATGACTGCAAGGAAATATAAGTTTTCATTTTCGTGCAGTCACTCAAAAGCAGATGCATTCTCAATTTACCTAACCTATAACAAAAATGAGCACTGACTACTCAATACGACTGGTTAATGGCAAGTAAGTTGTTTTTGTCTGGTACTTACTTTCATGAGATCTTGGATGATACAGTATCATATATACGTTGAAGAGAAAACAATATGAGGTGAGGTAAGAGTTTGATCTGATATCGTTTCCTCTGAACTTTATAATAACAGCGTATCCTCCACAGAACACCATGTAACGCATTTATTATGACATGAGTCCCTGAGCTCCCCGACAATTTTTTACAAATCCGATATTTTTCGTACATTATACATTGCTCTCTTCAAGCACTCGTTTAAGCATCCCTGAGGGTGAAACCGTGAAACTGCAATTTACCCCAATCAACTTCTATGCTTTGTGAACACACAGCATATTAATCCGAGTTGTAAATGTGAACACAACGCATTCATGTCAAGTCTTCAACTTAAGCAGATACAATCTCGTAATTGTATGAGGTGAAAATATTATATCAGCAGAGAAAAAGCTCTATTTACGCAATCAATGGCAATATATAAAGAAATCGTTTATTCATTATCAACACTGTACACGAAACGCATTAAGGGACATAACTTTTAACGTACTAACAAACGTTTTACATTTGTTGACGACACTTGCAAATGATTACTTGCCTCAAAGTCACAGGTTTTGTACCCTCATTTGAACGTGTTGGGCTTGACCCAATGAGTTAAATATAATACAATTCGAATGGAACTTTTGTGAGTAGGCTTGCCCGTCACGTAAGGTGTAGAGATAAATGCCCGATAGTTAACCCTCATTTACCCTTGCTCAATGTATAAACAGGAAAATAACGATTAAACAATTTGCAGAAAATATTATGATGATATACAAGACAAAAGAAACTTTCGAAGAAAGAAAGTGCATCAAAGAGTCATCGCTGAGGTAAAATTGTCATATGGTAATCAGTGACATCGGGGACGTCGCAGCGATGGTCTATTGCTAAAGTGATGAATTAAACCTGATTTGTCCCGAGTGTGATGGCTGATAAAATATTCCAGCTACGCCAAGGAATGTCTTCGCCGAAGGCATGCCTTGATGATGCAGTTGGGGTAATAGTCGATATTATAGGTCAAAAACATAATTAAGTTGTGCCGTATCCTTGCTCCAAACTGTCCGTACTTAACCCCCATAAGTCCATATCGGACGGGTCGGACTGGGAAAGAAATGTTACCGGGAAACGCACAAAGGGGGCCCCAGATCCGGAGAAAATTTTTGTTTTGCTAACTGTACGAACGGGGCTTCCTTGCATCTGTGCGATCAATGGCATTTCACATACAGGATAATTTGATTGCATTTTGTACCATCTTTGTAGATCATTCGACAAAAGTGGTTCTACCGGGGGTGGGGGAGGACCCATCGGGAAGACCATAATTTCGACCAATCGAAGAAAATTGCTTTTTGAAATTGAAGGAACTCTGTTTTCGTCATCTGAACGATCAATGGCAGACAAGACTGCTCGTACATCAATGGCAGTCCACATAGAGAACATTTGGATATACCTGAATTCTATGCAATCAAATCCATTTCGCCTTTTTGTCATTTTCTCGAAATTTCACGCACCTACACGTGTTGGGCTGTATCAGTTTTGGGGAACCCAATACGGGGATCCACCGGGAATTTTCCCGGCGACCATAGGGTCATATCGGGCAAAACAGACCTCCATTTGCATGACCAACTATGAATGACATAGTACTCCCACATCTAATCTTGCTAGAAAGCACACGATTACTGAAACAAAACGAATCGATACCTTGGCTCCATTCCACACGAAAATGTCCCACCTGGAAAACTATTTCGAGGGTGTCACAGGCCAAGCATATCAAAGCGAGATGTAAACAGCGTCTAATGTTGACATAACTCCAATTGATCCGATATAAGGTCGTAAAAATATGTATAGTGTTTTTTCGTTTCCCTATTGTTTTAACATCGAAGAATGGACTACACTACAAAGTGTGCATCACGGATCTGTCTACAACTGGATTACAGAATTCTTATTGTATATATATACGAAAGTGTCCCCACCGACGCCATCTTAGTGAGGCGGCTGTTGCTATAAATACATCCTGTTCAACAAAAGGCATTTATCAAAGGTTTTCAGTTTCAAGTCTTCGCGCTTGGTAAACGCCATCGCGTGGGATGAAGTGAACGTTTTCATGTTATCAAACATCATCGATTGGGAGGAGTTATCACCTTAACCCTTTACCTAACATTAAAAGCAGACGACACTTGAAAACAAAATTCTGGAATAACTATGTGTTTTCATTTTGTGTCTCACAAACATAGGTTATGACGCCTCATTGGAACGAGCTCGACGAGCTCGTTCCAAAGAGGGGTAATAACCTATGTTGTTAAGACAAAAATGAAAATATAATGAAAATTAATTGGCGTTTTTTTTAGAATAGCACTGGCCGGTTTTGATCGTTACGTTGGGTAAAGAGTTTATTGACTTGACGCCATATTAGAGGAAGGGATGGGACAGAATTAGTGGCGACGTTTTCCTCTGACGTTCCAGCAATACAGTTGTGTAGAGATCAGTGGTGCAGATTCACTGATTTTAATGTCCACAGCGTCATTTTCATATTCTGAGTCCGTTGTCCAATTCAAAATACTCTGCTCATTTAGAAGAAAAGTGACTGAAAAAAGCTAGATTACTCTTCACTGTAAATTATTTAACTGGATGCTGAAACAGCAAGAGTAGTTTTTGTCTTTTGTATTCAGGTGGGAGGTGTGGGGATTCAGTAAAACAATTCCGAATGCTAGCAGGACTTCGAACACCCATCTCATCTCTGCGTTTAGAGAGACTTCTTATCCAGGATATTGGACATCCACCCTTAAAATATGATTTTAACAGAGATTACGTTGCATTCTGAGAAGTTCCTCGTCCTTCTATTAACTATTTACGACCTTGATCCATAATCCTTGAATAATTCTAATTTTCCAATGACATGCACATTATAAGTTATTGTGACGAATTGACGATAGCATGGTCTGAAGTTTGCAGCTCGGGGCTTTTGTTCACCTGAAATGCGAAGCGTATGATTGATCAAAGTGAGCTTTTCATAACTTAATGAATAATTTTCCTATTGCATGGATGCTTGTTCTGTCCAGTCGATTTGGTAAATAAAAAATATGGGCGTGCCCAGCGGTGCTATTAAATTGCAATTGCTGCAATGGGCTGTTAGTTGGTATTCGCGTGTGTTATACATGCTGGTTTTCTCTTCAATTTTCGAGACAGTGTGTGTAACCTTTGTTGAAAATTATAAAACTATCGTCAGCACATAAATTGATAAGTCTGCAATGATATTAATGGCGGAGACTTGGGCCGCGTTAGGGTATATAATAATACAATCAAACACTCTGAATTAAATTATAAGTATTGAAATAAATTATCTGTCGCTTTATCGGAGTATGAATGTGGGATGGGCGTGTTAGTTTGTATGAAGTGCATACGCAGCATACGCACTTCATACAACTTAACACGTATATCCCACAATCATACTCCGAGCGACAGATAATGAATGTGAGATTGCGTGTAAAGTTGTGTGAAGTGCATACGTCCATCCCATGCTGCTTATGAACATTTCGTAAACATTTTTCTGAACGTATTTGTATCAGCATTTCCTTTGCAAAGTGAAAAACGGAATAAGAAACACATAAAGCGACAGCCTTGGATGACGAAAGGTCTTTTAATCTCAGCCAACATCAAGAATAAATTTTTTATAAAAAAATAAGAAGTCCAACAGAATTTAATTTAAGAAACTACAAAAATTACTGTCCACTGTTCAGCAGAATTAAAAAACAAAGCAAAGCCATGTATTACGAAAATGTCCTGTTGGAAAATAAAGGCAATCTTCGAAAAACGTGGCAAATTCTAAATAGAGCTCTGAACAGAAAAAAAAAACAAAAGTGATTTACCTTCTTTTTTTAATCTGTGTGAAAAAAAGATAAATACCCCGAACGAAATCGCTCAGGAATTCAACATTTTCTTTGCAAAAATAGGACAGGAGACATCAAAACAAATAACGAATCCCCGAAAATCTTTCGTCGAATTCATGAAATCTCCACTCCCAGATAGTATGTTTGTTCTACCAACGTCGTCTTTTGAAATTATAAATATCGTAACTAAAATGAAGCCTAAAGCAAGTCAGGACTGTGAAAATATTTCATCGAGGATCCTTAAACACTCGATAGATTCGGTTGCCAACCCTCTTGCTCATATTATGAACATTTCCTTCAGCCAGGGAATAGGTCCTGACAGAATGAAAATTGCAAAAGTAATCCCAAATTTTAAATCAGGCGATGAAAACAACTTCACAAATTATAGACCAATAAGTATTTTGCCTGTCCTTTCAAAGATTTTAGAAAAACTTATGTTTGACAGATTGATGAAATTTCTGAACAAATTTGATATCCTCTATCACCACCAATATGGTTTTAGGAAGCAGCACAACACACTACATCCAATTGTGCAATTATTAAAACATGTCGCCGTCGAAAATAACAAAACCAATAAGGACACCCCTTTAGCTATCTTTCTTGACCTTTCTAAAGCCTTTGATACAATAAGTCACCACATCCTTCTCCAAAAACTTGAACATTATGGAATAAGAGGTAACGTTATTAGTTGGTTCCAAAGCTATTTAAAGAACAGGAGTCAGTATGTATCGTTTGGTGATAGTAAATCTAATCTAACTAAACTGACATGTGGAGTTCCACAAGGTTCTATATTGGGTCCATTTTATTTTTAATATACACTAATGACATAAGTAATTCAACAACATGAAATGTCTTATCGTTTGCCGATGACACAGAAGCATATAAGTCTGGAGCGGAGAGAAATGCCTTAATCTCAGATTTCAATGAGGAATTACAAAATATATCTGACTGGTGCGCAGCCAACCACCTAGTCCTGAACGAAAAGAAAACGAAATACATTTTACTTAATCCAGGTCACAGAGAAAGGAATGTTACTCATTCAGAATGTCTATATAAACAATCGGGCAATCTGCAAGGTTGGCAGTGGGGAAAGTGAGAAGTCTTTAAAGTTTCTTGGTATAAATATTGATGACAACTTATCGTACAACGCCCATATATCTCACCTCTGCACGAAAGTCGGACTTGCCAACTTCGTTCTCAATAAAGCCAAAAAGTTTCTCCCTCATAACGTTATGAAAACTTTATATTTTACTTTGATACAGAGCCACTTCATCTATGGAATACCTTTATCGGCTGAGTCCAAATCCTGTGATCGCCTTCAAAAACTGCAGAAATGAGTTTTACGAATAATAAATAAAAAGAAATACAATGCCCACACAGACTACCTATTTATCAATGATAGTATATTGAAGCTAAAGGACTTATACAATCTACACGCCTTATTATTGATGTTTGATTGGCATAATGGAAACCTTCATTTGTAAACTTCCTCTCAACTAACCAATCTAATATAAATACTCGTCAGGCAGGTATTTTTCACAGACACAAAACTAGAACCAAGACTCTGGATAAACTACCAGTATTTGCGATACCAAAGCTATGGAATGAGCTAGAATTAGACATCAGAAATACAGAGAATAGGGAAGAATTCAAGAAAAAGCTAACAACAATGATTTTTTCCTCTTATTCCGAAGGCATTTCCTGTTCAAACCCTTATTGTCCGGATTGTCTCCGCTGATCTGGATGCCATAAAAACTAATCAAATGTCTAGCACCGCTCACCTTGCCTTCTTGGCGTAGTTTTTGAAAAACTATACATTCTCAACCTATAAATCAAGAACATAGCTCATGCACCCCCCCACCCCCGCCCCATTGGCGCGAGTGGGGGACCAAGTGCTGTGGTTTTGAGGCAGAGTGTGAAAACAAACAAAAATGTGAATAGGGACTTCTATTAAGGGCGCGGGGTGGTTTCGGAGTTTACGTTGGTAAACGGTTAACGATTTGTTGTCCACAGTAATTGTTGTTGTTGTCTGGTTTTCTCGCCCATGTCGCCTCTCTTTCAGCGCCCACCAACCATTTCATAGATCTTCTCAAAATTGTACTATTTCCATAATAACGGGAGGAATGGTGTCAGCAGAATTAAGAGAGCGACATTTCGCTTTTGGCCATCAGCGACACTTTGCGCGCATGCTGTATGAGATCCATTCAAGACACAGTAACTGGAATTGCTGAAGTGTAATATCCACCTCTTTCTCTTTCTGTTGATCTTTCTTTCTCTTTCTCTTTCTTCCTTCTAAGGGAAAGGCAGGAAGACAGCCAATCTGGCTATGCCTTCCCCTGTCAGTACACAATGCAACAATTAATTGGAATTTTTTGTAATTTAATGTACAATATGCAATATTTCTTCTTGTTGAAATTTCAATATTTTTATTACATGTACTATAATGTAATATTGCTATATTTTAGTGTACTGGCAAATAAAATATCAATATCAATATCACTATCCCACATTCACATGCCGATATAGCGACAGATAATTCATTTCAGTGCTTATATCAGTCAACAGTTAGCTAAGCTAACTTTCAAAACACTATTAGTTACCCCGTGTCTGAACACGTGGTACGAGTTTTTACCTACACGAAGCCAGCCGTATCCCATGAGGCCGAAGGCCGAATGGGATACGGCTGGCTTCGGGTGGGTAAAAACCCGTACCACGTGATCAGACACAGGGTAACGAATTTATCCATTGACTTTCCGTTTTAGAAGTACAATCTATTTCATGTGTGAACACACACAGCATGAGATCTTTTATCTTCCATTGTTGAGCCATACAGGTTTCTGTGGAATTTTTGTGCAAAAGAGTTTTTGTGAAAATATGCCGATATGACTAGTATAAAAAAATTATTGAATTTCTTTTTTTTCTTTTTTGTCTCAAAAACATAGCTTATGGACCCCACATTGGAGGGTACTCGACAAGCTCATTCCAATAAGGGGTCATGAGCTATATTTTGGAGATAAAAAATTAAAATATAATACATGTACACTGTAAAACTGGAATGACGCGTCTTCTATGGGGTGTGACAATTTGTAGATTTCGGAACGAGGCTTCCACTGGATATGGGAAATTTGTCAGTGGCTGGGCGGACGTATCGTGGGTTTCAATGAATATGGTCTCATACCACGTATCTATCAACCAATCAAATCAAAAAATTCACTTTAATCAAAAGATAAATACATTTCTCCAGTATGAACATAGATGTTCATACGAATTGCATTGGTCTAACGAGGCCTTTGTGTTACGCCGTTCTCAAGTTAACAATAATTTATACAACAGTGTCTGTCCTGTCGTCCTCCGTAATTGAATTTACTCTTTATGTTCACAACCAACCTTTGTCAATGAAACATGTTGCACTAATTTTGTTGAGATGAAATCTTTTATTGCTAATCAAGCAAGAAGCGACGTTGATCAATCATCAGAACGTAGTCAATTAATCCCTGGCCGATAGGCCTGTCCGTTTCATCGGCAGTAAATAAGAATTAATGAGAAAGGAAAACAGACGCTTTTCGATATTGTGTATCCTCTTCAATCTTTAACCCTTTGGACACTGGTGGTAAATTTCAGACCAGTTCAGAGCCATCAACTTGTAGGGTCTATATTCTGCACTACTTAGGGAGAACGATCAAGGCTGCACGTTGAAAATCTTGATAAGTCTGCCATACACATTCACTCAGTAACTATCTACCTTGTCACTTAAGTTCGTAACACGATTCTGGTCCAGAAAAGCGGCCTTTCGAGTTCAAATTGTTAACTCATTCATTTCGATTCACTTTGGTGCGTCGGGTTGGAAAACAGTCAATCCGCCATGTATTTGCCGTCAGCTATGCTAGAAAAGCCAACATTTTATGGTTGTTCATATGTTAGGCAGATGTTTCTGTTATCAACCAACAACAACATATCTGTATGCTTCACGACCTGCAAATGTTTACAAAGTTAAATATAAAAGTGTAGGTCTTCGTCCGTATAATTTTGTTAATTTTCAGTTTTACAGTGTGGAGGTAGACAATTCGAACTGGTCAAAGTAAATTTTCGTGTGCAGTTTATTTTAAATACTTTTTTCAACAGCTCAATTTGTAAATTACGCGGAGGATGCGTCCGATTCGTTATGTAAAGTTATTACATTTGCCAATTGAAAGATAAATCTATCATCACCATTATGTTTATATATCCCATAAATGGACGTTTATTCGAACAATAAAAGTCTTGGATAAATTTTTGCTTTATTCATCTAGGATCAGCTGCTAGTGGGGTGATAAAATGTCCCCGTAGGTTTAACACTGAAAGAATTTATTCCTATAGTAGAGACGGATTTGTTGACCTCTGACCTCTACCGCATTCGTGTTGTCATGACCTGTTTTACGTTTGTGAGAGGCATCAAACGCTGACCGTCGAAATGTTTAGTTTTAGTATATATGACACATTTCAACTCTGTCTAACGATAAAACGAACAACAACTGACAAAGAAAACACAAAGTAAATCAATCGAAACCAAGCGTTGAAAAGCATACAAGTTCGATTGTGAAAGGCGGGGGGCATGATGAGTGATGTTTCATTTTCCAAATTAGGAAAGTGTATATAAACAAATGCACGTGTCGTCTGCCTTGTAGCGAGTAACAGCACAATTTCGCCGCAACTGCTCTGTAAATGATTTATTTATTTATTTATTTATTTATTGGTGTTTAAGGTCACATACTTATGCACAATGGCTAATCGTGACCGTGGCAGTTTTACGGGTGGAGGAAGCCGGAGTACCCGGAGAGAACCACCGAGCAACGACGAGCAGCTGTCAGCTCTCCAACATCGTAACTCTGAACTCTGCACCACAGCACAGGCAGGGTTAGATTGGTTGAAGATATGCGCACCATCGACGTGCAGTACGCCTCAGTACACAGCGTCATCGTGCCCCCACGTAGGCAATCGGGGTGAAGTGTCTTGCCCAAGGACACAACGCGGTTGCCGCAGGTGGGATTCGAACCGAGGACCTCTCGGCTTGCAGCCTGCACCTCTACCAACTGAGCCACCGCGACCCCCGATTTATGAGATAAACAAAATAAACGTATAGTGTTTTCAAGTAAAAAATGTATTCTACTCCTAGGATTAAGAATGAAACCGACTCGCCAGAGGCTCGTCGGTTTCATTCCAAATCCTACGAGTAGAATTTTTTTTTTTTATTTGAAAACACTATATATTTATTCTGTATGTACACAATGCTGTATCAGAGTGTCGCACTTGTTTCTCACGCTATCACGCTATCTATATCTTGCCTCGTTGAGATATTGCTTTAGAAACAAGATCGCGACTTTGATACAACATGTTGTACATAAACATAATGGGATAATAGAAAAATAAAGCAATACTAATCAAACCGTGTCTTAGTAATCTGTACAAATTAGAAGGTAAGGAAACATAAAAATTGATTACATTCATTTTTTCAGAAAACAATTTAGATAACCTTCTGAGTTTTTCATCACGAGAAAGGTAAATTATAAATACCTATTTTTTACCATGCAGTGTCAGATGATACTGTAGATTATTTCATGAATTTGATCCATAGGGTAGATGGATGCTGTGATGTAATACACTTCTGCAAAGGTATCCAAGAGCCCTTTCGAACAGTGTTTTGCATCAACCACTTAGTTTTTACCAACCTTATAACGAAAGTCATGACACTGGAACCCATAACCGATGAAAATCAAAGGCAATTCAAGTATATGTTCTTGTTATATTATTTGTCAAGGAAGAGCCCAGTAATCAATGCCTGGGATGGAAATCCTCTAAAATATCTGGACTTGATTTTATATCTATGTTACAGTCACGATCAGCAATTGTGTAGAAATATGTGAACTTAAACACCAGTATATGAATACATTTGTCAAGGATCCAGTAATGAAAGCGAACGAAACATCGGTCGACTTATTTCTTTTGATGCAAATGATAGGCGTACAAAACGATCATTCGCTAAATTTTGACAGACCTTTTGACCAAGATTCGCGTCACTAAAAGGGCCATGTATTGATTTGAGAGTATGATTTGTTTTTCTCTTTTCAGCCTGTGTACAGCAAAAGAACAGAAGAGGCCAAGTATTTGATCCCGTTAATAACCTGTGATCTGTATATTATTTTATGGGGACATTTTTTAACGAAAGTATGGATGATATACACAACGACACTTACGACGATTATAATGACACATGGTCCGATTACTGTTCGAATAACACGACAGCTGCGACAAATTCTTCGGACGTTCAGTTAAGCTCTCTCTACCTTTGGCATAGATGGTACTTACATATACACGGCTATCTCGCTGCTGGAGTTTGTGTCTTTGGAATAATTGCGAACTTATTAAATATAATTGTGCTGACAAGGAAAAATATGCGATCGGCCACCAACATTATTTTGACAGGTTTAGCTGTTACTGATGGGTTAACAATGATGGCGTATTTTCCGTATGCCCTTCAGTTCTATGTGATTTATGGAACGTACGATAATCCACAGAGAGATA
Source organism: Pictodentalium vernedei (assembly GCA_031216915.1). NCBI lineage: Eukaryota > Metazoa > Mollusca > Scaphopoda > Dentaliida > Dentaliidae > Pictodentalium > Pictodentalium vernedei. Next base: position 156,437,012 of record CM062290.1, read on the forward strand.
CAAAAAGTGCGGCTAAGTTCACATTGTTCTATGCCTCCTTCAGTGTTATTGTTCATTCAATATCAATATGGCTTACTGTTACTCTGGCAATTTTCCGTTACATATTTATACGATATCCTTCGAGAGGTGGTCGCCTGTGTAACATTGGCAGAGCTAGGCTGGCTGTAATCCTTGTCACCATATGTACAACGATATTGTGTATTCCTAACGCAGCCACATACCGGCTAGTGGAGCAACCAAGTGACGACAATCACTCATTATGGTACATTTCACCAAAACAAGAAACAGACCTTGAAAAGATAATATTCAAACTGAACTTCTGGTCAATCGCCATACTAATAAAGCTGATTCCTTGTCTTTTGTTATCAGTTCTCAGTATATTGCTAATCAGAGCTATGAAACAAGCTGAAAGACGACGAAACAAACTTCTTCAAAAGCATCACGTGGATGGTGTTAGTGACAATAGAAGGGACAGAAAAACACACCGTACCACTCGAATGTTATTGACTGTAGTTATATTGTTCTTAATAACGGAAACACCACAAGGAATTATGACACTTATAAGTGGGATATATAAGCCGTTTTTCGATGAATACTATTTCCCACTTGGTGACACCCTGGATATCTTGGCTTTGATAAACAATGGTATTAACTTCATTCTCTACTGCACTATGAGTAAACAGTTTCGCGAAACCTTCATTGCCATTTTTCTTAGACCAATATTCAAAAATGACGACAAGATGAATGTGAGCAAGTGGACACCAACGAGAGATACGGACGTGTGAAATGTCCACGCTTCACCTATCAACTTCGCGACTCGCTATGATGGATATAGCTGGACGCGAAAATGTCAATGAAATAAGCGATCTCTTGCTTAGTGTACCCATGTCCTTCTTGCTAACTTTTCACCTTTGTTCTTTTACCGCTGGTCTAGCTTCATAATAGATAGAGAATTATCGTGTGCTTTTATGTGGATACTACGATTATCTTATGAGTGGTACGAAAAATATGAATATCCACAAGCGGTCTTGCCATAAATAGAAATACAAAATCTCCCTTGCCCACAAATGACATAATCGTGATTCCACCGAAAAGCACTAAATTCTCAATTTGCCGTGCGCGCTGCGAAAACGATCCCAATATGTTTGATAGGGAAGGCTTGGAAAAAATCCGTGAAGGATCTTTATGTTACATGGGCGTTACTTAACCCTTTACCCAACGTAACGGCCAAAACCGGCCAGCGCGATTCTCAAAAATCGCCAATGAATTTTTATTATTTTTTCATTTTTTGTCTCAAAAACATAGGTTATGACCCCTCGTTGGAACGAGCTCGTCGAGCTCGTTCCAACGAGGGGTCATAACCTATGTTTTTGAGACAAAAAATGAAAAAAATTAGTTATTCAAGAATTTGTTTTGCAAGTGTCGTCTGCTTTTCATGTTAGGTAAAGGGTTAACCCTTTACCTAACATGAAAAGCAGACAACACTTACAAAAAAAATCTTGAATAACTAATTATTTGCATGTTTTGTCTCAAAAACATAGGTTATGACCCCTCGATGGAACGAGCTCGTTCCAACGAGGGGTCATAACCTATGTTTTTGAGATAAAAAATGAAAAAAATAATGAAAATTAATTGGCGATTTTTGAGAATAGCGCAGGCCGGTTTTGGCTGTTACTTTTGGTAAAGGGTTAAACTGTAAAATACGCGAACGAGTTACAGGTTACGACAAACGGATGTAACATAAATTAAAGTCCTAATCCCGCATGTTTTCGCAGTCTGACTTGACCATCCTTCGAAATTAACCCGACTCAAAGGTTCCGCATTGCATATACAAAGGTTGCCCGTTGCATCCACTAAGTTCTTGTTTGGAACCATACCATTCAGACAGGATGGATAAAGCAGGCGAGGGAGCTAATGGAAAACAAAACTCTACAAATACTGAAGAACTAGAAGGGGGGTCAGCAGGGGAGGAGTTTTATAAGGGAAAGGGTGCTGGATGATTGTAATAGAAACTGGCGAGCTGGAATTAGGACCATGAGTTAGATGGGTTATATAAGAAGGATGCCCCAGCATTTGAGGAGTACCTGAATGGATTGTTTGGTGGGTTATTGTCGTTCAAAGTGAGATCCAAGTCACTGGAGTTGATGGGGAGAATGGGAAAGGCGAGGAATGAGTGTGACAAATGTGTAACCAAGGTTTAACGGTGACCCTGGAACATTTCTTTTTAGAATGCTCCACATATTTGCCTATTAGAACACGACACCTTAGGAAACTAATGGAAAAATGGGATGAAAATATGAAGGATAATTGGATGAGGAATAACATGAGTAAAAGAGTCAATGTTATAGTTTGGGAGCTCGAGAAGGCACCAGTGGGGAAATTATGAAACAGCAAGTTTTCACTGAATGCTGGGAGATTAGGAGAGAGAGTGTGGGAGGAATGCCCCGACGGGGCACTAGGTTAATGTAGGCCTCTTCGTTAGAGGACCGCGACATATCAGCGGAAGGCGGAAGATTTATTATTAAGGTGTACACATTGCACCCATCTTATAAGAAGTTCTCCAAAATAAATAGCAACAACTCACGAGCGATCTCGCTAAAGCGAGATCGCTCGTTCATTGGAGCTATTTATTTTGGCGGGAATTCTGTTAAGATATAAACAGCATGGTTGGTGTAGAAAAAAAACAGAGAAGGGGGAAAAGCATCCCAACACTTTTTCCTGAAGGTCACTACCGTTATATAACGTAACATGCTTACGGGTTGTGATGTATGTTCTTGATTTTCATGCCCAATAGAGCCTATCCACGAATGAATCAAAAAACAGATCTGCTGCTGGTCGTCGTCTACCAATTCACCCTGCTGCGTTTATTGAATCACCGCCGCGAAATATAATTCACTAACATATTTTTGCAAAACATTCACAAATAGGCTGAAACTGCTTTCAAATGAGAATTTATGGAGAGCGAAAACACCAAAAGGAACATTAGGACAGAACACAACGAGAGCGTAGTATGGGGCACAAGAAGCTGCGACTCTAGTCAACTCTAGGCGCGAGTGAAATATAGGTAAAACTACAACAAGGGTGTTTGATACCTACCCCCTCCCCCTCACTCTACCTGAGTTGTTTTCTGAATTTCTTCCACTAATAAACTTGAAATAAGTGAACGTTGCTTCAATTTTTAAAGAAAAATATCACCTTCGGCGGTTTGTTTACTTTCTTGCGTTACACGGTTTTGTGTCACAGGATTTCATACACGTCATAACGTCAGTCAGATGCTTAACGACCAATCAGATGCATTTTTACATAATGACGTTCTTACATGTTGGCCGCATTCCACGCACGGTGTAACTAGCACACTTATCAATGTATGTATTGTATCAGGTAACGTTGAATACTCAAAACAATCGTGCAATTTCATGCAGGCTCAACAGTTTTTAGGATTACCATTATTTCTATTCCGATTAACCCTTTACCTAACGAATCGCCCGCATCCGCCCGCGTAATATTCAAATTGAGCAGTTGAAAAAATTAAATTTTTCAAAATATTTCAACAAAACCATATCATGTGACCCCTCATTGGAACGAGCTCATTGAGCTCGTTCCAATGAGGGGTCACATGATATGGTTTTGTTGAAATATTTTGAAAAATTTAAAAAAATTATATTTAAAATAATAACTTTTGATATCGTCTACGTTGGGTAAAGGGTTAAATTCATTGCATATCTGGGGGGTACGCTCTATGGTAAATCCGATTGCCTCAATTCACCACACGAGAGATAACGAGTATTACAACTTTAACATCTTCTCGATATTACATAGGTGAGTGTATACTTGATATGAATAGCAAAATGAAAAAGAAGACACTGTGGATTTGTCGAGGAGATGAAATGTTTCCAAGCTGCAGGAATCAGACTGCGAGTTAATGACATCAGTTAAGTTTTCTTAAAAACTGGAGCAAGAGACCCTTAGAAATCAAATATGAAGACAAACTGAGGAAAACGTACATTAACCTTTTTTCGGGCAAACCTTCTTCTTTGAGGTAATCTTTCTTATGAATTTGTCAACGCTCTTCTTGCCGCAACTAGGAGACGAACTTGCAATGATTTCCCTGAATAACAATATTTTCATTTTTTGCACCCAAAACATTGCTTATGATGCCGCATTGGGGTGAGCTCAACGACTCCGTTCCAATGTGGAACCATATACTTTGTTTGTTGAATGGCGAAATTTCACAATTGCACCTGGTCGATATCACAATTGGGTAAGATAAAGGATTAATCGAGAGAAAGGCATGTTTCCCCGTCTTAGTTCAATTACTACGCGGAGCAGCTACCAAACTTTAGTGTTCTATTAACTTTTATTCAATGAGCCGATGATATACCGTGATGATAGCATTGTTGGAAAGCGCTCAATAGTGAGTCTTGTCCAACATGGTGTTATATCATAGTATTTCAGCGCAAAGGTCTATGAGCACAGACTTGCATCATTTTTTTTAAAAATATAAAGTATTTTTTCTGAAAAAGCTTATTATACCAGTAGGCAAATTGGCGTCGTTTATTTATTTTTTTATTTTTTTTTTTTTTTATTTTATTTTATTTTATTTATTTTCTGAGTCGAATGCTAATCGGACAAAAACGATCGTTCGTCTAGTTTGTACAGGCTTGGGGAACGACTCTTCCAGTGTACAGAACATCTAGGATAAAATTAATCAAAACAGCTGCAGAACAGTCAATATTCACATTTTAACTCACATAAAACTTGCAAAAGCAAGCTTATAAGATGTGGTATTTTTAGAGCTGTTTGAAACAAGATATGATGGGTTATGCTTTTATTTTGGACCAGCACGAGAAGTAATCACATCCAGCTCTCAAGCACCTGTCAAATTCTTGAACGAATCTGGTGCCGTCTTGACATGGAATCAGGCAAGCCCTTAAATAGTCCATCACGTTAAGTTATTTAAAGATTCATTCGTCTGAAATATTTCAGTTGATCTGAAAAGCGAACCTGTAGTTCGCTTTTCCGATCAACGAATATTTCAGCCGATTGAATCTAAAAATGCCATAAAAATTAGTTTTATTATCTGCTAGTCTGTGAATTATCGCAAATTATCTAAGAGGTATTTCTCGATATCTATCGACTAGATGGATGACGATGAATATCCCTCAGTAGCTTCCTAAATGACGTCACGCTTCGGCGCTAAAGACTGCGCAGCAAAATGTCACAAAGCACATAATAAAAAGAAAATCTACGCAGGCGCTCGTGAAAAGTAAACCTTTCAGGTCCACACTCGTGAGAAAATTCCCGATATTCACCAAAACAGCGTAGATATCCTCTATTTCTTTGAAACAGCACAAGAAATGTTTCTCAATCGAGACTTGAATTCACTGAATCTTTGATGACTTTACCAATACTATTAGACACATTTGTTTACTAGATAATTATTAATGAAGACTCATCACAGTTGTATTTTTATGATTACTCCACTATTTGTGTTAAAATCGTGATGCGCTCAAGGTGAATTAAATAACTACCTATTGGAATATCTATCAATGTGGAACGAAAGAATATGTGCATACCTTTGTGGGTACAGGGACATTATAATAAATCAAACAGAAGTCTGCACTGAAACCCCACAAAAGGTGGTAAACAAACAATACATGACGGTGTCGGATTCCTTACAGAATTTGACAGGTGGTTGGAGAGCTTGCTATTACGTGCGGCCGAATTGGACGTCTTGGTGCAAGGAAATAACAATTGTATACGATGTCATCAACACTGTCTGCGTGCCATTAACCCTTTGAATACTGGAGTGTCTTCCATGCAAGTTCAATGATAACAACTGGAAGAGTCCATATTCATTATTTGGGGGAGGCCAATTCATATTTTCAATGTGAAGCCTCGAGGCTGCACGTTGAAAATAGTGATTGGTCTACCCCACCCTTTCACTTAGCAGCCATTCTACTTGATGCAATTATGACGTATCATGTCCCTGGGCTGGGCGATCTGGCTCGCGGGATCAAAGGGTTAAAAGAGAAGTACGGAGAGGATACGCGAGAAGATTCGAGAAAACAGTGTTATTGTAAATATGTCTTTGTGAACTGATCTACCGTTCTCTTTCAGCTTTTTTACAGTATGTTCAAAAGAAGGTTATGATAATGTTTGCTTTTATTAACCTAACTCTATCTAACGTCGTAGTGTTATGCGAATGGCGACGAAAACATTTTTCTTTGTGGTCGTGAGTGTTGCAAAGTATTTTTATATTGTTAATGTTTACCTTACTTAAAAAACTGTATATGTTACTGTTTGTCACTCGATTTTTATTACTTGCTGTGCTATATTTATAAACCGGATTGACGCAATCTTTTTAATGTTTCAAGATGAGTTTTGAGAGAGAGGTACACATTTACGGAATTGAAAATTTGTTTGTGTTTGGAAACATTAGTCTTTCTGACTCCACATTTAAATGCATGGACGCCCTCAGGTGAGAGAGTAGGGAAACATCGTGTACCAGAAAACCTGACCCTCGTGGAAGAGATACATTACGATACATTTCTCTTAGATTCAAGTTTTGAATCCTCTTCGTGTGCCTGTTACAGTCGGTTTGGCAATAGATATACAAAAGACGAAATTGGAAAGTTCACGATTGGCTTCGTTCGTTCCCAGAAAATGATTTACTTGCTCTTGGAATTAGGCTTATTTGCTTGCCTGTGTTATAAAAAGCTGCTCGCCGTTGCTCAGTGGCTTTCTACGGGTACTCCGACTTCCTCCACCCGCAAATTTATCCTTCATGTGTTGATCCTGGTTGATGAAAGTGTCACTAGACCCCAATAAATAAACAAATAACCTTTTGCACCCTGAATGTATCTTCCATAAAATGTTGAAGGAATCAATTTGAAGAGTCTATATTAATTATCTGGGAGTAGACCCATTACTTCTGTCAGTGTGTAGCCTTTGGGCTGCATGTTGAAAGTATTCATTGGCCCACCACCCAAACTCACTGTGCAGTGATTTACTTTTTAAAATTGTGACGTATCATGATCCTTGCTGGCCAAACGGACTTTCGCATTTGAAGAGTTAAGCTGGAAGCTTACAACATGACATAACGTTATTGATAACAGTCGAAATTAGGCAATACAAATTATTTATATCTCTTCCAGCTGCCATTGCTCCCTTTCCGTATGGCTTTTATTTTAAGGAATGATTGTGAAGGTAAATGGCCAATGCCTAAGCCATTGATACACCCGTATCGATATATTCCCCCGAGAGTTCCAAGGGGCCAGTGGTTATTCAAGAAATGATCTATAGTAAAAGAGGATTTTGTGTACGCGCAAGCCCTTACCACCAGTATAGAATATGATATTTCTAATACATGCCCGTGGTAATGGTCTCTGGTGTACAATAAATCGATACCGATTGGGCGTGTGGCAAAGAAGTATCTTTAATCTTTATCATTACACAGATCTTAATTGTGGATTAATCGAGTGATTTATTAATTGATTGCTTACATGATGTTCAATGTTTGCCGTAGCGAAGAGCAACCTGCGAAGTAAAAGAGGAATGTAGTCAGTGACGACCTCTTTCGTATATCTCTGTTCCACTTCAGATGGCATTTATTTCATGCAACAGTGGTGTCGCCAGCGGCAGTTTCGCCGGCAAAGGGCGGTCACATCGTCAGAGAAACGCCTCCTTTATTGTGGGCCTCTCCGGGATTAGGGACTACCTTAGCCACCCCACCCCCTGTTGGGTTTCACAAGCGACCAAATATGTTAACCCTGTACCCAACGAATCGGCCGCATCCGCTCGCCTAATATGCAAATTCATCAGTTGAAAAAAATATTATTTTTCAAACAATTTCAACAAAACCATATCATGTTACCCCTCGTTGGAACGAGCTCGTCGAGCTCGTTCCAACGAGGGGTCACATGATATGGTTTTGTTGAAATTTTTTGAAAAATTTTGAAAAATGAAATTTAAAATAATAAATTTTGATATCGTCTGCGTTGGGTAAAGGGTTAAAATGACATTGATGGCGAATCAGATGTGTTTATAATAAGGTTAGTACTTTTTGTTGGTTCTTTTGCGCCTTTTTAAACTGTAATGTTATGGCATTGCGTGGCATGGTCGACACAAAACATCAGTCAAATATGATCATGCATATCTTTGCTTTAGATTTAGAGACACGGCGGTTGTGGAACGGGGTAAATATTTGAACATTTAGCCCGTTTAACGGCTAATTAGCATTATTAATATAAGTTATGCCTCATTATATTATTGTAAGTTATCTCGAAATATTATTTTAAAGAATAATGCGATATCGTGCCCTATACTCTGTACTGATGCATGATATTTTGAGATTATCAATACAGTGAAGTTTTCTGATGTGTTGTATCGCGTCGAGTTGACGACCTTCAACAATGTAGTGTGCTGCTTGGTGAAGTCATCAATGACATGCGATACAGCACAGCGGAAAATTTCTCTGTACTGATGTATTTTTATTATATACCTGCTCTTATGTAATAATTAAATACTATGCTCTCTGGGAGACGTTAAAAGTAGAGTGTCGAGTTCAGATTCTGTTAAATCCATTTTGGACGAAAGCATTTTGTGGGGAGGTGTTAGTTGAGTGGATCTAAAAAGTGATCGAAAAACATTTACCGTGTGTACGTAATTTGTTCCGCCCCAAACCACATTACTCCTCCCCTTCCCTCTGATTCTGCCGGGATTTTTGTTTTGTTTACTTGTGGTTCATTCATTCCAGATATAATTCCTAGCTGTCACCTATAATCAAGGATATTGTATTCTTGAGACGCCCATTTTCCAGTGATGTATCGGGTGAGATGAGGAGATACCATTTCTTAAAACTGGGGTAGGGACACTGATTTCTCTCTGCAACTGGAGTGTAGGAACGTAAGCGAAAAGCTTCGCAACTCAATCTGGCCCGGCCCCAAGATGGCGTTTAATCAATCAACATACTAACTCCTTTCGTCGATGACATTTGGTGACGTAAAAGCTGTTACGCTAAGGCTATGGTCACAGCGTGGGGGCTTTCACATCATCAAACGGAAGCCTGGCACGAAAACTGAACACAGTGTGAACTTTCCAATCTCTACAGTTGTCCTTACAGTTAAAACTAGAAGTCCTGTCATGAAATGCGCACAGATAGCACGTCGATCTGCGCGTTAATCTACGCGTTATGACCATAGTAAGACTATCAAATAAGCAACATATGGCCTGTGCACAAGCAATGTTTCAGCAAATGGCCCTCCGGGTAACCCGGAGGTCCATTGGCAGAAACATTGCTTGTGTTTGCTATGAGTAACCAGGAGAACCTGCCGTGCTTTGGATGCCATTCGGTATGGCAATTGCGCGCACTTCCTACGCGTAATTAAGCCAAGATAAGCGCACAGTTCGTGACAGGACTTCTAGTTTTAACTAATAACTAAAATATGTTGTAAATAATCGGTTCGCAACGACACGAAAAATACGTCAATTATCAACATATTCATTTTCTCATATATCAAGGTACATTATTTAACTGGTTGAAGGCTAGATTATTTTTGGTGGTCTGAATTTGTTATTCAAGATTTGTTTATTATAAATTATTGGAGAGTACCCACAGGCACTCTCCAATAATTTGTAATAAAATATTTATATAAACAAAATATTATTTGCATCAGAATGAATGTGAAACATGAGCAAGAAAAACGTTGAGTTTTGCCCTGGTACCCTCATATTTTTGATAGCCCTGATATTGGCTTCTAGCACTCAACCTGTTACAAGCTGTCAACGATTTCGAGGCGTCGGAAAATTGAAAACTATCGAGAGTTTTGCTGTTGAGCATTGTCTGTATTTTGCGAGAATTACACCCCCACCCCCTCCCACTAAGATGGAGGCAGGTAAGACACTCTTCTACTAGTGACCAATAAGCGTTCCAGCAAGCCAGATGAATAGAGATCAGCGGTTTTGCTCACCAACAACAGATCAACCTGCCGATGTCATTTCCGAAAAGGATATGTTGGATTGTCGGGAGTTTGTGTGGGTGTGTTGGTATTCATTTCTACAGTCTATAGCGTGAGAGATAAACTTACCATTTTTGTCATTAGGAAGATAATTTTACAGATCCAACAAGTTTCCAATTCTATGCGTGGTCACGTCTGAGGCGTATTAACGGAAACAAGTTTTCAAGTTTACACGCAGCTGCACGTCAACATGACTACTTCGTGGCATGCTATTTCCAGATTAATTTTTTAATGAATCTCTTCCGATTTGACGAGTGTAGATTATAAAGTCATGATTCGCTTATTATGCTGATAACTAACTTTATTTATATTAATACAATTTAATCTTCGTAATGAAAAAAACCTTTGACGTTTCACTGCCTTGTTCACTTTTTGGTTAGCTGAAATAATCGGTAAGATACCGATGACCACAAGTACGTGGAAAAAGATGCAAACGTTTTTTTATCGCTGCTACTCTTGACCCTTTGAACACTAGTGGTATCGTCCATACCAGTTCAATGGCAGCAATTAGAAGAGTCCATATTCATTATTTGGGGTAGACCAATCAATATTTTCAACGTGCAGCCTCGGGGCTGCACGTAGAAAATATTGATTGGTCTACCCCACACATTTACTGAACAGCCATTCTATTTAATGACGTTATGACGTATCATGTTGCTGGCCGGAAAGACGGCCGCTAGGGTTCAAAGGGTTTTGGTGCGATGCGATCAACGCATCGAAATTGCTCACCCTGCTTGTGTAGCGTTAGTATGATGGAAAGTCCGACAGTTACTCGCCGTGGCTCGAAGGTACTATCCGTATACAATGGCTCCCCACCCGTAAAACTGTCTGACACGATATGACCCTGGCTGTTGAAAGTGTCGTTAAATTCAATTAAGAAAACAAACTAGATGAACTTAAAAATTTACAACATAAAATCGACTTTTTTTGCAGTGTGGGGTGCAGCCCCCTCCCCTTCCATAATTTATATAGTCGGGTGATCTTTGTGTCGATTGGCGTTTCAGTTTCTGATACACTTAGATAGAATATAAATCATACTTTGACTTATGAAAGTCACGAGTCAAGTTAATGAAGTATCAAATGAGAAAGATCTGTCCGACAACGTCTCTGGGAGGAGGTGGAGACAAAGAAGTTGTATACAAATGTCTCTGATTTACCCAAGGGGCTTCTACATCATATGTGTCAGACCGGAAAGGATTCAGTATGTTAATCCGTTCACCCAGGGAGCGCTGTGGCTCAGTGGTAGACTGTTGGACATCTGTGCTAGAGGTCCCGAGATCGATCTTGGGCAAGGTACTTTATCCCGGTTGCCTACATTGGGGCACGATGACGCCGTGTACTAAGGCATACTGCACGTCGATGGTGCACATGTCTTCAACCGCTGTAACCCTGGTTGAGCGGAGTTTGAACAGAGTTAGAATGTTGAGGATCTGACAGTTGCTCGTCACTGCTCGGATGTTCTCTCTGGGTACTCCGGCTTCCTCCACCCGTAAAATTGTCACGGTCACGATTAGCCATTGTGCATAAGCATGTTACCTCAAACACCAGTAAATAATACATAAATCCGTTTAAACCGATAAACCGCTTTTCCGGTCCAGTGACATGATACGTCATTCTTTCATTAAGTAGGATAGCTGCTAATTTGAAATGCGGGGTTGACAAACTAATATTGTTAAAGTGCAGCCCTTGGGTTGCACGTCGAAAATATCAATTGATCTACCCCATATAATAAATATGGATCCTTCCAATTGCTTCCATTGAACTGACATGGAAGATACTGCCAGGGTTCAAATGGTTAACTAACTCGTCGATCCCTATTGTACCAACAAATACAAATGGTATTAATTCTATTGGCGGGTGTCATTCTCACAGTCGATCATACAAATGGAAGCCTACGTTGACCAAATCGAGCTGTTGGGGCTCTTTATGAGCTACGTTTGATTTCGATATGTGCCAATTAGGTCCTTACACAATGTAACGGCCAAAGCCGATGAACGCTAACAAATATGGCCATTCAATATTTCTAGTTAATTACATACAGCTAAAGTTTCAATACTTCTGAGTTGTTAATTGTAATACCGCTTGTCCAATAGTCCAACTATACCATCAAACCATGCGTTCGTTGCTTCAACCGGTCTAATGCGATAATTAGTTTTCAGCATCACGTATATTTATCAGCGGAGACTTGAGTCATCACTTCCCGTAAAATTACATAAAACGTGAAATTCTATACTCAAATGCCAGGAATAGCACCTTTGAGAATATTTTTCTCAATCTCCCAACGGGTTGAATTAATCCTTTACCCTGCGTAATGGCAAAAACCGTACAGCGCTAGTTACAAAAATCACCATATAATTTCCATTATATTTTTCATTTTTTGTCTCAGAAACATACGTTATGACCCCTCTTTGGAACGAGCTCGTTCCAATGAGGGGTCATAACCAATGTTTTTGAGACAAAAAATGAAACGGATTAGGTATTCAAGATTTTTGTTTGCAAGAGTCGTCTGCTTTTCATGTTAGGTAAAGGGTTAAGACAGTACACCACGGGGGTATAGTATGGGAGACAGCAATCAACGACCTGAGTTTGGGTTTTTCAAATGTTTAACGAGCGTCGTACCTGTCTCCGCACCCTACCCGGATGTCTTCTATATTTATACCACTATTAAATATGAATTTAGTTAATGAATCTTAGATATTTAAAGGAAAAAATGACTTTTAGTGGTCTGTTGACTTTCTGGCATAACACTGTTTTATTTCGTAGTATTTCATTTACGTCACAGCCTCAATCAGATGCGCTCTTACATGACGTTTTTACACGTAGTCTGCACGCGTGTTTTATCAAGAACATTTCTCAAAGGCTGTATTGTATTGGGTAACGCTGAATACACACTATAATCGCGGTATAATAAGACGTAGTGCACGTCGATGGTTCACTTGCCTTCAATCGCTGATAACTCTGCTTTCGGCGGGTTAGTAAGCTGGGGAGTCTGACAGTTGCTCCCCGCTTCTCAGTGGTTTCAGGTAACTTTGAATACATACAGCAATAAAACGGTTCACCCATTTGGTTTTAACAGCTATTTCCAGCGATTCGAACACGGATTTTTCAGCATAAATGTAATGTACAGCCAAAGAAATGCAATCTTCTATTTAAATTAATTTTATTTAATTCGGTTGGGTGGTATTAAGCCGGAGATTGGACTCGGGGGGGGGGGGGGGGGTATAGAATCTTAAGACTGAACAGTACTCTATCTGAGTTGTGTCGAAGCATTTCATTCACGTCAAAACGTCACTCAAACGCGTCACATCCAATCAGATGCGTTCTTACAAACATGACGTTCTTACGAGAAATCCGGATTCCACCGTTGGGTACCAAGAACACTTTCTAGTGTCTGTATTTATCTTACAATCAATCGATTTTTCCCTAATACATGCTAAAAGGTCTAGACTGAATCAAATTTTATCAGTCACAGTAACTTCTCCGAGCCCGTACGATCATTCAATTCAGAAAGAGAACGTTTTTACCTGCACTTATCGAAAACTGATTACGCATGTCGAGGTCACTGTTTCGACAACAGTAATTACCTGACAAATATATCACCAACTAAGAAAAATAAATTAGACTAGATCAATTTTTGCCATGATGATAATATTATTTAGGTCTACCATGCGTTAAAGCTGAAAAATATAACCTAGAAACACACACCTGAAATACTACTATAAACTAGAACAAGTGGAACAGTGAATGGGGATTACACCATGCACAGCTCAAAAATGTTATACCATGACGTCATCATGATGTTCATTTACAAAAAGTCAATTCATAAACGCTGAATGGTTGTCAAAATATATGCGAATAAGTCAAGAAAGGGAGAAATAATGTAAGATAAATTGGTTATTACTGCCAAGTTGGTTTCGAGATGGTAAGATAAATTTGTCATCACCACTATGTGTCGATCAAGAAACTTGTATCAGGCCTCGATGGTGCTCCTATTACGTGTCGCGACTCGTCCTAAAGATCTCGCCGCGATACTTAACATAAGCACCATCTCGGCTTGATACAGGTTTCTAGATCAACACATAGTGGTGATAACATATGTATCGCTTGACGCTGAATGCGCACAGCACTCCTGGTATCATTAAAGCTAAAAGACTTCTTGGGTATCTAATGCAAAGAATCCACTCTTTCGTCTAAATTCTTCTTTATTTATCTCTTTGCATGTTGCTGGTGGATATTCCTGCCCAGCGCGGGGTTTCTCTTGTCTCTGCAAGGCACTTCATCCCGATTGCCCGCGTGGGGACATGGTGGCGTTATGTACTAAGGCGTAGTGCACGTCGATGGTGCACTTGTCTTTTACCAATGCCAACCCTGCTTGTGTAGAGTAAGTTGGGGTCTCTGGCAGTTGCTCACCGTTGCTCGGTGGTTCTCATCGGGTACTCCGGCTTCCTCCACCCGACAAACTGTCAGACACGAGGTGACCCTGGCAGTCGAAAGTGTCGTTAAATTCCAATAAGTAAATAAATACATTCTCTTGTCTCTGAAATAAGTATAATTTGTGCATATTTAATCATATTGTCTCCCTGGAAATGGAAAGTTTTTTCTCACCAATGAGTTCGTGTCTTACATTTAGATCAATTTTTCATCAACTTTAGTCATGGCTGCTTTAAAGCAGCCATGCCTAGATTTGGTGAAATATATTTAGAAACTACTCAGTGGGTTAAGACTTAAATAAACACAGATTCGCCGAAGCTGCTGGATAGTACGAAGGATAAGGAGTACAACCTGATGAGATTTGTTATCCTGATAATGGTTACACTGTCGCTTCAGAACGGAATTTTTAAAACTTGTGTATGCCTATATTGGTTTCCTGGATTTATGTGTAAAACTTGAATAAAATTCCAGATGTATAAAGGAACCACGGGAAGTGGAGTAGTACATGTTCACTACGATAAACATGTTCTGCTTTACCGATAAAATAGTACTCGGTAATCATGCCAGGGTTTGAAGTTCTCTAAAGTGGGCATCACACGTGTTAATGATGGGCTAAACTTTACTTCGTACCTGTGTTGCGGTCTTGATATAGCCTTAGATGCGGAAAGTAACCGACAGCAACCAATAAACAAATAATTAGTACTGACCTCACATCCTTCTGGCATTCTCTTGGCGTGATCCATTGCGGCCCTGTACTCAGCTGCGATGATAAACGCAACACAGCATACCTATCGATCCTGTCAAAATTCTAACAGGTCCTCACCAGGTTTCTACTGGGCCCTTGTCTCCTAGATGGCCAATGTTTCTTCAAGTGCACCGGGAGTGAATTCCTATAAAGGGCCCAATAAGTGGAGTTTGAACCAGAAGAGTGGCTTTGAAATTCTTGAAAATGCACATGAAACGCAAGCAAAGTTTCAATCAATGAACCTCCGGGTTGAACCCCACACGTACTGTTGGTTAGAAAGCTGCAGTACGCAATGACATCCCCCCCCCCCCCAAAGTACTTTGATGCGAGGATGCTTTTTGTGTTCAACTACATATTTGCAAATCAATTATGGTACATGTCTGCCTGATCTGCAGACAGTTAAAGAATTTGCTTATGTTTGATTTGGAAACTATAAATGCATTCCTGTTGATGAAATGGTGATATTATTATTATTTCTCGGCGTCTGTCAGATATTTGAGCACGACACTAAATGGCAATTGCCAACATTGAATATACACGTCATTTGCAGCCCTAAAATCGTTAACTCTTCTTTGTGCGTCATCACTTTGCGTTATGTTATATGTTTTTCACAATGTGTATACAGATTGATTCATATCGGTTGGTGATTTGTGATAAAATAAAGTTATATACTCTTAAAAAGGTACTTTTAGTTTTTTTTATTTAGTGTTGCGAATAGTCACTGATGTGATTGGACTTGACAGCACTTAAACGGATCCTTTCAGGGGATATAATTTAATGTTTGTTGATGAAGTTTATGAGACAGCTCTCAAGCTTTCCTATTGCGTTTCGAGAAACAGCAAAAATAGAATATAGATTAACCCTTGTGGTCACGGAAGCTATCGTCTTATACAATAATGTCTACACTGCAAAAAATATAGGTTCTCTTTAGAACCAAAACTGGTTCTAATCTTGCCCCTATTTTGGGGGTTGTTTTTTTTAATTAATTTGTTTTTTGTTTGTGTGTGTGTGCGGGATGGGGCTAATGTTGTGTGTGGATATATGGTTATTTTCCCCCGAAGCGTGCTCGATGAGATTGTGAGACAGAAAAAAGGTTAGTATACTTCCCCCAATTGGAAATAATTAGGCTATTACAACATAAAGTACTGAGCGATGTGTATCTGTGAAAACGGAGATAGTAGCACTCTGTCATTTTCTGTTGAGTTTACTACAGACGGAACGAAAGGTTCTTTGCCATTTTCTGGAGGAATCATTTTTATACGGAAGCCCATTGGGGACAACATGTGTAGTGGGAGCATTGCGAATATTCTATTTCACATTCCGTATATTCGCATTCAACATTGCGAATATTTGCAATGCATTGCGAATATTCGCATTCAGCTTTGCAAATATTTGCAATGTATTGCAAATATTTGCAATGTATTGCGCATATTCGAAATGTTGAAAGAGAATATTCGCAATGCTTTGCGAATATTCGCAATGCTCGATCCCCCCTCTATACATGTTGGCCCTAATGGGCTTCCGTATTTTTAGGAGAGAGGAAGTACAGTTGTGGATTTCGTAGCCCACTGCTCATGTTATTAATCGAGTTTTTGAAGATTCGCAGTGATTTCTCTAATTCTGGGGTTTTGTTATTTTTTAAACTCAGACGATGATTTATTACTGCTAAAAATAATTGCTATTATTTCTTAAATGGAATCGAAGAGATTATACATTTTACAGAGACATTTGGACCTTTTACTGAGACATTTGGAGAAAAAATTTCAAGTTTAGAATGAGAATAAAACAGAACAAAACGAGGGTGGACTACGGTTACAGGAACCAACGACTCGAGTTGGAAATCGTCTTGTATTTCACAACCGTTGGTGGCGCTCGTGAAATACACGAAAAACGCCAACAAGGTTCTTTGGTTTCTACAACGCACCCCCCCCCCCCCATCCCACCCCGTATTCTACCCGAGATGTGTTCTGTATATATAGCACGATTAAACTAGATTGAGGTGGATGAAGCTGATGTTTTTGAAGACAAATGTCAAGTTCAGTGGCCTGTTTACTTTCTTGCTTAAGAGATGATTTTCTTAGCCGTAGGCCTGGTTCCACGCATGGTGTATCAAGCACATTTTTCAGCGTCTGTATTTTATCGGATAATGTTGGCTACACACAGCAATCGTGGTATAATGCTCTCTTAGTCCTTGGACCCTGATTCTATATTCCAGAGGCTTCGACTAGGAGAGTCTATATTCGTTCCTTGGGGTAAGACCAATCAATAGTTTCAGCGTGCAACCTTAGGGTTGCATGTTGAAAATCTTGATTGGTCTACCATATAACTTCACTGAGCAAATATCGACTTTATGAATATATGTCGTATCAAAATCCTGCTGCCTTTTGCCTTTTGTGTTCAAAGGGGTTAATAATGGGAAGATGCCTATATAATAGAATTTCCGTAAAAATATTATCTTTGCTGAGCTTTGGCGCCTACCACTTTTAATATTTATAGTCGCTCCACCCTTAACACCCCGACCGCAAGAAAGAGTTTTATTACACGCCTGTTCTATGGAATCCCATTCTATAGCAACAGTAAACCATGCGAAAAATGAAAATCTGTTCCGCACATATGTGTGGAACGGAAATCGTTGACGGACTACTTTTAAATAGAAGCGAAATTTTACTTGAATTTTCTACAAATCGTGTAATGCAATTACAAGTTGAATTGCTAGCGATAGCTGAAAATCGTCCCCTCGAGTTCCAATGTGTTGTATGTGCCAGTAGGAAAATATAAATAAAAAATGCATGTCTATATAACATTTATACAGTTATCTGAACGTGGTGGCTACCTCACTACGTGATCAGATAGCTGAATTATTATGGAAGTTGCGAGTACATAACTTTTAAAGAGAGGAGGACTGAGGATGGATAACCTCAAGTTCTATGCCGCTATGAACGGAAGAGTGGGGCTCGTTTATTTACGTCAAATAGACCGTATAAGACCAAAAAATCGTTTTGATTCTCAGAGATTTTTTTTTTGGGGGGGGGGGGGGAACCAGTGAGGGAGAATTTTATTTTTATTTTTTATCACCGTCGGGACTATGAATTATAAGGAACATAGCCGTGGTGATCCAGCCCCGAGTGTCAAATGTTATAAATAATTCAGCTATCTGATCACGTAGTGAGGTAGCCACCACGTTCAGATAACTGTATAAATGTTATATAGACATGCATTTTTTATTTATTTTTTCTTTTCGATATTAAAATGCGAATCAGGAGATGTATAATACCATACAAACGTTGAACTAAACGACAAAATCTCTCGAATAAGGACTTCATCCAATGCATGTAGGCCTATATTCATATTTAGAAATACATCCAAAACAATGACGTTTTCACTCGGAGTCTTGTATACACAAACGAACGAGGTCGTTTCGTTCAAATCGACGACTTCGTATTTTCGGAAACTGTGGAATTGTTTGCTCAAACTTCTAAACCAAAGTCAATTCCACTGTATCTGCTGTTTGTTCGTGGTTATTTTGCAAGATAAGCCATTAGAGAAACCGATCTCCAGTATACAGATTCTCGCTTATCAGATCCAGATCTCGTTGCAATCTATTCAGGAATGTGTGACTTTACGTGTTTATGCTTCTTATTTTCGTGGCACAACCATCGGTGATATTTGAAAAACACCATTAAAATAAACCAACGCGCACGATAAAAACTAATACGTCGGTCTCTGAGAATCAAATGTAATTCTTTTTTCTTTTCTTTTTTTCTATTTTTTACCTCATCGCATATTTTGGTGGATATGATTGGGGATGTATTGAGATGGTCCCCAGTGTTTTTACATTATCGCTCTTGACAGACAGACCTGTCGTGAGTGTCATGGAAAGCAATGTACCCCTGGATTTTCATGAGGTTTTCAATCTTCATTTCAACACAAACCCTTGTGATTTAATGATTGAATATGGCAAATGAAAATGTAAGAAGACATTTGTCTGAAGCAGAAATGTGGAGGGCTGTAAGGATGGTGGAGCAAGGGGCAACCCATCGTCAGGTTGGTGAAGCCCTTGGTGTGCACCATACTGTGATCACCAGGGCCTGGGCAAGATTGCAGCAGTATGACACACCGGTAAGACGGCATGGTGGTGGAAGAGACAGGGCAACATCTGCAGCTGAAGACCGGTTTTTGATCATTCAGGCCCGTAGGAACCGATTTGCCACAGCAACCCAGCTTCGCAGTGACCTTCAGAATGCATCCAGGGTAAATGTTTCGACGCAGTCTATCCGGGCAAGGTTGCACGAAGGTGGTCCCTGATCGAGAAGACCATGTATTCGCATTCCGCTGTCCCAGAACCACCGCCAGGCACGATATGAATGGGCATGGACCACGTTGGATGGACCAGAGAAGATTGGCGACGTGTCATTTTAACAGATGAGTCAAAGCACTGCCTAGACCACACAGATATGCGTTCTGGGGTATGGAGAAGACCAGGAGAGCGATTCTATGCAGCCAAGATTGCCAAGCATGACCACTATGGTGGAGGGTCAATCATGGTCTGGGCGGCATCAGCTGGGATGGACGTACAGAGCTCTGTGTCCTTGGACGTGGTACATTGACTGCACAACGGTATATTGATGAGATCCTGGATGTCCACGTCAGATTGTATGCAGGTGCAGTGGGTGATAGATTCATTCTGATGGACGATAATGCCCGTACTCATGTTGCCCATGCTGTCGGGGAGTACTGACAGGGCGAGGGGATTGAGCGTATGGATTGGCCAGCAAGATCCCCTGACCTCAATCCAATCGAACATGTCTGGAATGAGTTGCAGCTTACAATTTCAGCCCGTTCAATCCAGCCAAGAAGTGTCCAAGAGCTTGGTGCCATGCTGGTCCAAGAATGGAACAACATCCCACAAAGGACAACCAGGAATCTCATTGGGAGCATGATAAGGCGTTGTCAAGCTGTAATTAACAGTAATGGGTCTCATACTCGGTATTGAAGCCATACCAGTTTGCTCCGTCAACTTTTTGGCATATTGAAACATTTCCTCTTTTAGCAAAAATATCCATTTTCCATGGTTATCGTATTCAAAAGCTAAAACATAATGTCAAACACAAATAAAATCTTAATTTCTGTACTTAAATAATTAAAGATATAATTGAATAAAAAGTATATACACTTTTCATAAGAATATTTCAACTAAAACGTAAAACAGATAGGTGGATGTACTTGGTGCTTAGCAAACTTTGAGTTGTATATGTTCCGTGCACCCTTTAATGAAGCATTGAGAAAAAGGCTTTCCTTGCATATTTTAAAGCATTGAAAGTGCAGTCTGCATCGCCAGTGAGTGTAGATTTAGTATCTCTTTAGAAGTCCTGAAATTAAAAGAAATAAAAGTCCAATCGGTCAACGGTAGGCATATGAGACGAACAGGATCCCTTAGGTATATTGTGTAACCGTTGCCCTGGAATCGGTTTACTGGTAGAGTGCTGTTTGCCCATATTTGGGCTTTATTCTCAAGTGCAGGTACTTCAGCTTGAAGTGGATGTGTTTTGTATTATCTTTCAAGTGACATCATTTAGTCTGTAAGGGTTTGCCTTGTTACAATTTATGGGAGAGTGCCCACAGGCACTCTCCCATAAATTGTAATAAGGCAAATACATGTATACAAGATTTGATGGCCAAAAATAATTTAGCTCTCTACCAGTTAAAGACTCCAACAACTCACATGGCAATCGAGTGGTGGTGGAGGAGGGTACACCTATGTGTATCGTCCACTGGTTAGCAGAATCACCACCAAATGTGTTCAACCGATCTAACCCTGCCTGTGCTGCAGTGAGGAGTTACGATGTTGGGGAGCTGGCAGCTGCTCGTCGTTGCTCGGTGGTTCTCTCCGGGTACTCCGGCTTCCTCCACCCGTAAAACTGTCACGGTCATGATTAGCCATTGTGCATAAATATGTGACCTTAAACATCAATAAATAAATAAATAAATACCAAATGTGTTTTCAATTTGTTTCATCTGAACAGTCTTCTCAAGAGAAGTTGTAGTAGGTCCATGAAGTTAGCTTGATATTGGGCGTTGGACATTTGTTTGACATTCGCCTGAAGTTAGTTTGAAGTTCGGCGTTTGATATTCTCTCGCAGTCAATTATATGTTCGACATTTGACAGTCGCCTGTAGTCAGTTTCACTTTTGTTTGACATTCGTTTGGCATTCGCCTGTAGTGCAGACATTATCACGTTGGGCGTTTGATATTCGTTTCACATTCGCCTGTAATTCACTTCGTGAAACTGTTTGCAGGCGAATGCCAAACGAGTGTCAAACGCTGAACGTCAAGCTAATTTCAGGCTCAACGTTAACTGGCTAAATATAAATGTTAAACGAATGTCCGATGCCTAACATCAATCTAACTTCACGGACACAGTTGTAGTTTATGCTGCAAATTAAACTGAACAATCCCCGTTAAAAGGGAAACGCACATTGTGAACCCGCATGCCGACATTACACACTGTAAAATAAGCTACACCATACAGTGCTCCACAATATATTGGTACTCCAGGCTAATGGCATTGGAATAGCAGGGTATTTTGAGACAACGGCATGGTGTTCGACGATACTTTTTAAGAGGGATTTGAAGAACCCGCCAGCTAGAATAGTTACCTATTCCGTACCCCTATACAATTTGTGATGGAATACCACGCCCTTCCCTCCATGACAATTCCTGTATCCGCCCTCAGACTGGAGTTCAAAACTAAATGAAATCTGATTAACTTCTGCCGCCTTGCACTTTCAGTATTGGTTGTTCAAAAGGCTATCTTCGGAGTTAACCTTCCTAAACTTGGCCTCGGGTGTGGAGTGCTTACTCCCTTCCCCACTGAGTATTAGCGTGCTGAATTCAGAAACTGTGTCGCATGTCCCCAATTGTTTGCATGGCGTTATATGGAAGTGGGAAAATTAAGAAATTGAGACAAAAGCCTTCACACTGTGGAAGAAGTCATGTGTATCTATTGATCCGCAATTCGAGCGTGACCGAAATAAACACAGCTAATTTTGAACAAGACACACGAAGGTCCACACGAAGAAGTTATTGGCATGTTTCTTATCCCATTTCTGCCATTTGTGCATTTGTTTTTCAAGTTCACCAATGGATATTGAAAATTTTAGAGAGCATTCTGTTTGTTACGGAGGACATAATTCAACAAGTGATTGGCATTATCAGCCTCGTGGATATTTACTGTATGTAAACAAAGTCGGTAAGTACCTTAAAATAAGTGTGTACATTTTTGTTATGAAATCAATCTCCACCACAAAGATATAGGCCTACAGAGTACGTGATGAGTGGACGTACTTCCGCTACCACCCATTTGTAAAAACCCAAGAAACACCAGGAAACACACACAAATTTAAATGGAGGCTCAAATTCCGTTGTTGAACTTCAGGCTTGGTGAGATGAGCTCTTAATTATTTATATTCAAATCGTGGGCGGATCTAGAGTATTGTTCCTTGAAATTAGTGGAAGGGTTCGCAGATGACAAACTTGCATGCTGGGCGATCCGCGGGAGCATGCTCCATCGGGGAAATCATCAGCATCAGGTGCTGACGTGCGTTATAGTGACCGACCACATCTGTATCCATCACTTTATCTTTAGAAACAGAAAATATAGGACAAGGGGGTGAATTGTAAAGGTCCCACCATACATTATACACAGGCATACCGTCAGTAAAAAAAACATGTTTTGAGATTTGAGATTTCAACGAGGGGTCATAACCTATGTTTGTGAGACAAAAAATGAAATACATTAATTATTCAAGAATTTTTTTGATGAGTGTCGTCTGCTTTTCATGTTAGGTAAAAGGTTAAGTACTGTATACGTGCTAGTTAAATAAGAAGTCGGGAAGTCCATTCATCAGTACTGCAAGATGTATTTATTCACAGTTTTCCCGGGGTTTATTCTAACTATAGTCCAGTTCCCCATTGACAAAAGATTCCAACTACATCATCAAGGCATGCCTTGAAGATGTAATTGGAATATGTCTTCAGTCTGGACTTGAGTCACGACAGTCGGGACAAATTAGGTTTACCCCGCCCCCCCCCCATACCCCCTAAGTAGTAGTGTTCGTATGTTTCAGGGAAAGGTTGCCGGACCCCGGTGCCGGACCCCGGAAGTGACGTCATGTCACGTGACGTAGTGGCGCCATGTTGTGTTGTCATGGTAACCCGCGTGAGCGGCCATCTTGTGACGTCATCTCCATAGTGATACGTGGTGTTAGTGCGCATGCGCAGCGCGTGTTGTTAGGGTGATACGAGCTTCCGTCGTCCATTTTGTATACTGAAAGCCGCCATCTTGGTTTCTATGGTAGCACGTGATTGCTATGTTACCTAAGGCCAACAATAGGACAGGGGTATGTTTTAGGGGTATGTTCCTTTGTAGAAGAGTAAATCTAATTACCACAAACAACCCGACAATCTTTCCAAATCACCAAAATCCACCCGAACTTTTACTATTTCGAATTCTTCCAGAATTCTCTGTTTCTATGTATATATGCAATAGTTTACGTCTATCTGGCCATGTTCCTTTGTTCTAGAGTATACTCCAGTAGCGTAGAAGAGCCTATTATTTGGAACAGTTTACCTTATTATTACTATATTTAGCAATTTCTGGTCTATTCTTGTTAGTTCTGCCCCTATTCTAAGTACTCTTGTTGTTTCATTTATCTAGATCATTTATATAAATTATAATTAACCAATTAGATTGCTTGATTTCCCATAATCTGTATGCAGAGTTATCCCCCTTCTGTATAATAAAAACCTATATCAATGGCCATATCCCATGGAATCCCATTTTTTGCAAAACACCTGTGGCTATGGAATCCCTTTTTTGTCGTATGAGACCATGAGGGCTATGTAAAAGCCCTCAATGAGTCCTCATTTATTATCCCTCATACCCTCATTGAATTTTGAGGTTATGAGGACCTTGAAAAATCCCTCAATGAGGTATAATTTACTACGACTCTTATCCTCATTTCAGTATTTAACAGGTATATCCTATGGAATCCCATTTTGGAAAACGCCTGTGGAATCCCTTTTTGTCGTATGAGGCCATGAGGGCTATGTAAAAGCCCTCAATGAATCCTCATTTATTATCCCTCATAGCCTCATTTAATTTTGAGGTTATGAGGACCATTACAAATCCCTCAATGAGGCATAATTTACTACGACTCTTAGCCTCATCTCGGTATTTGAGGATACCCATGGCCTGGTATTGTATTATTCGAGGATACCTATCGAGGATACTTTTTATATGATACTTATCTGAGGATACTATATAGGCTGTACACATCCCTGTAGGTCTCTTGCTGGCCCTTAATACTACTAATCCACCTGATGCTTCATGTTATCCTATGACTGTTATAGGTAGTATGTAATGCTAGGCATAGGGGTATTGTGGGTAGGGGTGCTGCCTGGTAGTTTAGAACGGTACTATAGTATGGGCAGTATATACACCTATAGGCCCCCGTTAGTGCTTGGAACTATTAACCAACCGATTGCTTTGTTTTATTATATGGCTGGTATATGTAGTACATTATGGTAGACCTAGTGATTTTGTGGGGGTGGGGGTGGGGGTAATGCTTGGTAGTTTAGAACGGCAGTATAGCATAGGCTGTACATATCCCTGTAGGTTTCTTGCTGGCCCTTAGTACTACTGATCCACCAGGTGCTTCATATTATTGAGCGGTATTCTGGGGTGGGGTCAATGCCTGGTAATACAGAACGGCAGCAGAGTATGGTTGATATATTCCCCTATAGATCCCATCCTAACCGTTCATAGTATTAACCTACCAAATGCTTTGTATCATCCTGTTACTGGTAAGGTGGTACGTAGTACCAGTAGTTCCTACCTTATTTCGAGTACTCTTGTTATTTCATTTATCTAGATCATTTATATAAATTATAATTAAACAATTAGATTGCTTGATTTCCCATAACCTGTACTTAATCGTACAGAGTTATCTCCCTTCTGTATAATAAAAACCTATATCAATGGCAATATCCCCGGCACCCCAATTTCGGCACCCCTTTTTTTGAAAAGCATATGGCCTTCGGCACCCCTTTTTTCTGAAATGAGGATAAGAGTCGTATTAAAAATCCCTCATTGAGGGATTTTTAATACGACTCTTATCCTCATTTCCGAAAAATGGGATTCTTCAGAAGGCACCCCAATTTCGGCACCCCTTTTTTGAAAAACATATGGCCTTCGGCACCCCTTTTTCTGAAATGAGGATAAGAGTCGTATTAAAAATCCCTCAATGAGGGATTTTTAATACGACTCTTATCCTCATTTCAGAAAAAAGGGGTGCCGAAGGCCATATGCTTTTCAAAAAAAGGGGTGCCGAAATTGGGGTGCCGGGGATATTGCCATTGATATAGGTTTTTATTATACAGAAGGGAGATAACTCTGTACGATTAAGTACAGGTTATGGGAAATCAAGCAATCTAATTGGTTAATTATAATTTATATAAATGATCTAGATAAATGAAATAACAAGAGTACTCGAAATAAGGTAGGAACTACTGGTATTACGTACCACCTTACCAGTAACAGGATGATACAAAGCATTTGGTAGGTTAATACTATGAACGGTTAGGATGGGATCTATAGGGGAATATATCAACCATACTCTGCTGCCGTTCTGTATCACCAGGCATTGACCCCACCCCAGAATACCGCTCAATAATATGAAGCATCTGGTGGATCAGTAGTACTAAGGGCCAGCAAGAAACCTACAGGGATATGTACAGCCTATGCTATACTGCCGTTCTAAACTACCAAGCATTACCCCCACCCCCACAAAATCACTAGGTCTACCATAATGTACTACATATACCAGCCATATAATAAAACAAAGCAATCGGTTGGTTAATAGTACCAAGCACTAACGGGGGCCTATAGGTGTATATACTGCCCATACTATAGTACTGTTCTAAACTACCAGGCAGCACCCCTACCCACAATACCCCTATGCCTAGCATTACATACTACCTATACCAGTCATAGGATAACATGAAGCATCAGGTGGATTAATAGTATTAAGGGCCAGCAAGAGACCTACAGGGATGTGTACAGCCTATATAGTATCCTCAGATAAGTATCATATAAAAAGTATCCTCGATAGGTATCCTCGAATAATACAATACCAGGCCATGGGTATCCTCAAATACCGAGATGAGGCTAAGAGTCGTTGTAAATTATGCCTCATTGAGGGATTTGTAATGGTCCTCATAACCTCAAAATTCAATGAGGCTATGAGGGATAATAAATGAGGATTCATTGAGGGCTTTTACATAGCCCTCATGGCCTCATACGACAAAAAGGGATTCCACAGGCGTTTACCAAAATGGGATTCCATAGGATATACCTGTTAAATACTGAAATGAGGATAAGAGTCGTAGTAAATTATACCTCATTGAGGGATTTTTCAAGGTCCTCATAACCTCAAAATTCAATGAGGGTATGAGGGATAATAAATGAGGACTCATTGAGGGCTTTTACATAGCCCTCATGGTCTCATACGACAAAAAAGGGATTCCATAGCCACAGGTGTTTTGCAAAAAATGGGATTCCATGGGATATGGCCATTGATATAGGTTTTTATTATACAGAAGGGGGATAACTCTGCATACAGATTATGGGAAATCAAGCAATCTAATTGGTTAATTATAATTTATATAAATGATCTAGATAAATGAAACAACAAGAGTACTTAGAATAGGGGCAGAACTAACAAGAATAGACCAGAAATTGCTAAATATAGTAATAATAAGGTAAACTGTTCCAAATAATAGGCTCTTCTACGCTACTGGGGTATACTCTAGAACAAAGGAACATGGCCAGATAGACGTAAACTATTGCATATATACATAGAAACAGAGAATTCTGGAAGAATTCGAAATAGTAAAAGTTCGGGTGGATTTTGGTGATTTGGAAAGATTGTCGGGTTGTTTGTGGTAATTAGATTTACTCTTCTACAAAGGAACATACCCCTAAAACATACCCCTGTCCTATTGTTGGCCTTAGGTAACATAGCAATCACGTGCTACCATAGAAACCAAGATGGCGGCTTTCAGTATACAAAATGGACGACGGAAGCTCGTATCACCCTAACAACACGCGCTGCGCATGCGCACTAACACCACGTATCACTATGGAGATGACGTCACAAGATGGCCGCTCACGCGGGTTACCATGACAACACAACATGGCGCCACTACGTCACGTGACATGACGTCACTTCCGGGGTCCGGCACCGGGGTCCGGCAACCTTTCCCTGAAACATACGAACACTACTACTCCCCTACATCGGTCATATCAGCGAAGCGACATCCCTGTCATTGCATGACCTTATAAGAACGCCACTGAGGAAACATGTTTTTTTTCAGACTACTGCGAGAACGGGACACAGACCCCGCCAAATGTGAAATTTACTCCCGTTCGGAAGAAGTTATGAATTTTGTGAATAGATTAAAAGTTACTCACAAAGTTGGACATCTTAACACCGATAACTTCAATTACAACTTCTTCAAATGTTTTATATCACAGAACAGGTGTTTCTACATGGAGTGATGCTAGAAGTCTTCTGTTTATTTATTGGAGCTTAACGCCACACCGGTATCTTGAGGCCTTTTCGCGGAGATATAAAGCCTCTCAGACAATGATAAAATTACCCTGGCGGTGGTTTTTAGTTTCAGAAGAGGAATCATGGTGATCAACAGTATAGCCAGGGTTGGGGGGGGGGGATCTCGCCCCACGTTTTCCCTAGAAAACTTTAACTTATATGCATATATGCTTGAAATACCATGTTCATGTACGCTCACATTCTTGGGTCATTTTGCTAAAGTTATGCCTTCACTGTCTGGGCACTGCAGCCTTTATCCCTTTTACAGCCACGGCCACTTTAGCCATATATGGAGGATGTCCCCTTCACCTATAGGGAAAACATGCTCTTGATCCAATAGGGGGTGAAATGATGTGGAGGGAAAAACTATCTCTCTTGCCCCCACATCATCTTCTGTCTGGGTACGCCCCTGTTGGTGATGTCCCCCTTTTAAGTCCTTTCCAAGACCTTACCTAACAATACAAACACTTGATGATTTTTCCATCATACCTCATTGTTATTTCGCAGATTAAGTTGGAAGGTAAAGTCCAAAAATGAGCATCGTGTCCTGATCTGGCGATAATTTGGCACCATTACAATGTCCACTGAGCCGCCATGGGCTACCCAGACCGGTCCAGCAGCTCCTTTGTATATCGGTAGAGCAGGAGTGATCCGGTTCGGGCCTTAGTCCAGGTCAACGTTAAAGGTTTTTGAATTACCCCACATCGCCCTATTTTGCGAGAAAATGCACGAAGGATAAAAGTTATTTCTTACTTCTGTCATAAAAATACCCTTGGCAAATATTGCTAGAATCCCCCCCCCCCCCCCCCCCCCCCCCCCCCCGCATAATCGTTTTCAACTTTTGCTGAAAATAATTTACATTGAGAGAATGTTTGTCTCTCACCACTTGCCTTTTTGAGCTATACGCATATCCGGATGAAATACCTTGGTGAGACATTGAGGATATGGAATGAGTGTTTTTCTCATATAATATTTATGAAACGAGTCTAAGAATTTTCCGTTTTGGCGAGCCTCTGGCGAGCTCAAACGGAAAATTAGGACGAGTTTCATAAATATTATATGAGAAAAACACTCATTTCATATTCTATTTATCATATGACACACACACGCACAAATTAGCCATTTAGTATGACTTTTTAACCCATCACTACAAATTTTCATTTTTTGCTTCCAAAACATAGGTTATGACCCCTCATTGGAACTAGCTCGTTGAGCTCGTTCCAATGAGGGGTCATAACTAACCTATGTTTTGGAAGCAAAAAGTGAAAATATAAATAAAAAAATGAATGGCGTTTTTCTTGTAGGTAAAAGATTAATACAATATAACCCACCCTAAAGATGACAGATAACGTAAATTCTACCTACTGAAATTATGAAAATGTGACCCAGTTGTGTTTTGTTTATCTAATCAAATTGTCCAGTTTTGAAATTGACCAATGAAAGCTCCCAACTCTAATTATGCAAATTATGAAAATATATCCAGTTGTATTTTGTTCAGCCAATCAAATTGTCTAGTTTTAAAATTGACCAATGAAATTGACTGAAGGCTTTATTTATCATTGATTAATATGAAAACAAGATATCAAATGTTTTAAAGTGAACAAAACGGACGAGTCATATGATAAAGATCTATCTCACACACCACACATAACCCTCCTCATTTGAATATTTAATGATCCCTGCACTATTTCATCACCGTCTGCATTTTGTAAACAACGATGACGTCCAGGCTCTTCCCATTACCTCCCCCCACCCCCACCCCACCCATACATCGCCCGAGAATGAGTTTTCTCCAACCACACGCTGTATGACGTCATCGAAATCCATCATTTCAAAAATTACGTCAGCGGGTGGTGTGTGTGAGATAGACCAATCTTACCTTCGAGGTAAGATATTTCACCCAAATCCTCCCTCGGGTGAGATTTCCCCATTCCAATCCTACACCACGCGAGGATAATAGTATTCCAAAATCTCGAGTACTGAGCGTGGAGCATAGCAATATTCTCTACAAATTCTGTGATCGTTTAACTCCTTATATGCTGCACGTGGATATGTCTGCCCAGCAACGGATTTCTCTTGCCAGTGACAAAAGTAAGTATAACATTGGCACATTTAGTCAAATTATCTCCCTGTAAATTAAATGGAATTTTTCACCAATGATTTCCTGTGTTAAACTTAGATGATTTTTTCATCAAATCAAGTCATGCATTTTTATGCTTTGTGCATTTTTTCATCAAAGCAAGCATGACCAGATTTGATGAAAAATATCCTGGAAATTCTCAGCGCGTTAAGAGTCAAACAATATGAATATTGCACCAATTAGGAAACAAAGCTTAGAGATATATTTTCATTTGCTCTGACTTAGAAATATTCCGTTTTTTATCTCCACGTTATCAATCCCTATTTATCGATGGTTTTACCGATAATTGCGAAAAACGCATCATCCACGAACAGTTTGCTCAGAGTGCCACTTAATAAGTGTTATCAATCCGATATAAATTATATTATAATAACATATTTCCAGAGAGGTAGAGTTATTTTATCGCTTTGCCTAACGGCAGTCAATTTATACATTCAATTGTTGGAAAAGTTAATGACCTGGGGACTCTCTGTCATCTATCATTTTTCCAGACAAAATAACTCCTACAGACGATAATTGAACGTCGAAATATACGAGCCCTGTGTAATGCAGGGCAGATAAGGTCAAATACAAAGTAAACGTACATCGGATTCTCCCCCAGTCCTAATTTTGGCGTTCACCTTGAAACTGTGTTATTTTTATTTTTTTAATAAATTTAAAAATAAATGATGACCTTATAATCATCATAATTTCATACTTATTTTTAGAATTTCACTGGACAGTTGTTAAGACAATATTATATTGTTTCTCAACTACACGTATTGGTGTCCATGCAGATCTCTCTAGTTACCCCGCTGTTTACCCCAGATGTAGCGATAGTTTGTGGTTCCCATGCAGGACTCTCTGGTCAAGAATTTGTTCGAGTATTTTTGGTAACCCCACTGTCAATCCTTGAGGTCGCGAGAGTTTTTGTTCGGAATTTTCACTCCAACACTACGGCTTGGCAGTGCTTTCTATTCAAGTCTTGGCTGGAAGCTACTGTTAGCATAATGTACCGATGCTGTCTGGTAGACGCTCTCTTACAGTTGCACGGGGTGGGAGGGGAGAATATGTTCTGGAAATACTCAGCTTTGGGAATGTATATGCCAACATAATCCCGGATTTGTACACAGTCCATGTGGAGGAAGGTTTTGCAGGCTCTGGGGTAAGTTTTCGTTTATTGTGGTCATTCAGGGTGAGGTTAAATCTCGCGGGTGTAAGAGTGTATGATGGTATTCTCACTCCTCACCCCTAAAACATTTACTCAGAGTTCTATTGTCTGATAATTGGCATGTTCAAAGATCTCCGCATATGCATAAAATTATCATAGGTGTTTGTTAGTTTTGTAATATGTTAGTCGGACCAACCATGAAAATTAGCTTTTGAGAAAGGTAATGTCGTGATAAAAGCCATGGAAGTCAGTGATTGAAAATTCTTATCTGAATAATTCACTGAGATGCAAAATATGTGTTGGCCTATATAAGAACGATTGACCAAATTCATGTCAAACACAGCTCCCAATATCCGAAGATAGTTATATGCATGGTATCATACGTTTAGGATCCTCAATTCTGTATTCGTTACCATACTAAACTAGTGGAAAAACGATACGCAGGTTTTTTCAGTTGTAAATATTTCAAATGTGTTATGGATGATTATTTCATTGTTTTGATTTTGTTGTTATTTCTTCATTACTGATGAAATTTTGACGAGTTTTGTTGTCTTAACACAGACGGCGTTTGCATGGATAACGTTCAAACATGGGTACCCTACCCCATTTCCCGGGTGTGCCCGCCGTATATGCTACGGTTCTTCTACGGTTTCTAGTGTTATGCCGCGGTCTCCCACGGTTTGGTCGGGCAAAACTATATATTTGGCCCACCAGACCAACTTCTCTCACCGGGACACAACAGAAGCATATCCGTAGTCTATCCGACGTTTTTCGTGATCAACCGGGACCCCATTTCTGACTACGGCTAATGCCGGTTCGGCTGCGGATGTGCTACGATTGTGTCCCGGTGTCAGCTTACGGTTTGACAGAAAAAATGAAATTTTCAAACATTTTGAAAATTGCGCCACGGAAAATACAAGGCGGCGGAATTGCGAGGGTTTATCCCGGAACACCGCTGTCATGTCTACGGGCCCGGAACGGATTTACCAGGGATAATCATGGATTAAAACCGTGGGCTTCCGGCACCCTAAATCTTGAAAGGGGGGTTCCTCGCACAGGTGTGACATGGTGGTGTAGTATCATGGGCGATCTACACCCTTGTTTGTCTTCTGTTAGCCCATAATACTAACCCACCCAGTGGTGTATACTATCCTATGGTTGCTACGCTTATCAAGTAGGGCTATAGACTTTGTTCAATGTTTTAGTGTTTTCTGCTAGGGTTGCATTTAATTGAATGACATGGTAGCAAGGTACAGACAGTGTGTGCCTTTTTTGGCTTTCTTTCAACTTTCCCATCCTGTTAGCCCGCTTGAAACCTTGCACTACGGGTAGTAAATAATGCTAGATTATGTGGTGATATGGGGGTACGCTTCGTTATCCAGTGTGGCAGTACAGTATGATTCGTCTGTACACCTGTTGGTCAACCGTTAGCTCTTATAATGCTACTACATTACAGAGAGGATAATTACGTTCGAAAATACATACGAAGCAGTGGCAGTGAACCGGTGATCACAATACTACCCCCTCCCACACACATACACACACACGTCAACACATACTTAGTTCTACAGACATGGTACAAAGAGTGATTTTAAAAGTTAGAAAATAAGCAGCAACTGTGTCAATGTACAAGCATTACCGTGAATTTGGCGTAAAACCTTATCTACAGATGTAAAGAAATTCAGAACACTGAATTCCACCTTCAGCAGTTTCGACTTATTTCTTCTACTTCATCCATCTTCCACCGTAGAGGCTTGCCTTCGGGTTGGAAGATGGTTGAAGAAAAAAACAAGAGGTGCGCATCGGAGATACAGGCGTCGAGTTGTGGCTACTTACTTCATGCACTCTCTATTGAAAATCAGAAATGTCACCCCGCTGAGCTCGAAATTCGTAAAAATTCGGACCGGACCAGGTTTCAAACTCGCTTGAGATATTATTACAAAAGACTTGTATATTAGTCAAATTGGAGAACGTTGATACAAGTTATTGCTCTAATGAGCTCGAAATTCGTAAAAATTAACAAATTAAGGCCCATAACTCTGTAAAGAAAATTGGGCAGGCCAGTTTTCGAACTCGCTTGAGATATTATTGCAAAAGACTAGTATCGCAAATATTAGTCAAATCGGAGAACGGACGCACACCGACCATCGCCAAACCATAGATCTCGGTTGTTAACACAACTCGACCAAAAATCTAACGTCAAAACTATTTCATACACACCAGAAAGGGAATCTAGAGGGTATTTGGACACCTAGTATTAATACGCTTATTAAGAGGTCGTCAGCGGCATCGACCTGGTATGTATAGCAAAATGCCTGGACAAAATGCCCACCACCCCTCTCCTTGCCTCATCACCACACACATGCTTTTTGGTACTTTTTCTGGGCTTGATCCAGTCTTTTGGTAGTGGCAACACATATCAATCTTGGGTCATGACGTGTGGAGTTATTCCACTCTAATCGGCGGATCCGGGTGCCCGCCCTGAAAAAAACTAAAAATGGAAGATCAGTATGGTCCTAGGTGATCACTTTGCATATTACCACACTGTTTTCCAACCAAAATATTCTCACACGTCTGTATAGCCTCAACCAAATTTTCAAAAATGGAAGCAAGTTTAGAACGGCTCATTGGGGACCAGCGTTGGTATAGCTGGTTACATGGGCTACAATATTATTAGTAATTACACAGGGATATGCGCCACCGCCGACTGTTTGTGTTCGTGTTTATCGCCTATAAAATTATGTCCCCTGGTCTCAATGCGTATGGAATAAAATACAAAAAAGGGCTGTGACCGGGCTCCCCCCCCCCCCCCCCCCAATCCTTCCATCTCATTTTGCCTTGGTCAAGGGGTTGGCATGTATTTAGATAGATTTTCTCTCAACAGGCCGAACCATGATAGGATCGGGGAGTTTGGGAGATCCGTATCCCCTCCCACATGCACACACACACTGTCGTTGAGCTTCGGTCGCATCTGATATGAAGGGAAGTTTTCCCCACCCCCACAACAGGACTCAAAGTCTGTGAAATAGCAGAACTGGGCTGCCGTGGGTCCTTAATTTAATCTTATTTGTTTTACAGGGATTGGCGAACAAGTTATGCAACTTATATTAACGCCTCTTCTTGGCCCAATGGCGCAGGTGTGTTGGATGACCTTCGTAGCGGCAATTCGTGGCCTCGCTCTTCTCCAATACTACGAAGGGATCTTTAGCATGTACGGAGTTTGTCTCTTTTCACACAGAGGACAGCCATTTTATGTCCCCATGGACGTACGCTGTGACAGCATCAACCCCACAATTGACGCTGACAGAGAGTGTTCGGATCCCTCTGGAATGAGAGACCAGCGCACTTATCCACTCGGCCACCTTTAGCGGGTCCTTGAATACGGAAAAAGAAATTCCAAGGACTTTTAAGGTATTTCATAATAGTATCTGAATCAACAGTCCTTTTGAGTGTCTGGAAATGTGTTGTTTGTTGGTTCTTTTGTAGCTACGGAAGAGTATCGGCAACAGCTTCCTGTTGAAAATAATTCCACCAGTTGTGTCTTGTTTTTCAGAGCTCATATTCATTACCCCAATAACCAACTTCCGAATCTCTTACAATCAAGTACAACTTCGATTGGATGACCTTTTGATTCTCGTCATCTTTCACATCAACGATTTATAAAATTAAAGGTAACCAAAGATAATTAGTCCAAACTACACCAGCACGATGTCGTCTTGTCCAAGTTAACCGATGCAGAGCCTGATACACATTTTTATCACCATTATGTTTATGTATAAAATATTGTATCAAAGGTTCGCTCTTGTTTCTAAGGTTATATCTCGACTCGTCGAGATATGGCCTTAGAAACAAGAGCTCGACTCCAATAGAACATTTTGTACATAAACACAATGGTAATAACAGATTTATTTGTCTTACAGTTCTTAGCTGTGCTGTAAATATAGAATATACCCATAGTAGCTGCTTGGTGTACCAAATTTTCACCACTCGTGGTGAAGTGGTGTTAACCGCTAGCCTTTGGTGCTTGGTTAACACCACTTCACCACGAGTGGTGAACATTTGATACACAAAGCTACTTCGGGTATATTTTATTTATATCATGATCGTCAGATTAATAAGAGTTTAAATGTTGAATAAATCAATATTCACACGTGCGAATCTGTTTTTGTTTACATGAGCGCCGGTGGACGGTACTTCCACTGGCAATTTTATCGCCGAACGAAATAGAAAACGAAACGCACAAATTGCGGGGCTTTTTTTTTTATTTTAATAACATAACACACTATTTCGAGTTATGGATGCTTTATTAACACGAGACAACGTATGTTTGTTAATCTTTGGTATCTTATGAGGTAAACTTATTTAAAAACGTAATAAATAATTGCCGGTTTCATTTCACTCTTCACGGGGCGACGAGTGATAAATTTAGACAAGTTTGCATTCAAGGCGAGGTCACCTAAAGTCAATTTGGATGTAGTTCCATTGTAGGTGTAAATTTTAACTACTGAAATCCCATTGATGGCTTGTTCACCTCAGTTGGTGTGTAAAGCTTAAATTTATGTCATAGGCTTTTTTATATATAGTAGAATAGGTAATCGTGGTATAAATAACTTGATCACCTTGCCTTTCAATTCACTGAAAGCCGAAAGTGGTTTCGCTGGAAACTGCACTCTATATGGCTGCCTTGAACTTTTGTGATCTCCGGAAATACTTTATGAGCGCATTCCGAATAAACTGTGCGTTGTAAAGGCGAGGTTTTTTTCAACTCGAATGCTTCCAACGACAAGAAGAAAAAAGTAATGTGGTTTCATAATTTAATAATTATATTTTTGAGAAACATTTTCCCCGTTTCCATCATTATAGAAACGGTCTGTATCAGAGACCTTGCCTAAGAACCCCAACAATTGCACGTTTTTAGCCCCCCGCCCCTCAACAATTCCAACTTTTTGAGACAAATCATTATAGGATCTCAAAACAGTGCTGTAGTTGAAGCATTGAGATTGGATGCTTCAATACCGGCTTGCATAATGAATCGGGGCGATATTCTCGGAAACAAATTACGGTGGTTGTGTACGTGGCACCTGACAGCGTGAGACAGTAGTTGAAATGACCAAAAAAAATTAATTTTAATTCATTTACAAATGTGGATGCATTCTGTACAAGTTGTTACACCAAATCTTCGATGCAGTATCTGAAACCAACCAATGCCAACATAGCTCCTTCTCGGTTAACCCTTTACCTAACATGAAAAGCAGACGACACTTGCAAAAAAAAAATCTTGAATAATTAATTTTTTTCATTTTTTGTCTCAAGAACATATGTTATGACCCCTTGTTGGAACGAGCTCGACGAGCTCGTTCCAACGAGGGGTCATAACCTATGTTTTGAGACAAAAAATGAAAATATTTTGAAAATTAATTGGCGATTTTTGAGAATAGCGCTGGCCGGTTTTGGCCGTTACGTTGGGTAAAGGGTTAAGGTACTGACCAAATAACGAAGTGTTGAACACAGAAACCAACGAAAGGACGAACGAAAATCACCATCAGGGAAATTTTAATCAATGAAGCGCCGGGTTGTACCCGGTACTTCATTAATTAAATTTTTCACTATTAATCCTATAATTTGTGTTTGTAATCTAATATTATTGCGTCCCCGGATATATTGCCCACCCGTGGAAAGTGACCGGTCCACGACAGCCATGCTATAACCTCTAACCATTACTAGAACTTCTTTAGCTCAACAAGGCCGGATGGATATTATACTGAACAGAATATTTGCACCCACTCAGTGTGCTAGAATATAACATTATAATGTACTGAATAATTACAGTATGTGACCTATTATTACTGTTACACCATTGTTCAGATAATTCGAATCAAATTCATAGTTATTGTAAGATAACCCCCGTGGGAACCCTGGGAAGTGAAGCAGTGCTTGTTTACTGTGGTAAACAAGCTCTGTTTTACTGGTAAAATAGGACCCAGTCACTAATGCTTGGGGTGCGAGTCCTCTAAAATAGGCAACATGGGGTATAAACGATTGACTGACCTTGACTTTATCTCCATGTTGTGGTCATGATTAGCCATTGTGCAGAAGTATGTGACCATAAACAACAATAAATAAATAATAATTGTAAGATAAACTGTAGATTGGATACGCAATCATGCCTTTCACGGCCTCGAAACTTTCAGTTGAAGTGAAAACTGTGCGCTGTCCTGTCTGTGATGTCTTCTGGCTGTCGTGTGCAAAAATTCGTCCTTGTGGGGTGCTATACTGTGTTGGCCTGTCGTTTTCCTTTTTTCATCTCTTTATTTCCACACTCTTATGGGTTCAATATCTGCTATGGAAATAACCAATGTAGAACACTTGATTTTGAATGCTTTTATTATAGTGGGGCGGATTGCTATAAAAATAGTTCAGTTTGTGATACAAGCATGAAATTTGGTATGGAAGTCACTTTTGGTATATAGAGTACTTTAGGATAGTTGGCCATGAAATATCTTATTATTTTCAAGATGGCCACCGGAAGTGAAAAACTCTGCACTATTGGTGATGTGAGTGCAGCATATATGAGTGAAACATATAGCATTAAAGCAATTTTTCTGCTGTTATATCATTCCTTTATGCAAACCAAGACTGAATATGAATTGAAATAATGAATAGCAACGACAATTGTGGTTTAAAAGGCTGTGGAAATATATGGGAAGGGTAATAACTCTGTATGCTCAAATGTGCAGTTACCAGGGATTTGTTTCTTTTTTAAACGTACACGTATTTTCAAAATAAACCTCATAATCTGCGATATCAATGCCAATGTTTTGTATCTCATGCATTTAGAATCGATGCCCGTATATATCACAGGTGTATTTGTTGATACTAACTGCTTTCTTGTCAGTTACAGGAGCAAAGTGCAGTGCATGACAATCCTGTGCGGTAGCATTTGCAATTTCCAGTACATGTTGAACGCTTGCAGCAGCACTTCTGTAGTTCTTGACAGCACGCTGCTATAGCAGAGAGTGTAGTCCAGTGTGGCTCCCACAAATTGTTGCGTTCAAGCCAACCCCAGCTGATAGGATCTGGTAACTGTTGCACTGGAGAAGAAGCCTGGCCCCAACCATGACCCGCTTGGAAAACTGCCCTTTTAACATGCCCATATAGGGATGCCCTAGTTGGTGGTATTCCATTGTATGGACGTTGCTTTCGAGCGAACAAATCAAGGCGACATTCGTCTACTCTGGAATTTATCATACTGTATTCTGCCAACAGGTAAAAGCTGAGCCATCGACTCGGTTACCTTTTTATCCGCAACTTCTTTGACATCGAGGGAATAAATGTCTTGTAAATACTCTTCAAATGGACTGCCATACTCAGATATTGTTGAAATTAGTCTACAGACTTTATCCTGAAAGTCATTCTGAGCAGCAGAGGTATCGTCATGGTGTCTTCTGTTTCGTTTCAACTCTGATTTGCCAGCTGCATCTGCAGATTCATCGATAGTCCAGCTTATTTTCGGCCCCGCTAGCATCCATCGCCTCAGTGCTGCTGGGTCTTCTGTTAACCCAATAGCTCCACCGTCACTCTTATCAATGGCATTATTTTGCTCCTGAGCTTGGTCGATTGCGATACCAGAGAACACTCGTTCAGTTTTGTGGACAGCAAAATGACCCTTGCAAAATTCTGTATATATATCAGGATGTAAAGTCTCAAGCCCGACCATATCACGAAGGTGAACTGGGAGCCACCGGGCATAATTTATATGGTCCAGGGCAAAGAAGTAGGGAATAAGTTCAGCTAGTGATTCTTTGTATAGTAGGAAATCACTTTCACGAAATGAGCGGACAAAACAAAGTATCAACAACTCTAGTTTTAGAATTGTGGACTTGAACTGAAACTGTGGGATCTTTTCTTGATCACCACACCACTGCATAAAAACTTTGAACTCCTCTGCTTTGTCAAGGAATGGACCTTCACTCTTATTAAAAGTAGTTTTCATGAGGCTGAACAGAGCAGCAGCTGTAACCTGATGTGCGTGCCTAGTTTTCAACACATTTGAAGCTGACAAAAAAGAGTCAGCCGTTCCGGAAGTAGCAATATCTGCGCCTGTCAATGCGACTGTCCTATTTGTTGCAAATTTCCTTCAAGTAGAGCCTGATATCAAGTCACCATGGCCAGACTGTAAAGCCCTGACAAAACTTCATTGACAAAAACATTATGGCTGACCATCTATTTTTAGAAATGTCGGCCATCTTGAAAATGGCCTAATTTTTTAGTGGCCAACTATCTCAGGTTTTTCTACTATATCTAAAGAACACATGGTGAAAATTTCATGCTTGTATCATCAAGTGAACTATTTTCATAAAAATCGCACTAATCCGCTCCACTATTATGTCACATTGCCCTTGCATTGAATTACTTTTGACATGGTGTCTCAGACATTGCGCTTCTGACATTTCAGCAGGTTGCTCATGCAACATTTACAAGTAATAGCGATCGCGCAGTATCATTCTAACTGGCGCATGCACAATTCACCGGTAAAGAGAGTTTATTTCAAGGCATTTCTGGGGTCGAATTTCCGCTCATTTTCACAATTATATGCGAAACAGACAGTAAAATTCCAAACTGCACTAGAAGTCATGTTTCCCTGATCTAACACCTATCAGTAATCCAGTCCATCAGCACTGGCTCCAAGTTGTGACCATGTTACATGCATACTAAACTGCCATAGATTAATATGTTATAATAGGGTTTGATCTTGGCTGAGTTGTCAGGGCTGCTTCACGAGCATTAAATTCCGGGGACATCAATAGGTCAGTGGTGCCTTGTCAAGCACCACAGATCATTTGATGTCCCTGGAATTATTTTACACAGTTTACCCGCATTTTACAAGTGTTGGTAAACGCAGTGGATTCACACTCCCCCGAACGTCCTCTTCCGAATTTCTTTAGATTAAATAGGGGTCAAGGTTTACATTGACAGGTGAGCTTCTTCGTCGTTCTTACACTTCATAGTGTTTGTGATTTGAAGGTTCCTGGACATAAAAGCTGGGGTATAACTGAATCCCTATATGCCTTCCTTTATGTGTTTCCATGCATCATCATAACTAGTACATGGAGTGTTCAGCATTGTAAGGGTGGAAATAATTTAGGTCAGGTTTGGTTTTTTTTGCATCTGAATCCTTGGATAGCAATAAGGGTTGGCTGAAAGCAAACACGACGAAATATACTGTAACGAACGAACAGATCCCACAAGCACATTCAGCGCGAACGGCAGAAATATTTTGACGTTAACTTACAGTTCAATGATGATGTTTTTTTCTATATTTAGATATCTCTTGGGTTCATTGAAACCTTCTTAAAAATAGTTTCGGGTTGCTGAACTTTATAATGCAATTACTCGGCGAATGACCGAATTCAGTGAAATCTCGAAAGACATCATGACCGAGTAATCTAATTGAATATGACATTTTCTTGAAGGTATAAAATATGAAATTTTCGTAATTTGATAAGGTATTAATTATATTCTGTTGCCTGATACGAAAACTGCTTCAAATCCTATCAGATGTATTCAGGGAACTAACCTTTAATAATGAACCCTTTGAACCCTGGTGCTATCTCCCATGTCAGTTCAATGACAGCAATTGGACAAGTCCATATTCATTATATGGGGGCTGACCAATGAATATATTCAACCTGCAGCCTTGGGGGCAGCATGTTGAAAATATTGATTGGTCTACCCAATACATCCACTTAGCAGCCATCCTACTTTATGAATTATGACGTATCATGTTCCTTGGAGGTAAAGCGGCCTCTCTTGTTCAAAGAGTTAACCTGCATGCGACAAGATACCAGAAAATTCACGAGAAGACAAATGAAAGAAATGCAGTCATATATCTAGTGTTTTTGAGTGGATATCGAAAGTTATCTCAGGAGTGACTGAGACAAATGTTTTATTTAGATATAAATAACCATTTCTCTCGGTCATGAGTGAGATAATTTTCGGTATCCACTCAAAAACACTAGGATTATTTATATTTATTATACGCCTTTTATAAGAATCTGATGATTTCTATCGATAATTCCACTCGTTTCAACCTTGAATTGATGTTTGAAAGTAAACAGCTGATGCGCATTGATACACGGAAGTGATTTGATCGATACTTGGGACAGGTCGCGTCTTGCGATCTGATTCAGCTGGCGGATTTCATGCACCAATTCAAAGTCAATACGGGTTGAATTGTTGCTGGATCGGTATCCACTCCAAAACACTAGATTTTCTTTTCATTATACGTATTTTGGACAATCATTTCCAGTGATAATTCGACTCGTATTCACCTTGAAGGGATGCTTTGAAAGCCGCCATTTTGATTGATACCGTGAAAGTGAAAAATTCTATATCTTCACAGTGGGGGATACGATTTCTATCTTTCCCCATTTTTTCGATAATCGATCGTTTAGCGTATAATAGATACGTACACGCTATTGGGACGTTGTCGAATGTTGTTTCGTTTCAGTCTATTATGGAAATCTTAGTATTCGTTTTCGGTTGCCAGTCTTTCGTTCTTGCTTGAATGCAAGCCAAAGGCTCCAATGATCAGGGTCGTAGATTTATTGTTAGTAGATATCAGAGTTCTTCTGGAGATTATATCAACGGCATTTAAGATCGGTGACAGATTTACTTCTTCCTGGCAATGCAATTTTGTGCATTCTGGTTAACCAATACAATTCGATAATCCGAATGCCTCGGAACCGTGATAGGGAGATTGGGCTTCAGTCTTCTCCCTTTTTAACCAACAGTGTTAAAAATATTTTAAAGTAGTAAACGAATAGGTTTCGACAACGCATGTATTATTTCCTCTCCCCGTTGGAAATCCCGGCAAATGAAGTAGTGCCTGTTTACTGTGGAACACAACCTCTGTTTAACTAGCAAACTTTTATCCTGTAAAGAATGTCTGAAGTGGAAGTCTTTTAGAATGGGCAACAATGGTGTAAAGGATTGGCTGGAGTGGGCTTTATATCCATGTGGTGGTCACGATTAGTCAGTGTGCAGCAACATTGGGCCTTAATAAACACAAATAAATTAATAATAAATAAATAGCTGATCGCTCCCTGCATCAAGACAATTAACAGTGCCAATGCACTGAAAGGGACAGTTACTGAATTAACTGCTAGAGTGCTGGAAGCTCATATTTGAGTTTTATTCCAAAGTGCGACTGTCGCAACTTAACCCTTTGAACCTTGGTGGTATCTTCCTTGTCAGTTCAATGGCTGCAATTGGAAGAGTCCACATTCATTATTTGGGTGTAGACCAATTAATATTTTCAACGTGCAGCCACAGGGCTGCACGTTGAAAATATTAATTGGTCTACCCCACAAATTCACTCAGCAGCCACCAGACTTAATGAAGTTATGATGTATCATGCTTCTGGGCCTGAAAAGTGGACGCTCGGGTTTAAAGGGTTAAAGGTTTACTTGTCGTTAGATATACTTCCTATTATCTTTGACGTGGCATTATTGAGTCCCATGGATCTGCCTTGTTACAATTTATGGGAGAGAGTACCTGTTGGCACACTCCCAAAAATTATAGCAAGGTAAATACATGTGCATAAATTTTGATGTCCAAAAATAAATCCACTCTGTACTTGTTAAATGGGCCTTTATATTGAATGAAAAATGCACTTAACACCTTGAATGTAATTATTTTTCATTAATTAGGCAATAATTGAGATCACGTTTTATTAGTTTCTTTGTAGAATTGTAACAAACTAATATCACTGGTTGGTTTTAAAGTATATGACATTCATCATATGCATGGCCTGTTGAGCCACTCCAATTGTTTTCAGTAGCCTTATGTAGAGTACGCTTGATCGCTTCGGGAACCCCGAGAAGTGAAGCTCTGCTTGGTTACAGTGGAAAACAATCTTTGTTTTAGTGGTAAAATAGGTTCCGGTAACCAATGCCTGGGGTGGAAATCCTCTAAAATGAGCAATATGTGTATAAATGATTGTGTGGACATGACTTTGTATCCATTTTGCGGTCACGATTAGCCACTGTGACCTTAAACACCAATAAATAAATTAATAAATTATTAAATTAATAAATTAATAGAAATAAAAAAATAAATATTATTATCATAGCTGATGTGTTCATACACATCGTTGCTTGTCACTTTACCTGTTTCCCTCAACTGGTTAAGAGCTCTGTTTTTTTCAAAGGTTATTTTTATCGTAGGCACATTTTTTCAAAGTTTCGATTGCTACAAAAGGATCTTTAATTTAGCTAGATGTTTTTCGCGCTTTAGCACACTCCAATAAATTGAAACAAAGCAATTTTATCTATTTTTGTCTTTAATCTACCGTTGAGCAAATGTTACGCTAATACATATAGTGTAAAAAGCCACTAAGATACTCACAGCACTTTTCAATAGAGCAATCTAGCACCCAACCTGTTAATACCAGAGAACCTACTTTTCGGTGTTTATCCGAGCTGATTCCGGCGACGATTTATTGACTACTCTAAGAGTGTGTCAGGTTGTCAAATTACACAGTATAGGCCTATGGTAGAATCTG
This sequence comes from Pictodentalium vernedei, assembly GCA_031216915.1. Lineage (NCBI taxonomy): Eukaryota > Metazoa > Mollusca > Scaphopoda > Dentaliida > Dentaliidae > Pictodentalium > Pictodentalium vernedei. The sequence continues at coordinate 156,480,733 of CM062290.1, forward strand.
AGCGATTTTAAGGAATTAGTGTACTACTGGCGCAGGGTCAATGCCCCCCCCCCCCGACACACACACACACACACACACACACACACACACACACACACACACACACACACACACACACACACACACACACACACACACACCCTCCCTCACACACACACACGCACGCATCTTTAAAGTCGTATTGCGGTGCCAATAATTTTCTAGTACATAGAGAGTGGGTCGCAACTGCAATATTCGCGTTGTTGCGCTTCTTCCCCGACAAAAATTCTGTGAAACGTCATAAAAAGCATGCAAAGTTCATGCAAACGCACATCCGGGTTTAAGCCGTGAGTCCATTGGCTGAAACCTTTCTGTGCATCTCATGCTTTTGCATAGAATGATTCAGTGTTAATCCACTTCCCAAGTAACGTTAGTGGATTCCAATGTTTGCAGTGTCTTACCACTATTACTGGCTGTGCAACGGAACACTCCGCCACTACATTATATACATTTCTGGACATGTGTTAAATAACTTTTTTCCAAAATGTATATCGGACACTAAGCTTGGTGTATGCTGCAGTTTTATCATGTGATCTACACCATTGTGTCAATGCATGGGTTTTTTTAGACATTGTAGCCACTTCAGTTATTTATTTCATATTTGAAGACAGTCTCGTAAGTATTTTCAGGTATCGTTTTAACCCTTTACCCAACGTAACGTCAAAACCGGCCAGCGCTATTCTCAAAAATCGTCAATTAATTTTCATTTTTTGTCCCCAAAACATACGTTATGATCGCTCGTTGGAACGAGCTCTTCGAGCTCGTTCCGACGAGGGGTCATAACCTATGTTTTTGAGACAAAAAATTAGTTATTCAAGACTTTTTTTGCAAGTGTCGTCTGCTTTTCATGTTAGCTAAAGGGTTAAATGAATATAAATTTTAAGTCAAACGCTTATAAAAAAATATTACGGTCGGACATGAAAATTGGGATCGGTTGGGAAACCTGAACGATTTCATATTTTATTGCACACCTTTTCTATGAAATCCCTGTCTACAACAACAGTAAACCATGCGGAAAATGAAAATCCGTTTCGCACACATGTGCGGAACGGAAATCATTGACAGACAATTTTTCAATAGATGCGAAATTTCTCTGGAATTTTCTACAAATCGTGCACCTCAATTACAATTCGAACCGCTGGCGATAGCTAAACATAGTAACACGGGTTCCCCTAGCAAATTTGGTTGGCGAGAAAATGTGTTCTTTTCGTTGATAGTAACTGTTGTAAAATGAATTGCTGAGTGTCCTTCTAATAACTGTTTTTGTAGAAGTGAAGCCGTGTAATAAACACAGATCGACACACCGCGTGTATGGGTTAATCGATATGACACGAGTACCAGTGCGGACGCTATGTCCATGGGCAAGACACTTAATCTCGATTACCCACCTTGGAGCACGGTGGCTCGGTGTACTAGGTCGTATTGCACGTCGAGGGTAAACTTGCCTATAATCGCTGCTAACTCAGATTGTGTGGGGTTAATAAAATGGAGTCTTACAGTTGTTCACCGCTGTTATGTGGTTCAGTACGGGTACCCCAGCTTCCCCCACCCATAAAACTGTCCGACACAATATAACCTTGACTATTTTAGTGGCGCTAAAATCACAGTAAACAATAAACAAATAATTCTCTAACCTGCATCGTTTCTTGATATAAGGAATTCTGTAATATATCCAGTGTCCGCTAGATATGAATTTAAAATCTCAGGTTCGGAAACAGGATTAGAATTGAGTTTTTTTAAGAAATGAGTACCGTGTGGCGTTCCAGGACTGGACATCGGCTTTTGTGAGGACTTCATATTTTCTGCACACAACCCCGCCCCTTTCTATCCCATCTACCAACCCTCATCCGAAACCGTATATTCCTGGCATGTTAGATCTCAGGTGATGCATTACCGAATTTTACTCGCGGTCAGCTTCGGGAAAGTTCAAAAGACTGCATCTCAGGTATACAAAAATTCGAATTTTCTCGGAAAAGACTGCCCCGGTCCCTCTTGACAACACACATCACCTGTGCTTGAATGACCGACCATCTCCTTAATTGATTCCGTCGCGCCTGCGAGTTGTACCTAGAAGTCCATTAGCTGTTGCTCTTTACTTCCCACGTTGCTTTATCGTAGAGTTTGCGGTCATGGTCAGCCATTGTGCATAAATATGTGACCTTAAACACCAATAAATAAATAAATAATCGTAGAATTTGATTTATTATGTGGTTAAAATTATTTTGCGGGAGTTTCGGGAGAAATCATTCCATCTGCAAAGGCATTTTACCAGGCTGCGAAAGAGGAAAAGTGGATAGGAAAAAATCCTTGAAAACAAATCATTTCAAAACCGTAGCTTCACGACGTTAAACGTAAAAAACTATTTGTTGAAAATAGACAGAGAAACCACAGGGGGCGAGGTTGCGTTATCCGAGACTGAACTCGTAAAATACGAAATGGACCAACATTAAAATGTTTATCATCGTTCGACTTGGTCTGGTAAATTGAAACTAATGCTGCTCTCTCAGGTTAGAATTGGTAGTATTTCGTGTCTAATCTCCATGCATAATCAAAAAATTAAAGCAGTATTGAACACAATAAATTCGCAATCAGGTATCATTTAACAAATGGGAGGACTCTTGAACCGCGATTACGAATCCCACACGAGAATTATTAGCGAATGTGTGTCTCTTTTATCAGTCCTGGAATTTGTTTATCTCCTTTCGCAGGAGCGTGGTGGCCCTGTGCTTACGGTATTGGATTTCAAACCGAAAGGTTAACAGTTCGCTCCCCGCCTGCGATGTGTCCATGGGCAAGGCACTTAATCCCTATTGTCCACAGAGTGGCGCGGTGGCGCTGTGTTCTAAGGCGTACTGCAAGTCGTTGGTACACTTTCCAGCAGCAAATGCTAACCCTGCTTGTGCGGAGTTGGTACGTCGAGAAGTCTGACATTACTCGCCGCTGCACGGTGATCATATCCGGGTACTCCGGCTTCCTCCACCCGTAAAACTGTCAGATGGGATGACCGTGAATGTCGTTAAACCCCAGTAGATAAATAAGTAAATAAATAAATAAATAAATCTCCTTTCGCAGTCGAGCACAGACACAACCCTTTCCTCCCTAACACACACACAACTTCGTGGCTACAAGCTCCTGCTACAAAAAAAGAAGGTACACGCACAGACATAAACTCGTAACATAAACTCAAAAAGTAAGCCCCCCCCCCCCCCCCACACACACACACAAATAGACAAGCACACAGACACGGTATATATATATACCCTTGCATTGGTGACTTACATAAGCTTATGCATACGTGCAGTGCACTCATTCACACAACCAGGGACGCATGTACTCACATCAGTAAGAACACATCCTGGACATTTCACCAAGATGCATCACCCTCGTGACACCTATCATTGTAACAATGAGCAATATTTCGTTTGTATGGGACCATAAAAAATAAACTCAGAAATTGCCTAAGTCATACAGTATGTATGGGTATTCGGGACTATGCAATGCACGTCCCGTTGGAATTCTGAGAAGCAGAGGAGTGTGCGTTTACTGTGGTAAATAAGTTATGTGTTACTGGTAAAATAGGTCTTTACAACCAATATCGGGAGTGGAAGAGCAGTAATGTGAGCAACAGAAGTACAAATCATTGGTAGAGCTTTGTTCAAACAATATTTGTTCAAAGATTAGGCTATATGTGAACATTTCACAATGGAATACAAAAAAGTAAGAATACAAGATACGGCAGTTCACAATATAGCAGTAGACAAATTGTTTTGTTCCTTTTCTCCCGATAAATTCGGTCTGTTGATTGGTCAGAATGTCTTGGAGAAATTGTTATGGCAAAGGATGCACCCAACATCCAAGGTATATGAGAGCGTGTAACATCCAGGGTACAAGCGCTCGCGAAACATCGGAGGTATATGGTTTAAACGAAAGCTTTCCGCTTTTGCTCGCCTCGAAATAAAAATTGAACCAAAAAAGCTGAAAATAGTCACAAACATCATCAGGTTTCCGACAATTCAATCATTAAAATAAAAAAAAGTAACTCGTCCCCTGAGTAGCAATGTGTTCTATGTGCCAGTAGGCACATAGAATACATTGGTACTCAGGGGACGATATGTCAACAATATACTGTTTACTCGTTTTCCTAACGACCGAAGAGATGTAACTCTATCTGTTGTCTTCTGCGATTATAAAAACAAAATAATTATCACGAATTTGGCCCAAGTGAGCTGAGAAATGCGTCCACAAATTTATTTCCACTATGTTTGTGTTGTGTTTCAAACGGAACAAAAACGTTATCACCGCCAACATGTATGTATATGGAGATTTAATACCTGGATGTCTCATTTAAACACCTCGCCTGCGGCATGGCGTTTAAAAACCCACATTTAGGTATTAAATCTCCATATACCATACATGTTAGCGGAGATAACGTATGGTGTAATAGTGGGATTCAACAGAAAGCTTGCAACCTATGAGAAGGCTTGCCGCTTACTAGTAAAACTTTACTTCTTACTTATATTTTGGTCCTGATATATCCATAAATACTCAGTGACCTTTTGGTCATTATCAATTTATTTGGAATTTGTTAAAAGCCTTCTAAAAATTTAAAACAAAGTGAGATTTACAAACTGAAGATTCCTGGGACGGTTTCTCAATCGTAATGAACTGGTTGGTTCCTACACTCTAAAATCAGTTAAGTTAAAAATCAAGCCAAATCAACTGGGTTGAGTGAATATGAACCCACTTAGGTTCATATTCACTCAACCCAGTTGATTTGGGTTAATTTTTAACCAAACTGATTTAAAGTGTAGGAGCCAACCTGTTCATTACGATTCAGAGACCAACTGTGCTGCATGTGTTAAGTTTCCATGAACATATTTTTAGCTGCGATGAGCAGCTCTATATGTCGCAATGTCGGTCTGTCTGTCGGTCTGTTTGTCGGTCAGTCTGTCACCAACGAGTTTCAAAAACACCATAACTCCTAAAATACTTGATGGAATGGCACCATACTTAGTATGCAAGTGTATCTTCATGATGTCTACACCCTCTCAATAGTACATGTCATTCGGATAATTTCTGTCACATTTGTTGACTTGTCACCAACGAGTTTTTTGTCACCAACGAGTTTTTTTGTCACCAACGAGTTTAAAAAACACCATAACTCCTAACATACTTGATGGAATGACTCCATACTTGGTATGCAAGTGAATCGTCATGATGTCTACACCCTCTCAATAGTGCATGTCATTCGGATAATTTCTGTCACATTTATGGACTACTCACCAACGAGTTTTTTTTTTGTCAGCAACGAGTTGTTTTGTCACCAACGAGTTTACAAAACACCATAACTCCTAAAATACTTGATGGAATGGCACCATACTTGGTATGCAAGTGTATCTTCATGATGTCTACACCCTCTCAATAGTGCATGTCATTCGGATAATATCTGTCACATTTATGGACTTATCACCAACGAGTTTTTTGTCACCAACGAGTTTTTTTGTCACCAACGAGTTTTAAAACATCTTTGGCGTTGCACGAATCGTCGCAGCTTCGGTAGTGTGACAGTGCGCTCTAGTTATTAAAGAGTCCCAACCTACACTGCAGAGATACACATATTTTAGCATCAAATATATGACCGACGATATGCGAACGGTACGATAACCAATGATCCCATAAGGTAGAGTCAGTTTGCATTTAATTTAATAGTCCAATAAATTCACACCGGTTCTATTTACACCCCCCCCCCCCCCACCAAACAAAAAGTGAGCTATCCTCTCTCTACTATGGATAGTATTGCATGGTAACATGGGCAGTGGCGACTTATTGGTTAGAACACCGATACAAACCTTGCTGGTTAGTAAGTCGAAGAATCAAAAAGCCATTCGTCGTTGTAGTGTGGTTTTCGTCGGGTTCTGTCCGACGCGATAAACCTCAATAAATGAACAAACACACTCATGGTATCATAATAACTGAGAGATGAGAGGGTTCATTCCGCTTGACACTGTTATATTTTACAAATTGTATATGAGGTGACGTACATATTCCTATTCAATATCCTTCCTCTGTAATAAATACGCCCCCACCCATGCAGAATGCGTAGATTTTTGTATGAAGAAAATTTAGTGGTTGGCTGGTTGGCTGGCCAAAACCATAACGGGCAATCGATAGTTAACTGGTTGAGTGCTAGAAGCCACTGTAAGGGCTTTTAAAAAAATGAGGGTACCATAGACAAAACCAATATTTTCCATGCTCATGTTTCATATTCAGTCAAATTCAAAGACTATTTTCTTCAAATAAATTTGTTTTATTACAATTTATTGGAGAGTGCCAGCAGGGGCACTCTCCAATAATTTATAATAATACAAATTTTGAATAACAAATTCAGACCACCAAAAATAATCTAGCCCTCAACAACTCATGTGGGATCAGTAGTTATTTCATCCAACAGTCCCGAACCACCCCAGCATTTCGGCCGGTGAGGGGAGAGCACAGTCATAGAAGGGCACCCACACACTGATATATATCAGTCCACGAACCTCAGTGGCATGTTAAGAACACAATACAGACAGCAACGTTTGGACATAAAGCACTTCTACACTAAAAAATGTGCGCATTTTTGTCTCTATATTTAAGAAATTTCCTCACCGGGCCGTTTAGAAACTGCCCGGTGGGGACATTTTATAAATATAGAACCAAAAATGTGCAGTTTGCTCTACTTCAAATGCCGATAATTGATTACTGTTATTATCACGCTTTATTTGAAGTCTAATGTACTTTTTCCGCCTAACATAATTTGAACACTTTCATGACAAAGGTCGCCTCTAATTTTTCAATATGCCAAAAGTGTTTTCTCCGTGTGATGTCAGAAGCGTGCCGGAACATTGTGAATTTTCATCGTCAGTTCCATTAGAAGTTCTTTTCATTCACCAAATTAACGTCCGTCGCTTTTGGCCGTTCAAAGATGCTTCCGCCCATCAAACTTATTTGCGCCCATCTAATTAGGGAAACGGAATGGACTTATGGTGCTGCTGTGTGCTGAATCAAATACCCCGCTGGACTTCCACGCCATTTTGTCATCCCATTATAGAAGCATTACTCTCTTTCCTATTGTCCATTCCTATTGAAGATGAACAATGAAGCAATTTAGTTTTCAAAGGTCGCATCATGAGTGGACAATGCCGATTAAAATATACTAAATATAGGAAAGGTAACATAAGGAATCATTTGTTCAAAAAGACAATAAGCAAGTGTCCACCCTGGTACCGAAAATAGATAACAATGTTTAATGTTTCCAAAATGGGAAAGATGGTAGAAAGTACTTTTGTGTACGTTTCTTCTTTACTTTTTGGGTTGTCAATTTACGAATTCATATAGCAATAAAAAAAAACTAGATTCTTAGGTTTCAAACAACGCCAAAGGCACAGATGAATATTTAACTTAAATACTCCTCCCTTTATCAAACTGGAGGATCGAACGTCCTACAAAGTACAAGCGCAGTTTGAAACAGACCGCTTAGAACAATACTCAGTAGCGACTTGAAGTGAAAACTTCACAATCTTGCACTTTATTGCTGGATTTCGACCATTTTTTAATAACAATGACAAACCACTGTAATTTTGGCAAACAATATTTTTGTTCATCTAAATATACCGTTTCCCTTCAAAAAAAAAATAAGGTGGAATTGTTTTTTCCCCTACATTTCTAAGCCAAAGAAAATGTGCAAATTTACTAGAACTCCATTTTTTATTCATATATATTTTAATTCTAAAACATCCATTCATTTTATAATTACGATAGAGTTGGTGATGATTAGCACTATTCTCTTATAAAGTACTTTGTGTGATGCACTGTTGGAAAGGGTTCCCTTGAACCCTTCCCAACAGTGTGTCACACCACAGCACCACAGTTGCTAAATGAATAAAACTGAAAGAAATACTTCACCCCGATTGTCCACATGGGTGCACGATGATGACGTCGTGTACTAAGGCGTACTGCACGTCGATGGTGCGCATGTCTTCAACCAATCTAACCCTGCCTGTGCTGCAGTGCGGTGTTATGATGTTGGTGAGCTTGCAGCTGCTCGTCGTTGCTCGGTGGTTCTCTCCGGGTACTCCAGCTTCCTCCGCCCGTAAAACTGTCACCGACACTATATGACCTTGTCTGTTAATGTGTCGTTAAACTCTAATAAGTAAATAAATAACAGAAAGAAATAGTTCTAATGAGAGAGGCGATTCACAAATTTTGAAGCCTTTTTTACCCGTTTGGGTTTTAATAACCATTCGGATCCAGCATTGCAATTAACCCTTTGATCACTGGTAGTATCTTCCATGTCATTTCAGTGGCAGCAGATAGGTGAGTCCATATTCATTATTAGGGGAAAATATTGATTGGTCTACCTCACATATTCACATTGCAGCCATCCTACATAATTAGATTATGACGCACCATATTCCTCGGTGGGAAAAGCAGTCTCTCTGTTTCGAAGGGTTAATACTTAACTTGAAACACAAAGAGGTTGTAGATTGTTATAATAAAGCAGGCAAGTTCTTACTTGTGGATATTGAAGGATACAGTTTTCTTAGAATGTTTATATTTTAACTGGAGAATTTTAAAATTATTTTATACCATGATTACCTGTTCTATTATATATAAAAAGCCTATGACATACATTTTAGCTTTACACACCAACCGTGGTGAACACGCCAGCATTGGGATTCAGCAGTTAAAATTTACAACTACAGTGGAACTACATCCAGGCTGGCCTTTGGTAACCTCGCCTTGAATGCAAGCTTGTCTAAATTTATCACTCGTTGCCTCGTGAAGAGTGAAATGAAAGCCGCAATTAATTATTATGTTTTTAAATACGTTTACCTCATAAGATACCAAAAATTAACAAACATACGTTGTCTCATGTTAGTAAAGCATCCATAACTCGAAATAGTAGGTTATTATGTTATTAAAATGAAACAAAGGCCCCGTAATTTTCGCGTTTCGTTTTCTGTTTCGTTTCGGCGATAAAATTGCCAATGGAAGTACCAAAGGCTCGCGATTAACACCACTTCACCACTCGTGGTGAACATTTGGTACACCAAGCTACTTTGGGTATATTCTTTATATATATTACTCACATTTTGCTAAGGATCACTCCCACCAATCTATATATTTGATACATAAAAGGTCAAATGTGCACAGTTTTAAGTTTGTGTATTTATTCATTAGCGTTTAACGGCACTTTCAACAGCTTGGATCATATCACGTCGGACTATTTTACGGGTGAAGAGAGTCGGTGTACCCGGAGTGAATCACTAAGCAATGGTGAGTAACTTTAAGGGTTTCCAATTTACCATCCTGACAGAAGCAGTTACCACTGGTTGAAGGAAGTGTTACGTTGACATGTTGTACATATGTGGTCTACGCGCTGTATGCACGCAGTTTACTTGCTTCAACTAACGCTAACCCAGCTGGTGCTAGGATAATAAATTAAAGAGTGCAACAGTTACTCAGTTCTGCTGAGTGTTTCCATATGGGTACCCTGGCTGCATCTACCCGTAAATTTGTACAACTTGATAGTAATAGTAATAGTTTATTCAAGCAAAATAACACCTATAGAGAGGCAGATTGCACAAAGAGTTAACAGAGATGCGATATGATTATAATAAACTAATAACAAACGAAACAGCAATTTTGAAAGTAAATAAAGCTAATGTATCACACATATCAGTATATAAAGTCAAAACCCTAGGTCAGTGTAATGACCTACGATTTTGCAATTATTGTTTATCTTTTCCTGAAGAACAGCAGGATTATGTTGCAGATTGTGTGGCATAATGGAGACGTATTATTTTTCGTAATAAATTCAAGCCAATCATGTTTGCTAACATTTGGAAAGTCTGCGTTGTTCCTGTTAGTCTGAGTTGTTCCTGATATGACCCAGACTGTTACAAGTTTCATTGCTCCCCAATTTATTTATTTATTTATTTATTTATTTATTTATTTATTTATTTATTTATTTATTTATTTATTTATTTATTTATTGGTATTTAAGGTGACATACTTATACACAATGGCTAATCGTGACCGTGACAGTTTTACGAATGGAGGAAGCCGGAGTATCTGGAGAGAACCACCGAGCATCGACGAGTAACTGTCAGCACCTCAACATTCTAACTCTCCTCAACATTCTAACTCTGTTCAAGCTCCGCTCAAGCAGGGTTACAGCGGTCGAAGACATGTGCACCATCGACGTGCAGTACGCTTTAGTACAGCGCGCCAAAGTGCCCCTATGTAGGCAACCGGGATAAAGTGCCTTGCCCAAGGACACAACGCACGGGGATCGTACTCGGGACTTGCTCCCCAATAAATAAACAGACAAATAATGTACACATTTTCATTTCATGTACAAATTATATCGATGAATAAGGGATGATCCCTAGCAAAATGTGAGGAGTATATGAGTAGAGCGTATAGCAAGTGTGGGTAACCAATCATAACCCTTTACCTAACATGAAAAGCAGACAACACTTGCCAAAAAAACTCTTGAATAACTAATTTTTTCCCTTTTTTGTCGCAAAAACATAGGTTATAACCCCTCGGCGAACTCGTGCCAACGAGGAGTCATAACCTATGTTTTTGAGACAAAAAATAAAAAAAATAATGAAAATTGATAGGCGATTTTTTAGAATAGCGCTGGTCGATTTTGGCCGTAACGTTGGGTGAAGGGTTAATAGTTACATTTAGTATGAAATCTGCCAATAATTTCAAGAATCATTTATCATGTAATTCTGGAATTTAACGATCTACATTTTGTTCATTTACATGCGAATACTTTGTTTGTGGTGTACCGCCGTACCTAGAGTAGCTGACCCTCCGGAAAAATACGTGCCCGAAATCAAAGGCGGGTGGCTGAGGTAAGGTTGTGGGACATATCGCACCTGGTGTCAGACCGCAAGCTCAGAATGCCGGAAGCGCTTCTCAGTGGATCAAATCCCTGCCTCCAACGATAGATTAACTTACAATTCCGGATATATACACCTGGAATATAATTAAGCACTCCCTGAAATGTTTCATGACAGTGAAGTTGCTGTTACCGGTTAGTGTGTTTAATAATTGCTATGTCTTGCAGAAAATTTCATCTCGTGAAACCTTATGTTTCTGGTTGATAGCGTTCCTCAAACACATCTCCTCGTCCACGTGAAACATGCTACCCACGAATGTCACAAAAACGCTATCATCCACGTGCAATATCTGAGTATAAAACAAGAAAATTTGTCACTTCTTTTATCAGTAAATGTTGACATGGCAAGGAGGAGACTGTTAGAGGCACTAAGATGGCAAATCGTTGGCATGTATGTAACAGGCATGTCATTCAAAGCTATTGGAAGGTAACTTGGCTATAGTCATTCTGTCATCAGCAGACTTGTCCGAAACATCAACAAACCAAAGATGTTAAGAAACTATCAAGCCCGAAAGACCTTTCCCCGGGAAGATTGGAGTCTGGCAGGCCACGTTTGGGCGTGAACCCTTTGCTTCAATTGAGGTTTTGAAACGCCTTTGGCTCCCCAATAGGCGTTTGTTCAACAGAACTGTCCGAAACCGTCTCAAGGGGTATGAGGTCCAGAAGAGTAATCAAGCGTCCAGCTCCGTCCGATCAGTATTAAAAACGATGTTTGGAGTGGTGTATGGCTCGACAACATTGGAATCTCAGGACATGGAGGAGAGTCCATTGATCAGACGAGAGTATGTTCCTGCTTCACGTCACAGATGGTCGCATGAGAGTGTGGAGGCAGAGAAATACGTGCCCAGGAATATCAAAACTACTGTTCCATATGGCCGAGGATCAGTAATGATCTGGGGATGCCTCTCTCATGATTGTAAACTTGATATGGTGACTGTACGTGGGAATCTCAATGGTCATCTGTACATCCGGGACATTCTCAATCCGGTTGTCGTGCCTCATTTTGACAACCACCCGTTGGCTACTCGTCTTGTATTCATGGACGACAATGCAGGTCCACGTCGTTCCCATGCTGTGAGAGCATTCCTTCAGAACAACACTATTACAGCATTACCTTGGCCTGCAATGAGCCCCGATTTGAATCCCTTAGAACACATCTGGGACGCGCTTTGGACGTCGTATACAAGGAAGGGATCGGCCTGTACAGAATTTGGCCGATTTGGAAGCTGCATTGTATGAATAGTGGCAGCAGTTGCCTCTGGACCGTGTCAGGAGGCTCACTGGTAGCACTAGGAGGAGGGTTCAGGCTGGCATCCGGGCATCTGGTGGATACACTCTCTACTGACGTCAGACACTGCTATTGTATTCAGGAGATCACAAGTTACATTTTTGTTAGTAATTACCGGCATTGTTTCATCATGGTCAGGTCAGGTCACCTTTATAGGTAACCCCAATAGCCACATCAATGGTCTGACACAACGTGAAACAGGATATATATCATGGGGGATGACAGGTAGACAGCCAATCTGGCTATGTCATCTCCCCCCGGTATACATGTCTCTCTTAATCGCATTATTATAATCAATATTCCATTGTCTGTATCATACTTACAGCTATATTTTGTACTGTGCATTGTATGTATGCCGGTAAATAAATATCATTATCATTATCATGGACCGTTCCAGCACCATACTTGTCGAGAGAACATTTTTCCATCAAAAACATTAGTGACAGATACGTGTAATTAGTGCCATTGAAATACTGCTTATTTTCATCATTGTGTTGTCTGTCATTTGCCAATAGACCATTCTTTCCGCAAACAATCACGTTTGTCCATCTTCTAGATAGAATGAAAGTAATGACAGTTTGACTGCGAAAAAACAGGGGGGTGCTTAATTACATTCCAGGTGTATAGATATGTCCATATCTTTGGTCCAGTTTATTATTGGTCTTATTAATTGTCTGCTCCTGTTTCTTCTATTCATCACCGAAACGTTCATATCAGTCCAGTCTGTGTACAATAATTTCTTATCGGCCCCCTTTAAAAATACACCAGATGCACAAATTAGTGTAGGGGCAACAGGGTCGTTGAAGTAGGAACACTAACGTCTGGGGGAAAGTATTGTCCTGGAGCCAATACTATAAAACTTTTGTAATTGTGTTTTCTAGAATTGTATTCCATACCTATTAATATAACTGACTAAAATGAATCATTAACATCTTAAAAGATATGGCAATTTGCCAGATGGCAAATTGCCACATCTTTCAAAATGCTAACGGTTCATTTCAACCCATTTATAGTCATAGCTAGAAAATAAAATTCTAGAAAATAAAATTGTAAAAGATTATAGTATTGGCTCCTGGGGAAATATGCTATTTTTGATACTTTGATTTTGTTAAATTCAACATTGATTTTGACACCGCTATCAGTGATTTAGAGTAGTGTGGTGCTGGGAATGAAGCTCACTCTTATCGATGACATAAAACCCGGCGGAAATGTATCATGCATAATCCTTTACCCAACGTAACGCCAGAGCAATTCATAAAATCGTCATTCAAGTTTTATTACTTCATTTTTAAATTTTTACCTAAAAAATCTTACTCATGATTCCTGTTTGGAACAACACTGTGAAAAATTACTATTGAAATTATGGTAAAAGAACTGGCACTCAGTTGCCGTTATTTCTATCGTACATTTTGCGGTAATGCCTGTTACGGTTTAAAGTTTCATAAGTATATAAACTGATAGAGGAACGCCCATATACATGTACAGTGGAGCAGTATTTTTTAATCGTTCGCATTCAACTATTCAATCCCCCGTGGGAACCCCGAGAAGTGAAGCAGTACTTGTTTGCTGTGGTAAACAATGTATCTCTGTTTTATTGGTAAAATATGCCTGGTGTGGAAGTCCTCTAAAATGGACAACATGGATATAAACGATTGACTGAACATGACTTTATTTCCATGTTGCGGTCACGATTAGCCATTGTGCAAAAATATAAGACCTTAAACACCAATAAATAAATCAATTAATTAATTAATATTAATTAATTAATAAAAAAAAATTGCAAAATGGAATCGAGCATGGCGACAGGTAGCTTGTTTTTTAGAAGACTAATTTTGTAAGGTTGACATATTAATACTTTTAACCTGCAGCCATACGGCTGCAGGTTAAAGATATCAACTGCTCTTCTTCGTATGACCTTCTCGTATAATGGAGTAAAACAAAGTATCAGCTTCTCCGTTTTTGTTCAGCAGCGGGCAAAAAAGTCGACATTCTTAAGAGTAGTTGAATACCGTATTGTCAACATAATATTTAAACAGTAGAAATACCGGCAACTGGATTGCCAGTATTTTTACCACATTCTTAACGGTAATTGATTTCATGGTGAATCTCGCTCCCATAGAGAATCTTAAACAATGTTTTGCAAACAAAATATAAATGGTCGGATATTCAGATTTGTTTTGAAACTATAATGGATTCAATCGAGTTTGGAAATGAGTTAACGTGGGTTTTTTCTTCTTTCTTTTCTTTTCTGTTCTTTGCCTTTGTTATCCTTTCAGTTGCATCACACCGAACCTCAAAATAAAACTAGAGTAGGGAATAGTTTTATCAGAAAAAAAATTCTCCAATTGCGAGTGTTCTGTTTTAAAATAAAACTCCCAACCACACTTGTGTCGCTGTACAACATTCGATGCGTTGAGTTTGTGAACTCGTCGGAGTTTTTTCAGCTTTAGCTTGAAGAATATTTCTATTAACCTATTTGATACTGATTGGGGTAAAACACATTCTTTGCAAGTTTGCCTCGTACGACGGTAGGTTAGGCCTTTACATGTGACGTCATTTTGTCTTTGACCGCATCTTGCCAACTTCACTAAATTTAGGTTCCGCTTCACAGATTTCCAGCCTATTGTTTGTTTGTTTGTTTATTGGGGTTTATCGATACTTTCGACAGCCAGAGTCACCTTGTTCCGGATAATTTTACTGTCATACTGGTGGAGGAAGCCCGATTACCCGGAGAGAACCACAGAGCAGCGGCCAGAAACTGTAAGACTTCCCAACGTACTAACCCCGAATGAGTAAAGTGTAGGGTAGTTCTCTTCGTGTACTCCGGCTTGCTCCACCTTTAAAAGTTCCGACACGATGTGACCCAGGCTGTTGAAAGTCTCGTTATTTATTTATTTATTTATTTATTTATTTATTTATTTATTTATTTATTTATTTATTTATTTATTTATTTATTTAGGGCCACAAATTTATGAACAATGTCTAATCTGGACCGCAACATGGAAATAAACTCAATTTTAGTCAATCGTTTATTCACATATTGCCCATTTTAGAGGACTTCTACCCCAACCACTGGTGACTGGGTCCTATTTTGCCAGTAGAACAGAGCTTGTTTACCACCGTAAGTAATCACAACTTCACTTCCTGGGATTTCCGCAGGAGGGGGTGTCGTTAGACAATAAAACGAAACAAAATAAAATATACCACCAGTCGTTCGCAAAATCAACAAGCTTCCAGAGACATTAACCCATTAAGTAGGAATCGGCCGCATCTCCCAGCGTAATATGAAAATTAAGAAGCTGAAGTTTTTTTCGAAATATTTCAACAAAACCATGTCATGTGACCCCTCATTGGAACGAACAAGTTCCAATGAGGGGGTCTCATGATATGGTTTTGTTGAGCTTTTTTGAACAATTTAAAAAAAAAACAATAAATAAAATAAAATAATTGATATTCTGTGCGTTGGGTGAAGAGTTAACAATTTAGCCCGTTGTACGCTTTGGGTTTGGACTCGCACGCTCACCATAACCACAATTTCTGGATGCGCTTCTGTATGTCTAGTGCTTATAATGTTCCAAGCATTAAATTTATTCGACAAACAATTAAAATAAGTTATAAGAGTTGTTAGAGCTGCTTGAAAAAACTGTCTGATATATCTAAAAGACGCTTCGATATTCTACAGACAGAAAATCTCAGAACGTCAGACAATTACTTTTGCGCTATGATTTAAAGGCTTCAATCAAAATTTTCTTTTGTTTAAGACATTTAAAGTACTCGGGAAGGTTAAGTAAACGAGACAAATTGATCAAACCTGTCTATCGTTCGTGTAAAACTGTTATTGCTTTGAGGTTTTTTACCCCATTCTGTCAATCAAACCGTTTAGAACAGGAACTTAGAAGATTAGTGTTTTCTAAAAGGATATATGTTTCCATTTCTTTGATAAACATTCGCGAGAAGTGAGATGGAAACAAAAACCGGTTGTTTCCTTCCGACTGTTCAATCAGTTCGTTAATATTATATTGGAAGTCAGATAAAACCGTTTTTCTGTACTGGGTGGGGGTGGGGTGACACTTCTTCCTGATTGAATCTTGTCCGTTGATTCGTTTTGACTCCGGCGTCAACATAATGAAACTAAATGCAATGGCGGCCACCTGTAACTACTCACAGTTCCGTGATCGCAAAAAGCGGCCTCTCTCTCGGTCAGGTCGCGATTTGGTCCCGATAAACTTACAACAGTGGGTCGAAATTTTATAAATAAAATTCTGCAAAATCGAAACGAAGTCAAGATTTTAAAAAGTTAAATAATAGGGAATTCTGCAATTTAGTTAACTTTAACACGAACGGCAGACGGCACTTGCAAACACAATTCTTGAATAACTAATTATACCCCCACTTTCGAAGAAAATGGGGGTATACTGGATTATAGTATCCGTCCGTCCGTCCGTCCGTCCGTCCGTCCGTCCGTCCGTCCGTCCGTCTCTGCATCCGTGTGTGAGTCCGTCCGAGAATATTCATAACTTAAGTAAATTATTATTTTTTGTAATATTTGTTGGTCAAAAGTATGCCCACACTAGTTATTTTTTTTTATTATTACTTGTTCACTTAGAAATTGTGTCCGTCCGAGCCAAATTTTGTCTGTTCAGCCTGTATCTCGGGTATCGAATGTTCTATTGCAATGATATTTGCCATGAACACTGCTTATCGTATAGGCTTTAAAAAAGGATTCAACGATATTTCTCACATTCTCCTTTTTAGAGTTATCCCCCTTTTTGACTTAGAAATTGTAGGAAATAGACATTATTTGTCTGTTCAGCCTGTATCTCAGGTATGGGTTATCGGTTTTCAGTGAAATATGGCATGCAGTTTTCCTATGACAAAGGCTTATACCTCGTTGCATAAAACTTCCAAACACCAAACAATTTACCATACCTTTTGACTTAGAAATTGTTGGAAATTGTTGAAAACTTTCGAAGAAAATGGGAGGGGGGGTATACTGGATTGCTTCCGTCCACTGTGCATCCCTCCGTCAGTCCATACGAGAATATTCATAAATAATATTTGTTGGTTAAGGTATGCCCACACTAGGCGGTACACCATGTGGGGGTATGCACCGGACAAAAGTCCAGCTCTTGTTTGTTTTCGTTTTTGCGTCAAAGCAGCTTATGTGCGCTCATTGGATTGAGCTCAACGAGCTCATTCCAATGAGGGGTCATAAGCTATGTTCTTGAGAAAAAAAATGAAAATTGAATGGTGATTTTTGTGAATAGCACTGGTCGGTTTTGGTCGTTAAGTTGGATAAAGGATTAACATATACCTGGTCTCCTCGATTTGTATGTGTTTATGTTCATTCCATATCATGTTCTCAACAAATAACTACTGTTTCAGGTCCATTCATATCATATTTTTAAAATATTTTAACTAATTTCATACTGTAAACTCGAAATACTTAGAAACTGACTCTCCATGTTGAATTGTATTAACATGGAAGGCATCCGAAATGGTTTAGGGTCAGCACAGTATGGGGGGTGGGGGGGGGGGTAGCATTGGCCTTCTAGCATTTATCCATACTGCAGTTTTTCATTAAATAGTTTGAAAATATGACTGAGAGTAATGAAAAATGAAAAGAAAAATGAATTTCTATTTGCTAGCATTCCTTTTATCTCAGGTGAGATTCTTCAGTGCCGTTGGGGGAAAGCGTACAGGGAATTTCTACCTGATTTGGACCCATTCGAGATCCGATCGAAAATCTATGTCCGCTTTGTCATCTCACTACTGTACTCTGATCTCCCAAGCCATGGGTCTCGAATTCTATAGCAGAAGTTGGAAATACACGAAGCGCAACGACAGCCGTTGTTAATCAAAGCACACCAGTCGTTTTGGGCCCCGTGTTTAGTAAACCTCGACATCCAAAAAAGAGCAAACTTTGATATTATTTAAATCAACTACCAACCCAGGCCTATTCGTTCATTTAGCGTTGGGGACACACCTAACATTTAACTCTTTTACGACCACTCCCACTTTAGCCATATATGGTGGACCTCTATGTACACCTGTATGCGAGAAAGTTTAATAAAATTTATGATATACTTGAAACTCTATCATCTGATTAATTGTTGGAAAGGGCTCTCTGAGCCCTTTCCAACAAGTAATCACATGGTATGTTTGGTCTGCGCATACCAGAACTTACAGATAATCATCATAAAATAGGCGACAATAGTCGTTTTCGGCAGCGAAAGTTTTAAGAAGGGACGTCAAAATAATTTTGGTGTCTTCACTGATAAAAAATGGCCCTCTAATCAACGCCCGGGTGGAGGGTCTCAAAATGGGCAACATAGGTAATAACTATTGGCTAAAACTTGACTGTATACTTGTGTTGCGGTCATGGTATAGCCATAGATGCTGAAAGTGACAACACCAATAGATAATAATAACACTGGTTCTATCGGTTATTCTTCTTTGAAAGTAGTCAAGGGGACACAATAGGAACCTGATTGTGAGGGGCACAATGGGTAGCAGAATAACATGTTTGAAAGGGATTTTTTGTATTTTCCCAGAGTTTTCCTGGTACCTGTAATCGCCCAAATACACTAGTACCTATGATTTCTTAAATTTCTGTCCCATTGGTTTAACGTTATCCTGATGCCTATACATGTAGGTACTCCTAACACGTCAATATAACTTTACATATCTTCGGGGATGCCAGAAGCGCGCGGGCAGCTGCCCTCTCTGCTTTCGGACCACGGGGGCGAGAGAGGGTAGACAATGCCCTTCCCAGGTTCGTCACTCAATATTTTTCAATGATTTATTCTCGAAGTAAAGCTAAAATACACCCCAATTCCGTTCTGGGAGCTTTCATAATTCAATGGTGGAGTCGGGAGTGGGAGGAGGTGCCCCCACCCGACGGAAGAGGGACATCTCCTCTGGAATTCTCCCATCACTGGCCTTCGAACTTCGGCATGTCAAGGTAGCGCTGCTAGTGCGAGTAAATGCCCTTTGTTCGGGGTCTGCCCCCCCCCCCCCCCCCCCTCTGCCCCGAAGTGCTTCCGGAGCCCCTAAATATCTTAAGTTTCTGAACCCCAGCCCAGAGCTTCTTCCTGATTCGGAACACCTCGTACTTTATTAGAACCATTGTATATATGATACCAGTCGAAAACAAAACTTGTATGGCTACATAACTCTTGTAACGTTTGTCTCTTCAGTTCAGAAGCGGGTTGGTCCTATAAAGGGGTTACTGGAAAACATAGCAGATCGCCCATGGTGGTGCTTGTGATTTTTTGAGTAAAAATACCCAAATTTCTGCCTTCTGGCGAACCCTTGTTCTGTCCATGTTTGGTATATCAACCCTCAAAAACACAAAATTATTGCATCTACGAGACTTTTTGACACTCCTAGATTAGGATTCCACCCAGCAAGAATTTTGAAGAAAAAAACTTTTTTTTAAGTGTTTTTGGCTACCTCGCCAGCACATGTGTGATAATCAAGTGTGCTACTGAAGATTTCGCAGTGATCCATTACGGTACTGCGATAACCAATGGGGGCAGAGTATTTCGACCGGATCACGACTGAGATACGATTCGATTGAAATTTCTGTCTGCTTTCTTCGCCACAAAATTGGGGAAAAATACTTTCTTTTTCATTAAACAGTTTACTGGTCACCTGTCAACTTTTTCTTTTCATAAAAATCATACATTCAAGACTGGTCAACTTCATTTGTAATTAGAAAATGGTAATTTTGAAATTTTGGTTTAGCATATCCCAAAATATCGAAAGAGGGTATGTATAACACCAGCGTATCCTGTTCGTACGGCCCTTTATTTTGGTTTCAACAATATTTATTGATTAATAACAGCGTCAACTAGACTTTATGATTCTGGAGAATCATGGCTTTTCCCGACAAGATTCCATGATTTTTTATGATCCTGCAGTGTCTGAAGAATTGTTTGTAATTGTATCATTAAAGTATTTTTATTGATGTCTTGAGAAAATTGGGTATAATAGTCTCAAATGACCCAGTGTGATAAAAGAACGTTTTGGCTAAATCATCATTGTTTGTGGAGAGGGTTAATATTAACATCAGCGTCTGAGAATAAGTGTCTAATGCAATTAGCCCATTGTATCTCAACTTTATCTGAAATGTCGATATTTGACGGTTTGCGGGGGGTTAATGATGGCTTGCGAGAATAATTCTTCTCCAGGGTTTATTTGTTCTTGAAAATCTGTAAGAACCACTTGAAGATATGCACAGAAAATGTGAACTTTAAATTCTTAAGCATGTCATGTATAGTCCCTGTATCAATTATCTCCTATTAGACCACAGTTGTTATGTATGATTATGTCATTGTTTCATACCTTGTAGAGCTCACCTATCACCTGTCTGTTAATAGCAGAAATAAATTTCTCTCCAATTGTTTTTCCCCGAAGGATAAGTTTTATTTATTACAATGAAGATATCCACACATGCAACGCCAAACGTAAATAGGAAGTGTTGTGTAGATAAAATATACACTGGGACGGAGAAGGAGAGTATAGCCGTCTTACAAACTAGTATATATCTAGCCCCACTGCCGGGGAAATGTTGCCGCCATGCACCACTGCATTTGATAACCGCCTTACTGAGTAGTAAATATACCTGCCCCCCTTCCCATGTTGGGGACCCCCACCTTTTATTGTAGGGTTCCTTAGGCACAACATAGCGTCAGTAAGATGGATATATACTGCCACGTCGCCACCCTGTGGCGGAGGCGGGGCAGTGTATAGCCGTTTTACAGACCTGTATATACCTGCACCCACTGTCGGGGAAATGCTATAGCGTCAACACTATTTGATATTATAAGTAACTGATCCCATTGTAGCTAACGTTATTTACTGCTTTCTTATCATGCAGTGGCGGGGCGCGGTGGCATTGTGGTAGCCGGTTCTCGTCAGATCACCGAAGTTAAGCAATGTTGAGCCTGGTTAATCATTGGATGGGTGGCCGTCTGAGCGAGCAATTCGGACTCCCATGCTGTGTCCTTGGGCAAGGCACTTAACTCGGATTGTCCATATGGGGGCACGATGCCGCCATGTACTAAGGCGTACTGCACGTCGACGGTACGCATGTCTTCAACCAATCTAACCCTGCCTGTGCTGCAGTTCGGAGTTACGATGTTGCGAAGCTGGCAGCTGCTCGACGTTGCTCGGTGAATCTCTCCAGGTACTGTGGCTTCCTCCACCCGTAGAACTGTCACGGTCATGATTAACCATTGTGCATAAGTATATGCCCTTAAACACCAATAAATAAATAATAAATGATATCATGCAGGGCAGTGTGGAATACGAGGTGAGGCGTACCTTTTAATGTGTGTTTTGTTGGATAAAGAGGCAGGGAGGAGGTAGTAACCTTGGTAATTTTGCTTGGATAAATCGACCGCTGGCGTGGGACACCGTGGAATTGACCGATGAAGCGGGACACAGTGAGAGTGGAACTTATGGGCGGTTATTCTTGATAATAAATAAATATGCACTTACTTTTTAGTTCATACAAGGTGAGTATAGTAGTCTCAAATCAGAATGGCCAATATTTGTCTTGAAAACCTACGAGAGGCTTTTAGAGAAATCCTCGGAAAATATGAATTTTTAACCTTTTGAGGGGTATCGCTCTGCAACCAGCCCTAAACGGATTAATGCTTGGTTTTGTGAATACCTTCATTACTTACAAAAATGATCCTCAGTGAATTTCTCGTCCAATGAGGAAGGTCATGTTTATCACGCAGGTACACATTGGGTGTTATGGGTGCCCCAAAACAGCCCATTTTCTCAAAATGTCTATACTTTGCAGGCTCTGGAGAGTTAATATTTACTTACCGGAATATTTTGTCCATGCAACTTGTAATGTCACTCAAAGACCTGCAAATGCTCAATTTTTCTTGAAAACGTGCTAGATTTTTTGGAGAAATCCACAGAAAACGGGAATTTTAAGCTTTTGAGGGGTATATCTCCTTAACCAGTCGACAATGGATTAAGACCTCGATTTTGGAATATCCTTACTACTTACAAAAAATGTTTCTCTATCAGTTTTGCGTCCAGTAAAAGAAATTACGTTTCTCTGTGGCGTTTCCATTTGATGTTGTTAGTGTCCAAAAACAGACTATTTATTCAAAATTTTTGACATTTAGCAGCCCATGGAGGGTTAACAAATACCTACCAGAATAATTTATCCATGCAACTGGTAATGTGATACCAAGACCTATCAACGGTCATTTTCTCTTGAAAACCCCACAAAATGTTTGTAGAAATCCAGGGAAAACGATTTTTTAAGCTTTTGATGGGTATCCCTGTTAACCTCCCCAACAGGGGTTAACGCTTGGCTTTTTGAATACCTTTATTACTTACAGAAATGGTCCTCTGTGAATTCCACTTCAAACAAAGGAGATTATGTTTATCTCTCATGTATACATTAGGTGCTGTGCGTGTCTGAAAACAGTCCCATGTTAACAACATTACGATGCTTGGCAGCTTGTAGATGGTTAAAAAACAGTTTGTAAATGCAACACCGGAGTATTTTGTCCATGCAACTTGTAATGTCACATAAAGACCTACGAATAGTCAATTTGTCTTCAAACCCTACAAGTTACCATTGGGGAAATTCACAGAAAATGGGAATTTAAAGCTTTCAAGGGATATCTCTCTTTAGCACGCCCAAAATGGGTTAAGACGTCGACTTTTGAATACCCTTACTACTTACAAAAATGTTTCCGTATAAATTGTACGCACGATAAAAGAAGGCACTTTTCTTTGGGCTGTACCCTTTGGGTGCTGTTGGTGTGCAAAACAGCCCATTTTTTCGCAATTTTGACCTTCAGCAGCCCGGGGAGGGTTAACTAATGCTGACCGGAATATTTTGTTCATGCGACTTGTAATGTCACACCAAGACCTGCAAATAGCCAATTTTTCTTGAAAACCTACAAGATGTTGTTAGAGAAATCCACAGAAAAGGATATTTTAAGATTTTAATGGGTATCTCTCTTTAACCAGCCCAAAATGGGTTAAGACGTCAAATTTTGAATACCCTTACCACTTTCAAAAATATTTTCCGATCAATTTTGCGTCCGATAAATGAAGGCCCCTTTCTCTGTGGTATATCGTTTGGGTGCTGTTGGTGTCTAAAAACAGCCCATTTTATCACAATTTTTACGTTTAGCAGCTCGGGGAGGGTTAACTAATGCTGACCGGAATATTTTATCCATGTAACTTGTAATATCACACCAAGACCTGAGAGTGACCAATTTTTCTTGAAAATCTACAAGACTCGTTTAGAGAAATCCACGGAAAACATGAAGTTTTGAGCTTTTTTGAGGTGTTGCTGTTTAACCAGCCCAAAACGGGTTAACACTTGGTTTTCTGAACACCCTTATTACTTACAAAAATGATCCTCGGTGCATTCCACTTCAAATAAAGGAAGTTATGTTTACCTCTCGGGTATCGTTTGGGTGCTGTGGGGGTCTGAAAACGGCCCATTTCATCAAAATTTCGATGTTTGGCAGCCTGTGGAGGGTTACCATATGCATCGCCTAATATGTCGTGTGTATCAAAGGTTGTGTCATAGGCAGGTCTAGTAATTATGAATATTTAAAAAAAATCCTAAAGACGTGTTTCGAGAAAGTGCCGATAAACCCAAATTTTGGCAGTTTTTTGCCAATTCTGGCGAAATAAGGGTTAAATCGAAAATTCTGCTTCGGTACATTTTTAGATTTTTTGCCACTCTATGCGTGTGCCAAATTGTGTGAAAATCGGTTCGAAAATGGCTTCTGAATCGTTCTGAATCGTACGGACAAAAATGTGTGGAAAAAAAAAAAAAAAAAAAAAACCCAAAAAACTAGACTTTATGATTCTGGAGAATCATGGCTTTTCCCGATGAGATTCCATGATTTTTCATGACCCCCACAGTGTCTGATGAATTGTTTTTAACTGTCTTACTGAAGTTCCTTCATTGATGTTATGAGAAAGGTGAAGATAGTAATCTCAAATGACACAGTTTGATAAAAAATTGTTTAGGTAAAAACCATCATTAACGATGGAGTGAGTTAATGTCAATATCGTCGTCCAACAAGTCAATGACCGACAAAAGGAGTTATGTTTGTTTGACACATACTCACTGAGTGCTGTGTCAATTTAAAAATGGTCCATTTTATTTCAAATGTATCCAAAATATTGATGTCTGGCAGCTTGTAGAGGGTTAACAAGTGCCAACAGGAATATTTATTCATGCAACTTGTAATGTCACTCCAAGAACTGTGAATGGCCATTCTTTCTTTAAAATATACAAGATGTTTTCAGAGAAATCGAGGGAGAACAGGAATTATAAGCTTTTGATGGGTATCATTGTTTTTTCAGCCCAAAACGGGTTAAGTGTTGTTTTTGGAATACTCTTATTACTTCCAAAAATAATTCTCAGTGAATTCTACTTCCACTTATTTTGATCTCTCCTCCCAACTTCAGGTGCTGTGGGTACACAAACACAGCCTATTTTATCAACATTTTGATGTTTGAGAACCTGCATAGGGTTAACAAATGTTTACAGGAATATTTTGTACATGCAACTTGTAATGTCACACTAAGATATGAGAATGGCCATTTTTTCCTGAAAATCTACGGGATGATTTTAAAGAAATCCTCAGATAACATGAATTTTTAACCTTTTGAGGGGTATCTCTCTTTAACCAGCTCTAAAGGGTTAATGCTTGATTTTGTGAATATCTTCAATGATCGACGGTGAATTCCACTTCCAATGAAGGAGGTTATGTTTATCTCGTAGGTACACATTTGGTGTTATGGTTGCCCAAGAACAGCCCATTTTCTCCAAATGTCAATGCTTGGCAGGCTCTGGAGGGTTAACAAATGGTTACCGAAACATTTTGTTCATGCAACTTGTAATGTCACTCGAAGACCTGCGAATGGTTAATTGCTCTTGAATTTTTTTTTTTTGAGAAATCCACAGAAAACTGGAATTTTAAGCTTTGAAGAGGTATATCTCCTTAACCAGTTAAAAATGGGTTAAGACCTCGATTTTTGAATACATTTATACTTACAAAAATGTTTCCCTGTCAGTTTTGCGCCCGGTAAAAGAAGTTACGTTTCTCTGTTGTATTCCCATTTGATGTTGTTGTTGTTGTTCAAAAACAGACTATTTTTTCAAAATTTTGACATTTAGCAGCCCATGGAGGGTTAACAAATGCTTACCGGAATAATTTATCCAATCAACTGGTAATGTGACACCATGACCTATCAAAGGCCATTTTCTCTTGAAAACCCTACCAGATGTTTGTAAAGAAATCCAGGGAAAACATAAATATTTAAGCCTTTGATGGGTATCACTATTAACAACCACTTAATGGGTTAACGCTTGGTTTTTTGAATACCCTTATTACTTACAAAAATGGTCTTTGGTGAATTCCACTTCCAACAAAGGAGATTATGTTTATTTCTCAGGTACACGTTGGGTGATGTGCGTGCCTGAAAATAGCCCATTTCAACAAAATTACGATGCTTGGCAGCCTCTAGAGGGTTAATAAACGCTCACCGGAATATTTTGTCCATGCAACTTGTAATATCACACAAAGACCTGCGAGTAGTCATTTTTTCTTGAAAACCTACAGGATGTTTTTAGAGAAATCCACAGAAAATGGGAATTTTAAGATTTTAAGGGGTCTCTCTCTTTAGCCTGTCCAAAATGGGTTAAGACTTCGACTTTTGAATACCCTTACTACTTACAAAAATGTTTGCGTATAGATTGTGCGCTCGATAAAAGAAGGCATGTTTCTTTGAGGCGTACCCATTGGGTGCTGTTGGCGTCCAAAAACAGCCCATTTTATCACAATTTTGACTTTTAGCAGCCGGTGGAGGGTTAACAAATGCTCACCGCAGTATTTTGTCCATGCAACTTCTATTGTCACACCAAGGCCTGGGAGTGACAAATTTTTCTTGAAAATCTACAAGACTCGTTTGGAGAAATCCACGGAAAATACAAAATTTTTAGCTTTATGGGGGTATTGCTGTTTAACCAGCCCAAAACGGGTTAACGCTTGGTTTTTTGAACACCCTTATTACTGACAAAAATGATCCTCGGTGAGTTCCACTCCCAGTAAAGAAAGTTACATTTATCTCTCGTGTATTGTTTGGGTGCGGTGGGGGCCTGAAACCGGCCTATTTCATCAAAATTTCGATGTTTGGCAGCCTGTGGAGGGTTACCATATGTATCGCCTGATATGTCGTGTGTATCAAAGGGCGTGTCACAGACAGGTCTAGCAATGATGAATGTATAAAAAAAATCTACAAGACGTGTTTCGAGAAAATGCCGATAAACCCCAATTTTGGCAGTTTTTTGCCAATTCTGAGGAAATAAGGGTTAAATCGAAAATTCCGCTTGGGTACATTTTTAGATTTTGTGCCCCTCTATGCGTGTGCAAAATTTCGTGAAAATCGGTTCGAAAATGGCTTCTGAATCGTACGGACAAAATGTGTGGGAAAAAAAAAAAAAAAAAAAAAAAACCCAAAAAAATAATAATCCGTAGAAAAACAATAGTCTTTTCCAGAGGGAAAAGCCTAATTATATACATCAAACAGGCTATTCACGTTGGTAATGTTCGCCAAAGAGTATATAATATAACATGGGATGTAAAAAGAAAAACTATACAAGACGGGATTCGAAAGTAAGCGTATGCTTATAAGTATCGTTTCCCTTGAACAATTTCCTTTTATGAGGATGGAAAAGTACGGTTCATTGAGTAGGGCTGTTTAAACCATTGGTTGGTTGTTGCTTCTTGTTGTTGATGCCAAAGTACACAGAATGATTTTTATTTTTGATTCATCATACGATGATCAACTTACGTGCTGGCAAAGTCAATACACAAGTAAATAAGTTTTCCGATTCAGCAATATAATATCAGTAAGTGGCGCAGTTCGAAAGTTCGTATACGGCAAATGTACATACAATGTAACCGTACACACACACAAATATATATATAATATTTGTGTGTGTGTGTGTGTGGTTACATGTATATATATATAGTAATTGATCGATTCTACACACTGCACTTCAAGGAAATCAGTGAGAACTTCTCTTTGTGAAATTTCTGCTTGCCACAGAAATTAAAATAATCAAGGATGCTGGTTGTGTTTGCAATGGCATGGCGGGGGTTCGATGCAAGTTGTAATAACTTAGTGGACAATTCTGCGACAATTGTATCGAGACAAGGGTCATCAAAGATTACGCCCCATTGTTCGTTTTGAATAGCGTTGTTCAAATTATCATAATCCCCCTGTGAGTTTAGTCATATGTGCCTGTCAAAAATTGCTGTCGGAAGTTTGGTGAATTCAATCTCAATAGAAATGGGTTTGTGATAGCGGATTAGGTTTGGGAAAAAAGAGTCTAAGACATCGCATGATCGCACTTTCTCCGTATCGCTAACAGCAAACAGGTCTAGCAGTGAGGCTGACAACTCAGTGAAGCACGTGGGCTAACCCACAAGCTGTCTCAAATTCAAGCAATTTAGTATATTGGAAAATTTATTTCTTGTAGTAAGATTCTGGTCATCATTGAAATCTCCCGTTACTATGGTGTCCTCAATAGAGGAGTCTTTAGCTTCTCCGATAGAGGCCGATATGGTATCCCATGCATCAGCAGTGCTATCAGGTAGGCGATAAAACACCCCTATTAACAACGATTTTCCACTTTTAGTAAATATTTCAGCCCATAAGCACTCGATATTAAGTATGTGTTGGAAACGAATGCCATCTCTAAAATATAATGATACCCCACCACCTCTTGATGTACGGTCAATCCGTAACGGCTCCTGAGACCCAGGGACCATACTATCAAACGTAGCTATGTGGCTTTGTAGCCATGTCTCACTAAATGCCAAAATGTCAACGGATTCTGACTCACAGCGAATAATGTCTCATTTAGGGTTCAGGCTACAGATGACAAATAGTGTTCAGATGACAAATACGCAGTATGTCATTAAACAGTTTACTGGTCACCTGTCAACTTTTTCTTTTCATAAAAATTCTACATACAAGACTGGCCAACTTCATTTGTAATTAGAAAATGATAAATTTGACATTTTGGTTTAGCATATCCCAAATTATCGAAAGAGGGTATGTATAACACCAGCGTATCCTGTTCGTACGGCCCTTTATTTTGGTTTCAACAATATTTATTGATTAATAACAGCGTCAATTATATACATCAAACAGGCTATTCACGTTGGTAATGTTCGCCAAAGAGTATATAATATAACATGGGATGTAAAAAGAAAAACTATACAAGACGGGATTCGAAAGTAAGCGTATGCTTATAAGTATCGTTTCCCTTGAACAATTTAATTTTATGAGGATGGAAAAGTACGGTTCATTGAGTAGGGCTGTTTAAACCATTGGTTGGTTGTTGCTTCTTGTTGTTGATGCCAAAGTACACAGAATGATTTTTATTTTTGATTCATCATACGATGATCAACAGACGTGCTGGCAAAGTCAATACACAAGTAAATAAGTTTTCCGATTCAGCAATATAATATCAGTAAGTGGCGCAGTTCGTAAGTTCGTATATGGCAAATGTACATACAATGTAACCGTACACACACACAAATATATATATATTGTTCCCTTGAACAATTTCCTTTTATGAGGATGGAAAAGTACGGTTCATTGAGTAGGGTTCATTCAGGTTGCACAAATGATTGGAAGTGTGAAAAAGACAAATGGGCCTAAAACAATCAAATACAAATACTTGCAGTCACAAAATATTTCCGCGTTCCGTAGGGCTGAACCAAAACTGAATCCCCGGAGTTATCCAAAAGAAAATACCGACAAAAAGTCTGAGAAACCCTCCAAAAAGGGCAAATCTGTGAATCCCCGGGGTTATTCAAAACAAATCACTGACAAAAAGTCTGAGAAACCCTCCATAAAGGATGAATCTGTAGAAGTTAAGAATATCAGCGATGATCAAAATAACATTTATGTAGATATGAAGAGTAAAATTTTGCACAATGAATCTAAAATTAATCAGCAAAATAATGTGTTTAATTTATCCGGTAAGAAACTAACAAAACACCAAAGAACATTACTTAAAAGGGGTCTCAAGTTTGTCCCAACGGAAAGAACTTTGGATATAGCGAACCTTATCGTTGAGATAAAAGAATGGGAGCGCAGAATGCGACTATGTGAGTATTTCCTAGACAATAAACAGCAATATATTAATGATAAATTTAAAGAGGGCAACCCGTGGACTCCCAAAGAAGGTAGAGATGAGCACCTTGACCTTTATTTAGAGATAGTACGGGAAGATATTTTGAAGGGCATAAAAAAACGCGTGCGAAACAACATAACAAAAATGGAAGAGAAGGCTCAGAAAGAGTTGTTAAATGATAATACAATAGTCGTGCGACCAGCCGATAAAGGGTCTGGAATAACCGTTTTGGATGCAAGTAAATATGAAAATGAGATCTTGATGGAGTTGGGAGACCAAACAACATACAAAGAAGTACCTGTAAATCTGACAGAGAAAATAACAAACAAGATTAAAAGCCAACTCAAAAAACTAGAAAAAATCAAACTGATAGACAAAAAAGTATTAGCGTACATGATACCTAAGCAGCCACAGGCTGGAAGGGTAAAAGGTAATCCCAAAATGCATAAAAATGAAGCCCCTTTAAGAACAATAATTTCGGGAATAAACCACCCAACAGAGAAAATAGCAGAAGTGATGGAGTCTGAATTAAAACAACACGTTGAGTCATTACCATCCTACATACGCGACACCACACATTTCTTGAACAGACTGGACTGTATACCCCAACCACTCCCTGAAAACAGCATAATGTACTGTATGGACGTCAAGAAACTATATCCAATCGTCCCACGTAATGAAGGTATATTAGCATGTAAAAAAGCACTAGAAAACACTAAAAGAACATTATTCCCAACAGAGATAGGTCTTAAACTAATAGAAACTGTTTTGGACAATAACACTTTTTCATTTAAAGGAAGACATTATTTACAAACGGACGGCGTTGCAATACGTTCGCGATTAGGGATGAATTATGCGTGCACATATATGGGTGAATGGGAATAGAAACTGTCAAAAGCATCGAAGTTACACCCCCTTGAACGGGTACGGTACGTTGATGATATCTGGGGAGTATGGACGCATGGGTTGGAGTCTCTGAAACAATATCATTCTTTGGCAAATACGATACACCCAAGAATACAAGTTGATTTAAGGTGGTCTGAAAATGGGATAGAATTCTTAGACACATTAGTCAAAATTGAAGACGGATTTCTTAAAACCGGTTTATATACAAAACCCACGGACACGCATCAATACCTGCACGCAAAGTCAGATCACCCAATCAACACTAAAAGAGCGATACCATATGGAATAGCTTCAAGAGTAAAAAGAATTTGTTCCGATAATGCTGAATATGAATGCCACAAAAATGATATAAAAACACCTGCATGCCACAGGTTACGACGAAAAATTAGTAAGCGAACAACTTAAAAAGGTCGACCAAATCGAGCGTAAACAGTTACTTGAAAAACGATCCAACAAATCAACCGGCGAAAGAGTCCCGTTTGTGGTCACCTACTCGCGGCGCCTCCCCGACAACGGGAAAATAACGCGGGAGCGGATGCCTATTTTACACCGCTCAAAACGCATGAAGTTGGCATTCGAAAAACCTCCCCTGATTTCGTACAAAAGACTGAAAAATTTGGGAGATATCATAGTCCATAGCAAGCATAATAAAATGTTCAACAATCAAGGGACGGGATCTGATAGATGCGAGAGAAATTGTGCAATCTGTGGGTTTATGCTTCAAACAAAACAATTCGCAGACAAGAACGGAACGACCTACCACATAGGCAAAAAAATCACCTGCATGTCCAGGAATGTGATATATGCGATTCTCTGCGACAAGTGCAATGAAGTTGTGTACGTGGGAGAGACGGGGACAAAATTGTATGAGAGAATGCAAAACCATCTGAGTAGAATAAAACTTGAGGTTATGGATGAACCAATACCACATCATTTTCTGACCAAAAACCATAGTATAAGGAATTTTAAGATTATTGGGATTGAACAAATTAATCAACAAAATACAGCTTACAGGAGGGGTCGCGAAGCATTTTGGATTAACAAACTTCAAACACTAGAACCCAATGGGCTCAATAGACAAGAATAATTCCAAATATTCTCATTTATAAACTTGCTGAACCGGGGGGGGGGATATAAATTAGTGTATAGAGCAATTACACCTAAAAACGCATTCATGTTGAACATAGCAGGTATATGTTGTGAGATTATGATCATTGGGTATATGTCAATGCGTACGTCATGTGTATATGGGGGGGGGGGTGTATGGAATCCTAGCCTACGATTGTCAGTGTAGACATTATAGGAGGGGCTGCACTTAGAACAGTGGTGGTGGTGGGGGGGGGCATATATATGCTGCAATAGTGGGTGGGGACAAAACATTTACACACCCTGGAAAGATCGGGGGTGGGGTTATTACTACGCAAGGACGGTATAAAAAGATTCTTTTTTTCATCAGCGGTATTGATGTCTGATTGGCGCGGGTTGGGTACTGGGGCGGAGATATGGAGGCGCGCTTTTTAATGATTGAATGATTAGGGCTAAGGAGTGGTTGGATGTGTGAACACAGTATACGAACTTACTTGCCTCTGCCTCTGTTACCAGGGCGAGGTTTTAGAAATAGTGTCTAATTCATATTTGCTTTTTACGTAATAACGCGGAACATATCTTTACTTGTTGCCACCCAAGGAAGATATTATACGGTATTTTTTGCATAATTTACACTTGAATACAAAAAGCAAAGTGAAGCGCGGAACATATCTTTACTTGTTGCCATCCAAGGAAGATGTGATACAGTTATTTTGCGCGTAATAGACTCGGATACGGGGAATAACATGAAACGGGGAACATACCTTTGCCACCCAAGGGAGATATGATACGGGGATTGTACAAGCAATACACTTGAATATGGAGAACAACGCGTTTGAACAATTCGAGTCAAGGAATGGTTGAATGTGTGAATATTGCATGCGAACTCGCTTCTGCCTCTGTTACCAGGGCGAGGCTGAGATAAATGATTGAATGCTCCTAATTCTAAGGCTGAAAACAAAATTTGCGCATAAAAACGCGGAATATATCTCCACTTGTTACCACCTAAGGAAGATCTGTCCATAATTTACAATTAAAAACAGTGAACAACGTGTAATGCGGAACATATCTTTACTTGTTGCCACCCAAGGAAGATATGTATCGGCGATTTTATAGACGGGTTCGAGATTTGAAGCTAGGCGGCCACTTGCCAAATAATAAATCGATCTGTAAGACGTACGCGTATCTCAATCAATTTTATAATTCCCATTCAACAATTAGGATCTATGTGACGCTAAAGTTTACGTTCCCATGACGCGATACACATTGGTACGGCACTTAATGTAACGGAATAACAATTAGTCAAAAATGAAAGCCGCTTAGAAGGAAGTAAACTTCCGAGCATGACGGCAATTTGACGAAGTTATATATATATATATATATATATATATATATATATATATATATATATATATATATATATATATATATATATATATATATATATATATATATATATATATATATATGTGGATTTGTGTGTGTGTGTGTATGGTTACATGTATATATATATAGTAATTGATCGATTCTACACACTGCACTTCAAGGAAATCAGTGAGAACTTCTCTTTGTGAAATTTCTGCTTGCCACAGAAATTAAAATAATCAAGGATGCTGGTTGTGTTTGCAATGGCATGGCGGGGGTTCGATATATATATATCCAGCGGTATACACATACACAAGCAAATGTGCGCGCGCGCGCGCGCGCGCGTGTGTGTAAAATGGTATACATGTATACATATACATGCACACATGCACACATGTACACACACACACGCGCGCACGCACACACACACGCATGCATACGCATATACCTATTGAGTCTTAAAATCGTTTACTTAGTATAATATATTCATGGACTGTTGAAAAAACAGAAAAATATTCTTCACTAGTTAAGAATTCCGAACCATATAACAGTGTGGAAACGTCTGTGGTAATCGCATATTGAACAAAAGTACGGTTTCGAATATCACTGTAGACTGGGCAGTATAACAAGAAGTGTTCGGTCGTCTCACATTCGCCACACCGACAGAGTGGTGAGGTTGATAGGTGATTGTCATACAGATGTTCTCTAATAAGATTACTGCATCGCAAACGCAGGCTGCAGTGATATATTTGAGCTAGTCGGCTTTCAGCACTGCTATAGAAGGAAGGTGGCCGCCTGATACCTTCGCTTAAATATCTTTTGAAACTACTAAGAGATGTATTGTCGCGCACAGTTGGTGGAATTGCATTCCAAAGATTCGTTACATTCGGTATGAAAGAATTCCGGTATAGGTTTGTACGGGCAAAAGGTACTCGGTGGTTTCTCTGTGACCTAAGTATGCGATCGTGGTTAGACAATGCTGCCACGGAAGGAACCTTTGTAGTAAGATATGTTGGTGCTACGCCGTGATACATCATGAAAAATTGTATCAGTTTATGTTTCCGCCGACGTTCACGGAGAGGCTCCCAACAAGTTTCAGAGTATAGTAAGGTCTTACTGGCACTGATGGTTGCCCAAGTGACAATCCGAGCCGCAGCTATTTGGGTTTTTCTAGGTCAGCAGCATTAGTCTCCGTGCAGTTGTCCCATACAGTATCAGCGTATTCTAGTAGAGGTCTGATAAACGCAAAATATTTTTTTTCCAATAAAATTAAGATCAAGTAAGAACTTAAGCTTTGGAGGAGATGTGGGCGATATGATTGTTCCAAGTACATTTATTATTCAAGATTACCCCCAAATGTTTGTGGTCTTTTGCGTCAGATATCTGTGTGTTAGAAAAGAAAAGAGGTGGATGTGAATAGGATTTACTTTTACGAGAGATGAGCATGGTTTCAGTTTTTTGTGGGTTAAACTGAACTAACCGCGTTTTAGCCCAATGTTCAATTGTAGCTAAATCGTCGTTTATTATCGATGAGGTGAGATGTGGATCTTCAATAATTAGATATAAAGACGTGTCGTCGGCGAACAGTCGTATGCTACTATTCAAGTTATGTGTAATATCATTTATATAAATAAGAAAACGCAAGGGGCCGAGGATGAACCGCTGGGGATCTCCTGACTGTATTGGCTTCCATGGCGATTCCTCAGCGGCTACGACAACCCGTTGGGACCTCTCCGAGAGATACGACTTGAGAAAAAATGTAGATCACCTGTTACTCCAATACTTTTCAACTTGTGAAGTGGGCCCGCATTGGTGAATTTTGATTTCCTAGCTTTGTTCTTGGATATCTAAAGCACATTTAGCCACGTGTTGTTCTCCTGGAATATTATTTTATTATCAGTTCTGGTAATAATAAATAAATAATAATCAGTTCTGGTACGAATACGGCAGCAGACTTCTAGGAACCATTTGTGCCTGCTGTCGACTCCGGGAGTTGATTGCATATATATTTCGTGTTCTCTACATCACAACCTCCATTTTGTGTATACTTGATTTGAAGTTATTGAATATCAGAGGTGGGAATTTCAAAGTAAACAAATTTACCTTATCAATATAGTACCTTAAATGGCGATGTTTGGGAAAAGAGCTCGCTGTGTGTGGCTGATATCTTGAATTATTTAATTTAAACAGTTTAATTATTCTCCGGTCTTAATCCTTCATGTGTAACATACAGAGCTAGCAGAGTGGATATTTCTGATATTTCCATGGTTTCGCAGTCTGTGTTTTTGTATTAATGGTATAGACTGCGTCATCTCCAGCACGTCGAGCATGGTTTCTCACCAAACAAAAAACTGTCCACGAGAGTGGGATTTCCAACTGGACAAAAACATGCATTCTTTGAAGACGCTAATGCCGGAGGTCTGTTGAAACATTGTTTGTGCTTCTGTAATCTTTACTCAGAAATCGCAGGTAGTAAAATTTCACGAGAACGCTCGTCTCGTTGTCGTGGTAATTACGCAAGTTGTATGTAATCTGGTTTTTGAAGTGGACCAGCCGGAGAATAATGAGCAGGTGGGAGAGACGTCAAACTTCTTTTGTTTATTTTGCAGACACCTCGATGATTTTGTAGATTTTTTTTTTTTTTGACGCATTGTTTTTTGGATGACGCAATGTTTTATTTTTGGTGACGAAATATGTTTGGGAAGAGATTTATTTAATGAAATCTGTCTGTGTCTTATTGACTGTCGACACAGAACTTTCTGTATTTCAAGCCAAGAAGTATTTCACCTATGAAGAGAAAATTACATATGTACCCCCCCCCCCCCCCCCCCCCCCATGCCATAACGGTAACCCAATTGATTTTTTGGCTAAAAGTCAAGGTCACCATGTCCATTAGCCTGCAGTCACGCCTGTGAATGTAATGCTTTCTACACGTCAAGTTAAGAAGTGTTTCACCTACGAAGCGGGAATTGCACATGTCCATTCTCTATGGCATAAGGATATTCCCCATTGACTTTGACGGTCAAAGGTAGAGGTCATTATCTCTGTCTGTCCGTCCATCTGTCCGTCCGTCCTCCGTCCGTCCTCCGTTCGTCTGTAGACACAATGCTTTCTTCGTTCTAAACCAAGAGACGTTTCACTGAGGAAGATAAAATGATCATTGGAGATTCCTTGTGACATACGGATAACCCCTGTTCATGAAGATCAATAGTCAAGGTCATTATTTGCATTGGGGCATTTGTCCTTTAGGACAGCACTAGTATTTTTATATTCTTTTTTTTTATTTTAAATGTAATGTTAATATCGATGAATGAGGCCTTTTTAATATGACGCCCCATTAATATTGATGAACTTATTTGCAAGTGATAATTGAATGATCGCTGACGGGTTCTTAAAAATCCATGTCATTAGCTTTAGGCATATACATCATTGGGTCTCATTCCATTCCACGAGTCCGGCAGTTAGTCACATGTGTATCAGTCATTGCCTGAAGTCCCAGCTGTAGGATATAGTTTTTTATGTACACAAGATGTTCACGTCGTCGGACCGAGATTTCTATGGTAGCATTCCGTCAACAGAGCACCTCCTCTTAAGTAACTACCTTCACGACTGAAGTACTCCGTTGTGTATCGAGTTAGAATATTTGTTACTATATAAAGTTGCTTTCAGAATGTATGGCTATAACATAACCGCAATGCACGTCAAGTTTAGCTAATCATTCATTCTTAGACTATTTTATAAGGTTTCCACCCCAATCGTTGGTTATCGAATCCCATCATATCTGTAAAAGCGAACGTGTTGGCATTCGCAGCTCCACTCTCTGGGATCACCATATGTAGATTCGAGTGATGAAATTTCACTTTAGTTTAGATTATGTTTAGCCAGTCGTTTATAACTACCCTACGCACTTTAGAGGACATGCACTCTAGGTGTTGGTTACCGGGTCCTATTATACTTGTAAAATCAATCTACAACAACACACAAACACTTTTTCGGAGCTCCCATAGGAAGAACCGAGAGTGATAAAATGCATTTAGCAAATTGACGAAAGTATTGAAGTGGGGGAATAAGAACCAGAGTAAGCATGTACTGCTCCCTTCTCGGCGCTCCAGCGCAACTCTCAGGCTACCGGTCTAATTCCGTATGGAATCTGACGCTGTTATTGGCCTTTTAGTGGAGCGGATTAGTGCGATTTTTTATGAAAATAGTTCACTTGATGATACAAGCATGAAATTTTCACCATGTGTTCTTTAGATATAGTAGAAAAATCTGAGATAGTTGACCACTGAAAATTAGGCCATTTTCAAGATGGCCGACATTTCTAAAAATAGATGGGTGGCCATAATGCTTTTGTCAATGAAGTTTTGTCAGGGCTTTATAGTTTGGCCGTGGTGACTTGATATCAGGCTCTACTTGAAGGAAATTTGCAACAAAGGTGTCATTTTAAAGAGAGATTTCTCCCCTGCTAAAATTCGCATTGGGGTGGGGTGTCGGTGGAGCTATTGGGTTAACAGAAGACCCAGCAGCACTGAGGCGATGGATGATAGTGGGGCCGGAAATAAGCAGGGTTATCGATGAATTTGCAGATACAGCTGGCAAATCAGAGTTGAAACGAAACAGAAGACCCCCTGCTGCTCAGAAGGACTTTCAGGATAAAGTCTGTAGACTAATTTCAACAATATCTGAGTATGGCAGTCCATTTGAAGAATATTCACAAGACCTTTATTCCCTCCATGTCAAAGAAGTTGCGGATAAAAAGGTAAACGAGTCGATGGCTCAGCTTTTACCTGTTGGCAGAAAACAGTATGATAAATTTCTGAAAAAATCGACAACTAATGGACAAGAAAGTTTTCATGAACCCTTGGCAAAAAATAAGCTTTCCCTTTTCAGCAAAAAAATCAAGCCTCATACTACGGCGGGGAATCCGAAAATAGAGAGTTTGAAAAATGACTCTCAACTTTTTTCACGACTTTTTATATCGTGCCAAAATCGACAGTGTGACCTTCAAAACTTTTTTCAACATGAAAACCAACAGTACCCACCATCATTATCAAGTAAAATCACAGCTGATGGACATTTTAAAGACAGGGATAGCTGCTCGAGTAGAAGAGCCTCATACTGAAGTTATGAGTGTAGATGGTGCGGCTATGGTCAATGCAAAACCACCTGGAAACATTTGATGACTATGCTGCTGAGATTATTATACCATACATTGTAAGATGTGCACAAAATGTACAAGAGTAGATGTTGTTTTTGATGTATACCTCGACAGTAGCCTCAAAGCAGGAACTCGACAGAAAAGGGGAGCTGGGATTCGAAGAAAAGTGGCCGGTAAGAGTAACGTACCAAAGTCGTGGAGCAATTTCCTGAGGTGTGATGAAAACAAAACTGAACTGTTTGGATTTTTGGCAAATAGAATTGTAAATGCTCAGACAAACAGCCTTATAGTTGTCACTAAAGGGGATGATGTTGCCTGTAATAAGGAACTGAACACTGTTCTAGCCATCTCCGTGTTTACTGACCTTCAGATTAATTCAATGTGGTTAGCTTTTGGGAAGGGACAACACTTCCGCTGGCTCCCAGTACACGACATTACCAAATCAATTGGACCTCGGTCAAGTGCTTTACCTTTCTTTCATGATTTTACAGGGTGTGATACAGTGTCTGCCTTTGTGGGAAAAGGACAGAAATCTGCTTGGCGGGCTTGGAATGTGTATGAGGCTGCAACAGAGGTTTTCTATCGACGCAGTTCACCACAGAATGAAGTTACAGAGGCAGACATGGATATCTTGGAACATTTTGTTGTTGTCATGTACGACCGTTCATGCACAACATGCAGAGTAGACGGATGTCGCCTTGATTTGTTCGCTCGGAAGCAACGTCCATACAATGGCATACCACCAACTAGGGCATCCCTATATGAGCATGTTAAAAGGGCAGTTTTCCAAGCGGGTCATGTTTGGGGCCAGGCTTCTTCTCAGTGCAACAGTTACCAGATCCTATCAGCTGGGATTGGCTTAAACACAACAATTTGTGGGAGCCACACTGGACTACACTCTCTGTTACAGCAGAGTGCTGTCAAGAACTACAGAAGTGCTGCTGCAAGCGTTCAACATGTACTGGAAATTGCAAATGCTACCGCACAGGATTGTCATGCACTGAACTTTGCTCCTGTAACTGCCAAGAAAGCAGTTAATATCAACAAATACACCTGTGGTAGATACGGGCATCGATTCTAAATGCATGAGATACAAAACATTGGCATTGATATTGCAGATTATGAGGTTTATTTTGAAAATACGTGTACGTTTAAAAAAGAAACAAATCCCTGGTAACTGCACATTTGAGCATACAGAGTTATCTCCCTTGCCATATATTTCCACAGCCTTTTAAACCACAATTGTCGTTGCTATCCAGTATTCCAATTCGTATTCAGTCTTGGTTTGCATAAAGGAATGATATAACACCAGAAAAATTGCTTTACTGCGAAATGTTTCACTCATATATGCTGCACTCACATCACCAATAGTGCAGATTTCTTCACTTCCGGTGGCCATCTTGAAAATAATAAGATATTTCGTGGCCAACTACCCAAAAGTACTCTATATACCAAAAGGGACTACCATACCAAATTTCATGCTTGTATCACAAACTGAACTATTTTTATAGCAATCCGCCCCACTATTTGTTTATCCACTTTTCATGGAGTTTGCGTGTAAACTACCATTGATATAATGTGATGTTCCGTCACTAACAGATATGTACGTATATTCTTTCGTGCTGCGGTTGCATATATTCCAATCAATACATATTTAATTCACCTTGAAATCGCCAAAATATTAACACCATGAGTAGAACTACGCAACGTAATCATAAAACCACGATTGTGATAAGTCTTCATTCCTGATTGTAATGTTTTCAAAGATTACGTCAAATCAGTATCGATTGAGCAACATTTCTTGCGCTGATTCAAAGGCATTGAATGTTTATGGCATTTTTAAGATTCAATTGTCTGGAACATATCAGTTGGTCGGAAAAATGAACCGTAGGTTCGCTTTTCCGACCAGCTAAAATATCTCAGGCGATTGACTCTAAACATAGGAGATGGACTATTTAGGGACTAGACTGGCCATAACAGCGTCGAATTCCTTTCAGAATTAGACTGGTGAATTGGGAACTTGTGCTGAGTCAGGTAAATTTCGCTAAGCAAATGGTAGAGAGTAGGGCAGCTGGGAATATTTATCTCAATAACCAAACGTTGCTAAGAGTGAGCCTCCAGGAAAAGAGGGGTTTCTTAATACTAGCATACGCCTTGAGCCCCCCCCCCCCCCCCCCCCCCCACCACCACCTCCCATGTGAGCTCATCCTCTCACCTTCTGATTCCTTACACACTAAAATCAGTTGGGTTAAATATCAACCCAAATTAACTGGGTTGTGTGAATATGAACCCAATTGGGCTCATATTCACTCACCTGAGTTGATTTGGGTAAATTTGTAACCCACGTGATTTTAGGATGCAGTTCCTTAACACTGAGAGCCGCGAGAGTCCCTAATAGCCTATTGGCTCTTGTTATGTCAGCCATTCTGTAAACAAGTGTACAAGACTCACGTGCACCCCAAAGTTGAATGTTAAGACAGCATGGCTCCCGGACCAAATTTGAATGGTCCATCAATAATAATTCTAGGCTTGAACCATCATTACAATTAAAAAAAAACATTTAGAAAGTGTAGTGAGTGTGAAAATTTGAGAAATAATTGAAATAAATGGCAATTATGTACAATTTAAAAAAATAAGAAATTGCTTTTTGTTCGGAACGGAGGAGAAACTGCTTAAAACACTTCCCCTTACATAATTTTCTGTTTAAATGGGTCTAAAACAGCGTTGGTAATTGAGAGCAGGTAAAAAGGTGCATATTTTCTGTGTAATTTATTGCCCTAACGCAAGTAATAACAAATTGATAAGGCATAAAAAGGTTAAATATCTGTTTCTCAGGCACTCCCGCATAGTCCTTGTGGCTGCCTCATGCTCTCTGTTCTTATAACCAATGCAAACTTAAACAAATAAAAATCAAATGGTTTACGTCTGATATTTTACCCAAGTTAATAAAACTGATAAATTTGTCCCTTGTGTGCAACAAAGCTTTGCAATGCTTTAGCATTGCAAAGCCTTTTTGCACTCAAGGGACGAAATATACCACCAACCATGCTATTCTGTAGATCATGAGGCCCAAAACATAAAATATTCCAAGAATATGCACTTTTGATGGCAAAGAAATAATTACAAAAATAACAAATAAAATAAAAAAAAACGTCCGCCTATATGCAATTTTTAAAAAAAATGGCCGCTGAGAAACAGAAGGTTTACTTTGTGGGGCCTAATCTGAAAAAAATAAATCATGGCGAATTTTGCGACATTATCGTGAGAAAATTTGTGGTAAGAGAAAATAGTTCTGCACTTTTATCAAGAAAGTACCCAACAAGGGAAACAAACACTGATAAACAGCATATTATTTTCAGTGTATCACGGCAGACGTTTGGCCGTTCAACTCCCCTCATGGTTTAACTGGTAGGGTGCTGGAAGCTCATATTTTGCTTTATTCTGAAGTGCCAATAAAACAATTTAAAGGCTTCATATTCTGTGCTTGTTCTTCATATCACCTTTGAAGTGAAATTATTTAATCTGTTAGGATTTGGCCTTTTACAATTTATAAGAGAGTGCCTATGGGCACTCCCCCATACATTGTAAAAAGGCAAAGATATGTGAACTAATTTTGACGACCAAACTAATTTAGCACTCTACGAGTTAAGGTGGCATCGTGCAAAAATAATGAAAATCAATCCACATTTCTGTTTTCAAATTGATTTTATTATCAACTTCTTGGATGAAATAATTTGATTGAAACATTTTAATGACATGGCAAAATCTTGAATTATTATCAAACACTGGTATGGTTGACATGATTTGACAAGAAATTTAAGATGGCCTTGTATTCCCATGGGTGACTTAACACTGATTTTAATCTCTATAGTTCCAGTGTTGCATAAATGCGATCTGTGGTTCTCTTTTAACATTTTATATAAGACATGAAAGCCCTGCGAAACTTCGATATTCAATTCGATATCGTCTCGCTGATTCGATTCCATCGATTCAGTTCGCGTCGCGCTGATTCGGACATTTTCACATCGTCGAGATGTTCTCAAAATCCAGTCAAATGTCTTCTCTTGAACTGTTCCATCATCAGGGACCAATACTATAAAACCTTTACAATTATATTTTGTACAAATGAATATAAATTTCAAAAATTAATCATTAGCATTTTAAATGATATGGCCATTTGCCAACTGGCAAATTGCCACATCTTTGAAAATTCTAATGGCTCATTTCACTTAGTTATTTCCATAAATAGAAAATACAGTTCTGAAAGAAAATACTGTAAAAGTTGTATAGTATTGGTACCGGATCTCCTGTAATGGTAAAAGGTGCAATGTCTCCAACCTGAAGAGTGGTGAGATTTGATTCAAAATTACCTGCCTGATTCGATTCGATTCGAAATTTGAGATTAAAAGGGTCTATAAGATATATATAGTTCTTGGGTGAAAGAAAAGTTGAAATCTCATGATAAGCATAAAAGATGAATCTGTTTTGAGGAACAGTAATGTATGTATTAACCGTTAACCAAACACGAAAGGAAGTCGACACTTGCAAACAAAATTCACTTACTATTTTTTTTTTTTTTTTCATTTTTTTGCGTTAAAACCATAGCTTATACCTCCTCACTGAAACAAGCTCAACGAGGTCATGTTCTTTGAAATTTTGTCTACATCAAGGCCTTTTAATTACAGATTTATGTAACTTCGTGTTGCGTCTGATGCTTTACACGTTGAATATAGTAGGGTTTTTTACATGTCAGCAAATTCTGAGAGTCGGTATTTTTTCAAAGTAGTGGTTAATTGTCCTTTTAACTCCTCGCATGCTGCTGACGGCTATTCCTGCCCAGGACACAAAATAGCTTACCACTGAAATAAGGTTAATTTGGGGTCAGTTAACAATATTTCTCTCCTGTAAATTGAATAGACTTTTTGACTAATAATCTCTTTCGTTAAATTTAGATGAATTTTTCATCAAATCTTGTCATGGCTGCATTACTGCAGCCATGACTAGATTTTATGAAAAATATTTTTTTTAAAATACTCAGCGGGTTAAGAGTTAAGTGTAATGCCCAAGGACACAGCGTAGATGGTGCCGGTGAGGATCAAAACTTCATTTTGATGATAATTGAACATCCAAAAATATGCTCGCTTATCTTGAGCGTGGTAAAGGTAGAACGTTCCTTTAATTATTTTTAAACAAATCAACTGTTTTACTATAATTTGTCGACACGTTTTCCATCGAGAGTAGAGGGTTTGGTAACAACCCGAACAAATCAATAGACATTCAAGGCCTAGCGCTTGGTAACGTTTGTCATTTTCGATTGTCGGTCTTGTGTCAGCCTTTCAACTTGATTGTTTGGAGCAAATGTGGCGGTCTTTCACGGACAAAAACTGTTGGATTAACATTAACCAAAGGAAGACTTGTACTTGCAGATCGGTCATGGATAATTACAGATTGTCAGGACAACGAGGATCGCGGTGGCTTAGTGGTAGACTGTTGGACTTCTGAGCTAGAGGTTCCGAGTTCGATACCCGTCCTGGACGACCCGCGTTGTGTCCTTGGGCAAGGCACTTTATTCCGCTTGCCTACACGATGAGGCCGTGTAATAAGGCGTGCTGCACGTCGAGGGTGCACATGTCTTCAACCGATGTAGCCCTGCTTGAGCGGAGCTTGAACAGAGTTAGAATGTTGAGGAGCTGCCAATTGCTCTTCGATGCTCGGTGGTTCTCTCCGGGTACCCCGGCTTCCTCCATCCGTAAACCTGTCACGGTCACGATTAGCCATTGCGCATAAGTATGTGACCTTAAACACCAACAAATAATAAATAATAACAGGACAACTGACGCGCGTTGGTGTTTGGTGGTGCCTCCTTTTCGTTGGCAAGCGTTAATTTCCGACGGGCTCGAACAAGTCTACTCCTCAGTTTTGTAACATGCACTCATAAAAATTATTAATTTTTAGAAAGTTTGTTACAAACACAGTTCACTGAACAAGTTTCATCAACAGATCATTTTCT
Organism: Pictodentalium vernedei; assembly: GCA_031216915.1. Lineage (NCBI taxonomy): Eukaryota > Metazoa > Mollusca > Scaphopoda > Dentaliida > Dentaliidae > Pictodentalium > Pictodentalium vernedei. The sequence goes on from CM062290.1 coordinate 156,524,766, forward strand.
GGGTGTGAAGACTGTATATTTTAAATCGCCGCGAATTTACGGGGGAACCTAATTTTAAAACCTATAAATCAAGATTCACAGTTTAACCCGAATATAGACAACCCGTTAAATTGGCACTGAACATAAATAAATAAAACAATTAATTTTAATTAATTCCAATTAATTATTAATTAGTTAATTATTTTTTTATTAATTAAGTAATATGGAAGGTTCCCGCTTCCGCATTTGACATGCGTGATTCAGGCATTATCAGTAAAAAAGTTTCATGCAGTTACATCACCAGTAGTTCAAATATGGCCTGAAAGACCGTATTTTATTTTTTTGGTTTGGTATGTCCTTTCAGAGGACGTATCAAACCAAAAAATTAAAATACCTTCTTTCAGCCATGTTTGGACTGCATCACCAGATGCGGATTATTTGTGGTAATCATATGATGATCAACCGACAGGAACCGAGTACACTCTTCTAAAATTATCCTTATTTTTACTAATCGCATACACCTGAGATTGATGTTTGGCTCATTTAATTTTAAGTAAACTCTGTAATCACATTGTAACGCGAACATATATTTTCACAAGCAAAGTTTTAGTCCGGACTCCTTCAAATGCTATTATCTAGATCCGCCGTAGAGGCCCCTTTATTAAAGAATATCAGGGTACAAAAGTGCCAAAAATACCATGGTATATGGCTGGAGCTTGGTACGTCACGGTATTTGGGGGCAATGTCAATGTGTACCCTGCTACTTTATTTACTACGAGTGGGGCGTAGACGCCTCCGACATCCGGGGAACTTTAGCCGCCCTGGGCCTCTCGAGAAATCAACATGGACTTTCATGCCCCTGTCATAATTCATCGAGCTGCCGCTGATATTTCATGGACAGAACCCAAACTTTTAGATATGAAATTAAAGCGATATTAAAGCTGCTAAAATCTATCGGCGTGGAATTGATGGAATGTTGTATAACGGCATTCTGCTCGGTGTCGGTGGAATATTGATGAAATGCTCCCCTGCGGAACAGTATTTTATGAAAATGAAAATCATATTAAACCTAAGAGATTGTAATGAATAAAAATTGTGAATTCGATATGCAAATGGTGCCACTGATTTATGTGTTTTCATCATAAACTCGTCCATTAACAAAAATACTGCAGTACTTCGAACAGGAAAATATTTCTCGGCAACAGTAAATCAGCGAGTTATCATATGCACTCAGGTTCCATGAGTACGCAGTATCTTTCACTGCCATCCACTTTACTGCACAATTGAATATTGTTATGATTTCTCAGGCGGGGAGTTTTTCGAAAGGGATGACTGGTGCAAAGGGAGAGGGGGTTGCAAGCCCAACATTTTCACGAAGTTGGCATAGAGATCGAACATTCAGCTCAAAAACATCTGTTTCAGACAAAACATCAAAACGTACCATTTACTCAAAACTTTCCCACCGAGACAAAAATTGTCCTACAAAATGTCTGGAGGGAGACCCCTGCCCATGCCCTGTATCTATGTCACTGTGGTTTATATTACAGTCATCGCCGTTGTTCTAGAGCTTGGTAGTCTCACAATCGGTGTTATCATCATTGTCTTTATTCCCCACTGTTAACCCTTTACCTAACATGAAAAGCAGACGACACTTGCAAAAACATTATTGAATTAATACATTTTTTCATTTTTTGTCTCAAAAACATAGGTTATGATCCCCATTGGAACGAGCTCGATGAGCTCGTTCCAACGAGGGTCCATAACCTATGTTTTGGGGACAAAAAATGAAAAAATAATGAAAATTAATTGGCGATTTTTGTGAATGGCGCTGGTCGGTTTTGGTCGTTACATTGGGTAAAGGGTTAATGCCATTGCTGTTGTTTTGTGTTTTTTGTTGTTGTTGTTGTTGTTGTTGTTGTTGAGTATCAGTAGTGAGTGGCTTCACATCTTGAGGGACATTTTCCGTGAGTTTATAGGAACGTTAATACGTACCACTAATTCTACTACTTCATTCAATATTGTTGTTACCGGTATGTCCATTGCCAACTTTGTTATTTTAGTGCTTAGAAGGAGTGGTGCATCAGTTTGAATTTTTTATTCTGGCTTTGTTGCACACCAATTCCGTTTGTTCTCGCAGCTTGAACATTTCACTGTATGCAACTAATCGATCTCTTCGAGCCCTTTACAGTCAGTTTTGTAGAAGCTGAGACTCTATTATCACACCCATTGTTAACTATAACTTGAAACGAGGCAAGTACAGCAGTGACGAGTGGTATGGGTGAGGTCACTGTTGCTGGGGTAATCGTTGTCTTCTTTGTACGCCATCTCTTCAAACTTTGCGCCTTTGTCTGGCTTCTCAAAGCCGAGATCTCCTCATTTTTCTAAGAACTGATCTCCATCCTTCCCGTTCTCTATCGAATAACAAAGCACGACGAACAAGATAAGCATTCATTTGCATATAGTATTTTCGAATTCTCTCTGTAGCTAATATACCCATATCAATGAAAATCGGAAAGATAAAACGAAAGAAAATTAAACTTTGTAATGGGTCTGATTCTCGCACAAATATTACATCCCTTACTTATCGCGTCATGAAAACCGACTTTCGATAAAGTTATCTCCCCTGAACTTATTAGACTGGTGAAGAAGGTCCAATTAAGAATTAGGTAATTGTTGAGAAAACGCCTATGACATCATTTAAAAATAAGGTGAAGTTTCCTCGTAGCTGTGTCTTATTACCGCTTATTAAAATTACAAAAAGAAACTTTGCTTTTTGTGGTAATCTAATTAGAAGCAACTAGGCAACCGACCACTTTGGCTCTTTGTCTCGCGAATGTGTTTTTACAATAATTTGCAAGTTTTTATTTTTCCCAGGAAAAAATTTAGCAAATCGTACCTTCTAGACCTATATATTAACAGAAAGGATAGTGTCTGTTTTATGTCACGATGCGCACAGTGTTGATATAATGAACAGAAACAAGCTGCATGGTGAAAGCGCCGTTGTCTTATATTTAAATGGGTTTAAACAGAGAATGATTGTTAATCCTATACCCAACGTAAGGGCCAAAACCGGCCAGCGCTATACTCAAAAATCGCCAACACACACACAAACATATATTTTTTTGTTCAAGAATGTTAACTGGCACATTTTGCCGGGAAAAGGCCTGCATCCGCGGTGAAATATCGAGAATGCGCGGTTGGGAGTTGGTGGTTGGGGTTGGATTTCCATTAATATAGATTACTGGTATTGATATAATTTGTTTTAAATGACGAGACAATTTATGGTTTGTTTCCACAAGGTTTGGAAGCTGTCCCATACACTCAAAAATCGGATGGGTTAAAAGTCAACCAAAATTAACATGGTTGGGTGAATATTCACTAATCCCAGTTGGTCTGGGTTAATTTTTAACCCACCTGATTTTAGGGTGTAATGTCATGGCTGGTTGACCACTTGTAATGGTATGTGATAGCCAGTTGATCTCGATCTGACTGAAAAATCGCCTTCTTTGTACACAAATTTGTTGCTTCCCTTTTCCAGAGTCTGCTCCGTTGTTTTCGACATGGAGATGAAATATATTTGAAAAAAAAATTTCATTTTCACATATTTGTGAACACCGTTACTTAATGCTGTTGACCGTGACGTTCGAGCATACAACGTAGTACATAACCAGGCACAATCACAGAAAAAAAACTGCCCTTTGTTTGGAAATTATTCTCATACCATAAAGGCCTAAAGTGTGTGAAAAATATTCATATCCAAATAACACTCGTAATTGTGTTGACAACAAATAATTGTTGTTATGTCCCTATCCTGGGACAGTATTCATGAAAATACAATATATAATTGAAGACGCCGTTCGTCCATTCATCTTTATTCCATACTCAGTTATCTCCCTGTTTACAGGGGGATCGGGTCGTTTCGTCCCTGGGACGATTCGTCCCCGAGACGTTTCGTCCCCGGGACGATTCGTCCCCTATTGGTGGGACTTTTCGTCCCCGGGACGATTCGTCCCTAATGCACATTCCTGTAAAGGATGAGTGTTATAAATAACTAACAGTGGTATATTTCATTAATATAACTTGAAAAACCGGGAGTCATCCATCAAGCCCTCTGGGAGATAGGATGCCGTATGTTATTATGAGGTATCTGGTTATCCTTCGGGAATTCCAAATGACCTCCTCCACCCACCCCCCCCCCCCCCAAAAAAAAAAAAAATTACCCTCTCACAGACACACACCCGAAAGCCCTTAAAAGGGCTGTTAAATGAATGAATGAAAGGTTTTAGCGCGCCGAAGGCGCGCAGGGAAGATGTGGGATTTACAAATCCCTTGCGACCCGGTTAACCTTATTTTTTTTTTTTTTTTTTTTTCCTTGGATCACACAGGCCTAGCTTTCCTATTTCCCAGGTACAGGTACATCGCTCCACACGATTCCGCCACCGAACTATCAACATGTATGCACAACATCCCTCCTTTTCTCAGGCATAAAACCAAATATCTCACAAAAGTCTCAAGTACAAACTATGCACAATGCAAACCAATGTAGAAGTGATCTTACCCATTCCAAACCATTACTAGACAACAGGACAATCTTATAATGAAAAACTTCTAAATGCACATTAAGGGCCTATATAGGTTATGGAATTTTGTTTATTTTGAAATTCTCACCTTTCATATTCCTTAAATTCAGATTAAATATACACAAATTATACATCAAAATGAAGGTTGGGATGTATAGAACACGAAACACATATATAATCAACTCTAGAGTCGACTGTAGGCACCACTGGTTCCTGGAAGTCTGCTACCGTATTCTCACCAGAACTGATAATAAAATAATATTTCATCAGAACAACTTGTGGCCAAATGTGCTTCATATATCCAAGAACAAAGCTAGGCATTCAAAACACTTTCGAATACAGCGATAGGACTGCATTTTGGAAAAGGACAACACTGTCTGCATTTTTTATTGAAGATGGTTTCCATGCTCGACAGACATGCGCAAATCACTCGTTACCACGAATTTCCATCGAAAAACAAAATCGTAATTCTAAGAAATTTCAACAGGTATCATGATACCTTGGAGTATTTGATTTTAGACGGCGTTGTTTTTACATTCTTTTTTCTGTCCGATGATGTCGACCGGAAATCGAAAGTAGACTCCTACGTAAACAAAAGCAAAGGCTTTGGAATTTTCCCCAATGCAGCTCTGCCGCCGTGTTTAAAGGATTTTTATCCCCTAGCTTTGTTCTTGGATATGTAAAGCACATTTGGCCACGAGTTGTTTTCGTGAAATATTATTAAATTATCAGTTCTGGTGCGAATACGGCAGCAGACTTCCAGGAACCAGTGGTGCCTACAGTCGACTCTATGACTAGTATGAGTTGATTACACATGTGTTTCGTGTTCTATACATCCCAACCTTCATTTTGATGTACATTTTGTGTATATTTAATTTGAATTGAAGGAATATCAGAGGTGAGTATATTTAAAATAAACAAAATTTCATTACTTATATAGGCCTTTAACAGCTGTATCTAAACTAGCCTGTGTTTTGACTGGAAACGAAATCTTACTGAAAATATGAAGAAACTCAAATTTAACATTTTAATGTTGAGGTCCGAAAGGACTTGCTTCCTTTGATGCTCAAGTTGATAGTTTCATCTGAATGAATATTACCAAAGAGTTACCTCCCTTACTTCACTAATTTTGAGACAGCACATTATCATTGGTTACAATACATTTTTTGTATTGGCGACAGTGCAAACCTTTTCCTCTCTCTCCACCTCATCAAGCACATTTTCGGAAACACAACCCTATCCACTAAGCACATTTTCGGAAACACAACCCTATCCACTAAGTTTATCAGCTCATGAAAAAAATATACCAAAAAAAAGTATAGGTCGCCACGTGACTTTTGCCTTCATAATTAGGACTCGTGCAAGTCAGTGTAACAATGTTTGCCTGTTTTAGAGCAAGTTTGTTCCTTTGTTAACCCATATAATACAGTAGGTTAAGGCAACATTTAGTCGATCAATTACTTTTTTTTGATCGATCACGACGTTGATCATTGGTTAAGCGATTAATCGGTTAACCATTTCAGCTTTATTGTTTACATCAAACAAATCCTTGGTGTCTTATGTGTGCCGACTGCAAAACTTTGGTTCTCAGGTAACAAGGTATTAAAATTCTACACCCTCTAAGGGCCACACCATCTACCACTGATAATTCCTGTCTAATAGAATAAAATATGCTCTTTTTATCAAACTGACCTGTATCAATGCAATCTAACAGTTTACTCAATTTAGGGTCATTTGCAGTTTCATCAGCAATTTTTCGTAATGTTATTGGTTTTGGATTTGAGTTATTAGCCACATAATAAATTAACTCTTCTGTCGCCCCACTATCCTTTTCTGGAGTTTTACTCATTAAACGCGATAGTGGATCAGCAATGCTACTGTGACCTGGGCTATACTTAATTGAATATGAATAAGCCTGGAGCCTCATTTCCCATCGTTCTATACACGGAGGTGGTTTTCCAGTACTGGAACAATTACTTCCAAGGCTTTGTGGTCAGTGATTAAATTGAAATGTATACCTCTAAGATACAGATTAAACCTTTCACATTCCAGACTGCTGGGAGTATCTCCTTCTCGGTTTGACTTGGGTGTTTCTGCTTCTGTCAAACTCCTACTTGCATATGCGACTGGCTGAAAAGCATCATCTTTTTGTCTTTGGCGAATTACTGCGTTAGTTTCTGCATTCAAATCAAAACATGCTTATGTACACTCATGTGACAAATGGTTTTCCGGTGTTTGAATGCTTGTTTTTCCTTCTTACCCCAATTCCAAGGCGTGCCTTTCTTTATTGATCTCCCAAGAGGTCCAGTGAGAGTGGAGAAGTTGAGGAGAATAAATTTAGAACAATAATTGACTAGACCCAGGAAACTCCTCAGCTCAGAAACACATTCTGGTTGTCCAGCATTTGTCACTGCATCGACTTTACTCTTATCTGGACGTACTCCCAATTTTGACAAAGCGTCCCCTGAGTTCCAATGTGTTCTATGTGCCAGTAGGCACATAGAACACATTGGAACTCAGGGGACGAAAGTATGACCCATAAATGTTAAGGAGCCAAGACCAAATTACACTTTGATATATTGAGTGTTAAAGCACACGTTTCAAATGTATCTAATACAATATCAAGATTAGTATCATTTTCCTCCTGTGACTTTCCAAAAACTATAATATCGTCTGACAAATTTTGAGAACCTGGATAATGTGAAATCATTTGGATGATGATTTGCTGGTAAATTAAAATAAAAGTCGTTTATAGCGAAACAGACCACTGTGTGTGGAAAATGTAATGCTATAGCGAGATGATTCGCTTAGCTCAATTTGGTGGTGCCCCCATTTTTGATCGAGTTTGGTCATTACTGTTACACCATTCATGTTATAGAGCAATTCATCCACTGTGGGCATAGGGTGTCTTTCACGTTATATGGCTGCTTTAGCCTTCCGCATGTCTACACAAACCTTAATATCTGAACCTCCTTCTTTGGGAATGACAACCAGTTGTGAAACCCAGGGTGTCGGACCTTCTATTGGTTCGAGTAAAACCAAATCCAAAAGTTCATCTAACAGGAGTCACATTTGTATCAATATGCAGGTCTAATTGAAAAAATTTCCATATGCCCACTCCTTGAAATAAGTTGGGTCTTTTAAGTATAATGCTTGATTTTATATCCACAACCTCATTAATAGTTTGAATTTTTAGACTGTCCAATTTTGTAGCACTCTCAAAGCCTAAAAGAGAAACATGTTTGCCATATAAAACAAGGGAAATTTTCTCTCAGTGTTTTGTTACCCACTGAAATATTTGCTTCAAATTTACCTTTGATTTCAAGAGGTTTTGTACAGCCACAGGGGAACACTTGTGATTAATATTTCTGTAAAGGCTTCTTAAAATGCAAAGCCCGATACACTGATAATGGAATGATATTCGCACTCACCCCGGAATCAATCATAAATTTCACTCTGGTGTCATCAACAAGACAGATCACACTTGAAGTGTCTGAGTTGAGAGCAAAAACAAAATCATCTCTAGAGTCACTCTAATCATCTGCTCCTGTGTGAATGGAGAATGCTTGGCTTCTTCTTTGAAATTGCTGAGGTATTGGCTGTGGTTTTCGTTGTGGCTGCATACCCTGATAGATTTTAGTGTTACACATTTTCGAAAAATGTCCTACTTTGCCACATGCTCTGCACTCTTTGCCTTGGGTTATTTACAATTACAACTTGTGTGTCCTTGATTACCACATCGCCCACATTTAACTGATGAGGTTTGTACAAGTTAGGCTTCTCTTGGTTTCGAGGTGGCTGTTTCTGCTTGGGTCGAGCACCCCATGCTTTATTTGTGTGTAGGCTGTCACGCTTCAATGCATTTTGACACTCTCGTCAATGGAGCGATCTGGCAAATTTTGTTTATTTGTAAAACTGGTATCTTCAATGTTACGGGCTTGCGATTCTGATTGTTCATAAATACTGTCAAGTTCTGACACTTTGTAACCTTTCACCTTTACCCCCTGCAGGCCTGGTATTTTTAGGAGTGCAGGGGGTGGGGGGTTGCACGCCTACTGCACGAATCGAAAAAATTGAGGAGGGCAATTTTTTGCACCCCTTGATTTTCTGGACCTGTTTGGGACTGCCTCTAAATCTATTATCATTTCGTCCCCTGAGTTCCAATGTGTTCTCTGTGCCTACTGGCACAGAGGACACATTGGAACTCAGTGCATGATTTGTCAATGTTGCATTGATTCGCATTAATTCATGACCCATTCTGTGTCGCATTTCGATACATTTTGAGCGTAGAAGACAGCCACATAAGAATTGAATGCAACATTTTGAATAATGAGAAGATGTGTGTGCTAATTTTTCCACTATGTTGCTGAATGTAGTACAATTTTTCAGTCACAATATTAATATCTTGAAGGGAATATAACCAAAATTGCATACAAGTTTTTGCATTGAAAATTTCAGGTGCAAGTGGACTCCTAAGCAATCTGAGGAGGGCAATTGTTTTACACTCCTGGATTTTCTAGATTGCCAGGCCTGCGCCCTCATAATTTAAAAAGGGGCAGTTGAAAAAAATAATACATGTATTTTTTTAAAATATGTCAGCAAAACCATACCATGTGGCCTTTCACTGGAACAAGCTTGTCGATCTCGTTCCAGTGAGCTGTTACTTGATACGGTTTTGTTGGAATTTTTTTGAAAATGTTTACAAAAACAGTACATGTAATTGAAATAATAAATTTTGATATGTTGTGTGTTGGGTAAAGGGTTCACCATAATGTTAATGATTTCCTCATATGAATTCAGTTTTTTTCAATTTGAATTATTCTTGACGGCTCAGTGGTTACTGCATTGAACTTCAAACCGAAAGGTTCACGGTTCGATCCTCGCCAGGGGTAACTGGGCAAGGCACTTCATCCCACATGGGAGCATGGTGGCACTGTGTATTAAGGTGTACTGCACGTCGATGGTGCACCTGTCTTCAATCAATGCTAACCCTGCTTGTGTGGAGTTAGTACATTGAGAAGTCTGACAGTTTTTCACCCTTGACCCTTGTTTGGTGGTTCTCTCTGGGTACTCCGACTTCCTCCACCCATAAAACTGCCTGACCCGAGATGACCCTGACTGTAAAAAGTGCAGTTAAATCCCAATAAATAGATAAACACCTTGACTGTGTTTAAGTTTTTATGAAGAAATGCTGTTCTATCAACCCTTTGCCTAACATGAAAAGCAGACGACACCTGCCAAAAAAATTCTTGAATAACTAATTTTTTTTCCTTTTTTTGTCTCAAAAACATAGGTTATGACCCCTCATTGGAACGAGCTCGATGAGCTCGTTCCAAAGAGGGGGTCATAACCTATGTTTTTGAGACAAAAAATGAAAAAAATAAAGAAATTAATTGGCGATTTTTGTGAATAGCGCTGTCCGTTTTTGGTCGTTACATTGGGTAAAGGGTTAAATGCTATTAATTCTGTTAAAGATTCTTCATTTCTCGACATGACAATTAGACTTGGTAATAGAAAAGTAGAAAATTTGTCCTGTCCAACACTAGCATATGTCCCGTACAACACTGAAATCACAACATTTTAGAATTCATCTAATATTTTGAGTTTAAAAACATTTGAAACAAGGAAATTACTAATTTTTTTCAAATGTTTTCAAGTTTTCATGCTTTTTCTTTCAATAATAGTAATGGAAATGAGAGGTGACAAAAATGTTCCGTACAACACTTTTCTCTGTGTCCCGTACAACAACGCTGACATTTCTTTTTGCTATGGTTTTTTATTGAGGTACAGTAGAATCCTCTTAATTGAATATCCATTTTGTCAGTGAAAATTATTCAATTTACAGGAGTATACAACAGGGATTTGGTCAGTTTCCTGTGTTGTGGAGGTAAACTGAGCATTTATTCTATTATTTCTTGTTTGACAGAGCTCATATAGCTCTGTCAAACAAGATATAATAGAATAAAGGTTTGTATTGGATGTAGTGAGGCCAAAAAGATTGATAAATAAGGGGAATTTGGTGCGTGTGAGAGTAATTTTTTCGATATATTACAAACATTTATATACAATTAACAGGAGTTTACTCTACAAACCATATGCAATTAACAGATCAAATTTGTACTGAAGGTATGGTAAATGGTTTTGTGTTTGAAAATTATATTCAATTAACAGGGGTATACAATTAAGAGATATCCAATTAAGTGGGCTCCACTGTAGTAGTATGTCACTTTTCCACTTGGAAATTAGATTCCTTTGAAGTTGTAAAACTAATCAAAATGTTGATTTTCTTCTGCAATATGCAATAAAGTTGTATCCAGAATCAAATGCAAGGGAATCAGGAGTGGGAGGGGGCAGCTGCCTCCTTACCCTGATGCTAGGGGCAAGGGGGCAGCAGATACTCTTTATCACCAGAAGTGCACTGGTGGAAAACATTTATCATTCCATCAATTCTCACTGAAAATACTCTTGAGTGGTGCTCATTTCTGACGTATTTTACGTGTGCCAATGTCAAGTGGGTGTGTGTGTTGGGGGGGGGGGGGGGGGGGGGGGCATTAGATATAATCATAGATTTTGTTCAATAATAACCAAACAAAGAAGCTATACAATCGGTGGGGTGATTTCTAAAGCCTAATATCATCCCTTCAGTGCTTTAACTTTGCAGACAGCACCCTGTTCATCTCAAGGGATGATCTTTATATATAATATCAATACTATTGAGTGTCACATTACAATTTATGATACATTTCAAACTCTTGGTCTTAACTCATATCCAGAATCCCCCCCCCCCCCCCCCACCACACCACCACCACCACACAAACCCTTCGCCCTTGATCAAATGAAACGTACGTGTAAAGAAATGTCTGAATTGGCTCAATTTGAAAATGCTAAATATCCATCACAGTGAATTTCCACCAACTTTATTGAAAAAACGTTGGTTCAATTTATCAGATTTTTTTCTGGTCATAAGAGGAAACACCATGTGAATTTTATTGTGAATTAAGTGGTTAATTTGGATTTTTAAAAAAAAAACACTTTTAAAGGGGGAAAAGTCAATCTAACATTTGTCTTTCATAGAACAATTTTTCATGCAATTGTTCCAAACACAGCAAAGATATTTTGAATGGTAAAGCATTTGAAAGAGATCATCTTAACCTTCTGCACACTGATGTCAAAATATAAAAATTTCAATTGGCAAATTTTGTCCACAATGCAACTGGGAATTTAGCCAATTCAATCTTGTTTGACAGAGCTCATTGAGCTCTGTCAAACAAGATTGAATTGGTTAAATTCCCGGCTATTCCCCAAAATATCCGATTATTTACGAAACTCAGCTGGAGGTTATTTGTCAAAGTTGGGAAGATGACCCTTCCTCTGTGGAGAAAGAAAGATGAATTTAACATGATTACAAAAATATAGTTCAGGTCGGGATTGCGTCTCTCCAGTAGGGTTCTACTGGAGGGACGTAACAGAAAAGTTTTATTGCTACTAATCGGGTTCTGATTGGGTATCTATGGCAATTGAACATCCGGTGTTACTGGCTTTTATTGATTGATTGTACGGGATCGGTAACCCCACTGAGATAAACCCGGCAGTTTAAAATATCTCGTAGGTGCAGCAATGAATTGTACAAAAAATAAAAATATCCAACTATCTATTATGCTACTGCATTAATGATTTAAAACATTGCAATTTCTGTAAAATAATATAATGTATTCTATGTAAATATTCATATAAAATCTGAATAAAAATATTAGAACAAAATAAATAAATTAAAAAAATAAATTCCCAGTTGCATTTTGGGAAAAATTTCCTGCTTTAAATTTTGATATTTTGACCTCAGTGTGCAGAGGGTTAAATTTGCCTTGGATGTTTTTCCAACAGCAATGCAACAATGAGAAATCTTAAAATGTTATTGATATTGATTTCTGAAGATTTCACTTTTATAGAAATCTTGTAAACTTTGTGAATCTTGTGAACCCTGTGAACAGTAAGGTTATTTTTTCTTCAGGTCCAACAATACAACTGCCTTCAGTATTAGTTCAACAGGCAGAACTCCTGTTCAAGGTCAGATGGGATCAGACAGAGACACGGAACAAAAACTTCATGGAGACCTTCCACATGTTCTCCACAAGATGACAAAAACAGAAGAAATGAAAACAGCAGAATAATTGCCTCAGGTAGTATCTCATGTGTTTATGATGGCTGAACTTTTTCCTTCATGGATGATGTCTGTCCATATTATTTCTTCAAAAACTTTGGTTATTTTACTTGTTAGATCTTGTCTTGCTGAACACCGAGAAATGTGTTAAACAAGGTGATAATGAACTAGACTCCAAAGTTTGTGTGTGTGTGGGGGGGGGGGGGGGGTAAGAGGGTTCCCCCACCCCAAGGTTGAAAGTTTTAATTTTTTGAATGGGTGGGAGTGGAACTGAAAGTAAACACTCCAAATGGCAAAAAGAATGCTTGGTCATTATCGCAACTGCTTCCACTAAAATAAATAATGAATTGAAAAAATATTGTGGGTGGTGTCATGGTATCTGTATCTGTATCAATATGTCGCAGATATCCCTGCTGGGCTTTGATGCTACGGGGGAAGGCAAATTAGTCACTATGGTCCAATAACGCGGCTTTGAAGTTTTCTAGCTTCGTTGCGCAGGCTATATTTTCTTCCAGATGGTTCCAGTTTACTACAGTGGTGACGAAGAGTGAGTTTTTATATTAAATTCTACTTGATGGAATTTCCACTGATCTGCTGTTGTTTCTTTCAGATGCACTCACAATGTTTGATGTTTGGCAGTCTCTATATTGTTTAGCTTTAATTTAGTGTTTTGGTTTTGGGAATTTTATAAAACTGTTAGATGGTATTGCTGGTATCTGCACCTCGGCCACTTTATAAAAAGAATATAAGACGATGTTGTTGTCGTCTGCTTTGAAGAGTTGGTAATTTTAAATCCTCCAGCATTTTCGACATAGAGCTGTCTTCCCTTGATTTGTAGTACTTGGTGATAAATCTCGCACCTCTTCTTTGGATGTTTTCTAGTTTTACTATTTCACTTTGTTGTTGTTGTGTATGTGTTCCAGATGATTGCCCCATATTCCATGATAGATCTGACAAGTGCGATGTATGCTGTTTTGAGACATTATCTTGAGCAGTGTTGGAGATTTCTGCGGAGGAACTTATGGGTTGAACTGGCCATTTTAGGTCCTCGGATATTTGTAGACCGAGCTACGAGTTTGATGTTACGGAAGCCCAGTTTTCCAGTTGTTTGAGGTCTCTTTACAGCCTGTCATGGCCTTTGCTTGTGTTTATATCTCTACAGAGCAGCTGCAAATGTAGTAAAATTATCAATGAATTTGGGCATGAAATATAAAGAGACTGTTTTATCGAGAACATTTGCATAGCACCTGCATATCAAGGTGTGACGTGATATAAAAATTCGTAATTTTAATTATTTTGTTTTCCAATTTTTAATAAATTTCAACAAAACCCTTTACCTAATGAATCGACTATCCCCGTCTGCGAAACTTACAAATTATTTTCTAAAAAATATCAACAAAATTATATCATGTGATGAGATTGTACCAATGAGGTGGTATGGTCGATTCATTCGGTAAAGGGTTAACCCTCTCCACATTGGTGTCAAAATACGGAAATTTCAACTACTTAGCAAATACTTCCCATAATGCTGCTGGGCATGTAGTAACTTCAGTCATGCTTAAAAAAAACTCATCGCGCCCTGTCAAATAACTTTTCAACAAGATTGAGTTGGTTAAATTCCTAGTTGTATTATAGGGGAAAGTAGCAGCTTAAACTTTTTATATTTTGACATCAGCATTCAGGGGGCTAACTCTTAACCCACTGCATATTTTCAAGATATTTGTAATCAAATTTTGTCATGGCGGCTGTGAAGCAGCCATGACTGTCATGGCGAGATTTGATGAACAATTCATCAAAATTTAACACATGAAATCATTGGAGAAAAAATCCTTTTAATTTAGTTGAAGATAATTTGATTAAATGTGCCCATATGAAACTTGGTCAGTGACAAGAGAAATCCTATTCTAGGCAGGAGAATCTGCCGGCAGCATGCAAGGAGTTAAAGCAAAAAATGTTATGTTCACAAGCCTTTGCTGTGTATTAAATGTTGCTGTTCCTGTAAGTGTTACAAAACCATCTTATGAATAAAGTTTTGCTTCTGAAATTAATTTAGCACTCTACCAGCTCAGGTGTAAACATAGTAATGAGATATCAAATATAGAAAGCCATACTCAAGGTTGTGTTGAAAACTAATGATCTGCGAAAGTGACCAAGTGGCTGCAGAACTGAAATGAAAGTGTGTTTGTAATGTGTGTTCACTAACCCTGACTTAGAGATTCAGAATTTCTATCACTGAGAGAGCTCACAGAAGCTCTAGTGTGAGAGAAGTTCCAGATTGCATTCTCTATTTTTCTGGGACATTTGATCATAATAATAAATAAATTAGAATCAACTGGACACACTTCACAAATCTTCTGAGAATATGAAGGAAATGCTGATGTTTTAGGAAATCAAGGGAGAGAAGTTTTAGGACATCAAGGGAGAGAATAGAAAAAAAATGCTAAAAAGCAAGTGTTCTGTTTCAGGAGAATTTTTGTTCAACCTTACACATACTTTAAAATATATTTTGCACTAACTCCTTGAATACTGCTGGTTGATATTCTTGCCCAGGATAAGAAATATTTAGCCACTAAAATAAGCAACATTTTAGCACATTTAAACAATTTTTCACTTGTATATTGTATTGATGTTTTGACTGGTGATTGTTTTTGTCAAATTTTCATGAATTTTTCATTATATCTAGTCATGGCTGCTTCACAGCAGCCATGACTAGATTTAATGAAAAATATTAAAAAAAAATACTCAGCAGGTTAAAAGTTACTTTAAACAATATTTATTGAAAAAAAAGATAAGTTAACTGTATACATGCAAACAAGTGTAAACGGATTGAATGTTTTGTACATAAATTTTAATGAATACAATTAACGCCTGGGATATCAAACTAACTTGTTGTAGTAGGGGATTCGGAAGAAAGCTGAATGCTTATGTAAACCGTCTCCCAAGGGTTAAGAGTTAGTCCGCTGCACACTGATGTGAAAATAAATTTTAAGATGCTCTATCCAGGGGTCAGCCTGGCAGCTGATTTTAGGGAGAAGCAAGCCTTTATATTACCCCAAATTCAAGCCAGTAAAGGGTGTCCCCAATATAGGAGATGGCTACCAACAGCTTCTTGTAACACTCTAAAATGAAGATATTTGTTAAGAAATACTTTTGCACCTTGCAAAATAGGTCTTAGAAAGCCCTGTATTATATTCTATTTGTATGCAAATTGACTAATCATGTATTTCTCATATTTTGGGAACATTTTTGACTTGAATCCGGTCTCCCCAAATTAGACCAATCTAAAGCCCTCGGAGAAGTGTGTTCTCCCTCCAGAGACTTTAGGGAGAATACAGAGGCCAGGAGGGAGAAGTCACTGGACATGAGGGAGAAGTCAGAAAAAACATAAAGCCTATATCCATGATACACATGTATAAGAGTATGAATACTCGGCCCATGACAAGAATACAGGAAAATGACCATACTCCTGTTAATCAAATACTACTGTTAAATGAATATTTTTCACTTTCCGATCACAGAAGTGAAGAGTAACTTTCAACCAGATTATTATTATTATGATTACAGTACTGAGTAGTTCAGCCCTTAAGTCTGGAGCATGGTGTCTCAGTGGTTATGGCAATACACTTCAAACTGAACGGTCCATGGTTTGATCCCTGTCAGAGGTAACTGCATTGTGTTCTAGGGCAAGGCACTTCATCTCAAGCCTTGTTATTGTTATTGTTAATCAATGCTAACCCTGCTTGAGTGGAGTTAGTACATTGGGGAGTCTGACAGTTGCTCACCATTGCTTGTTGGTTCTCTCTGGGTATTCTTGCTTCCTCCACCTGTAAAATTGTCCGAAACAACGTGACCCTGGCTGTTGAAGTGTCATTAATCCCCTGCACACTGATGTCAAAATATCTAAATTTCAATTAGAAAAACTTTTTCCATAATGCAACTAGAAATTTAACCAATTCAATCTCATTTGACAGAGCTCATTGAGCTCTGTCAAACGAGATTGAATTGGTTAAATTTCTAGATGCATTATGGGAAAAAACAGCTTCCTGAAATTTTGGTATTTTGACATCAGAGTGAAGGAGGTTAAACTCCAATAAATAAATAAATAAATAAATACATTGATCATTGCTGAAGTGATGAGTTCTACTTCTTAACTGGTTGAGGGCTAGATTATTTTTGGTAGTCTGAATTTGTTATTCAAAAGATGTTTTATTACAAATAATTTGTAATCAAATAAATTTATGTAAATGAAATATTTTTGCATTTGACAGAATAGGAAACATGAGCAAGGAAAATGTTGACTTTTGCTCTGGTATCCTTATTTTTTTGATAACCCTGATAGCGGCTAGCACTCTACCTGTTAATTTGGAAAAGCATCACAGAGTAAATGTGTGTGTGCATAGGGGTGGTGGGGATAGTTGGTCGTGGTGGTGGTGGTGAAGAGGACACCACTTAATACAATGCTACACCTTCGAAACAGCTGACATCCTTTTCTGTCATGCCTCGTGTTACAATCTTATATCAGTAGTCAAACAAAAACCTGCTGGCCACTCTTTTTTTAGTGTGTGCACTATAGTTTGTTCATTATTTTGATCTTCTGGTTTGTATTTTTTTCTAATCCATTAATCTTTCAACTCAAAGATCCCCCCCCCCCCCTCCCCCCCCCCCCCCCCCCATTTCCTTGGGACTTATACTTCATCTAAATTTGGGAATATTCATTTAGTTGCGAGAATGCATACCTGCTCTGAGTGTCCCAGGATCCCGTGGGGGTCACCATGGTTGAACCCCTGTTGTGTACTGATAACACCTGTTAACCCTTCACCCAACACATCTTTTTAATTTTCAAAACATAAACTAAATTTAATATTTTTTAAAAAACAACAAACAATATTTTCCAGTAAAGCTGTACAAATAGGGATGTCATTGGTCCAGAAAGGGCTCATTGAGCCGGTTCCAATGACAGCCATCTCTGTACAATTTAATTGACAAAGTGTCAGGATATTTCAGGTCCTGTTAGCCTTGTATTGGTTAATTTTCTGCTTCTATGTTAGGTAAAGGGTTAAATGGACTCAATTTATCTCATACAAATGTTAGCAGAGGTGCAGCAAAAATCTACATGGATTCTTCCTGGTTTTATTGCACGAATCTTTACGTGAATCGAGTCTCATCGAAATATAAGCCCTGCTCCCTTCACCCCACCAACTAGCCCACTGAACTCCCACTTTCATCCCCACCACCACCACCCACAACTAACCTCCAGTCCCGCTGGTTCTGCATCTAGTTGAAATGTCAAAAAGAGAGGGTTTTTTTTAACCCTTTACCCAATGAATCAGCCATATCTGCCCATGTAATATGCAAATTCAGCAGTTGAAAAAATATTATTTTTCAAAAAATTTCATCAAAAACATATCATGTGACTCCTCATTGGAAGAAGCTCAATGAGCTCGTTCCAATGCGGGGTCACATGATATGGTTTTGTTGAAATTTTTTGAAAAATTTTAAATAATGATATTTAGAGAATAGTGAGTCTCATGAAATTCCTTAATGTCGTTCATCAAACTGGCTTTATAGATGAAATATTTCCCGACCTTATTATAATATGTTTACTTTAACCCTTCACCAGAGCTAACGGCCAAAACCAGCCAGCGCTGTTCTCAAAAATCGCCAATTAATTTTCATTATTTTTATCATTTTTTGTCTCAAAAACATAGGTTATGACCCCTCGTTGGAACAAGCTCATCGAGCTCGTTCCAACGAGGGGTCATAACCTATGTTTTTGAGACAAAAAATGAAAAAAATTAGTTATTCACGAATTATTTTTTTGCAAGTGTCGTCTGCTTTTCAGGTTACATGTAGGTAAAGGGTTAAATAATCAACAAACATACTCAATTTGCTTCTATTTTGATTCTCCAATTTACCAATTTTCACTCATTTTCCTTCATTTGGGAGGTCAAATGTTATAGCACCCCTGTCGAGAAATCCCTGGCACCACCCCTGGATTCTTGACTGGTGTTTGTATATTTCAGTTTGTTTTCTCAGGGTGGTTTTCAAATTACGCTATGGCTACTGTAAAAAATGGTGTTTTGCTCTCAAATTACAAAAAGTTATTTGGCAGCAGGTGTTAGAATGTGTTATGAATTGTTAATTTTGCTCCCAGGTGATTAAATTCCTGTTTTTTCACAGTTTTATATGATTAATGAACTGAATAAATGTTTTAGATTTCCATTTATAGGATTTCTGTCAGATGACATTTTCTGCTGTTACCTAATTCATCCCATTTTATAAGGCTTTTTTTTTATTTGATTCTTAACCCTACCTCCAGAATGAATAGCAGAAGACATCAACAAATATTTTTTTAAAAAACATGGCTTTTAACCCATCAATGAGCTCATTCCACTGAGGGTTATAAGCTATGTTTTGAGTTTGAAACTGAAAAAATTAAATTTGAATTGCAAATTTTATGAATAGTGGTTGGTACATTACTGTTAACTGCAGTATGAGCTCCTCTGTGTTTTCTTCCAGGGTTTGTTTGGGTCATGGAAAAGTCATGGAAAACAAAAATATTTGTTTAGGCCTGGCTGGGCCTGGGTGTTTTGAAAAAATTTATTTTTTTTCCATAGTCTGGAAAAGTCATGGAAATCCATCATGATAACGTTGCAGTGTACCATTTCCCCCCAAAATTATGCTTACCCCTTTTCCCAATGCAGACAATATCAAAATTTATTATTTAAAATATTTTTTCAGATAATTTCAACAAACCCATATCATGTGACTACTCATTGGAACGAGCTCTATGAGCCCATTCTAATGAGGTGGTCACATGATATTTATTATTTAAAATATTTTTTCAAATAATTTCAACAAAACCATATCATGTGACTACTCATTGGAACGGGCTCTATGAGCTCATTCTAATGAGGTGGTCACATGATATGCTTCTGTTGAAATTTTTAAAAAAATAAAAATTTCAACTTCTGAATTTGTATATTATGTGGGCGAATGTGGCAGAGGGTTAATAGTCCTGAAAAAGAGAACATGGTGGATATACTAACATGGGAAAGGTCATGGAAATTGGGTAGAAAGTTTTGGAAAAGTCAGGAATTTGATTCTCAAAAAAAGTGTACGAACCCTGTCTTCATTTTACCACTCTTCAGAGACTATACAATTAGCATCAGAACTGTAGGATACATCAGAATAAATTTCAGGACAAGTTTCCATATCCTTTTTGGAAGTTTTAGGAGCTTCTCTTGTAGGAGGGTGTGGATATACAAGAGGGGTGTTATTCCTAATCTTTCTTAGGCCTTGGGGTCAAACCTGAAAATAAGCATACTGTCATCTTCAAAATGAGGTCCCCAGAGGGTGAATTTGGTGATGCTACCCTGCACAGCAGGGTAGCCTCACAAAATTTACCCTCTGTGAACCTCAGTCTGAATCAAGGTCTCAAGCCAAAACAGAAAGAGCTACCTAGAGGATAAATTGGCCCACTGTATGGGTTGCTTATATTAAGGCTTGCTCAGGGTACTTTTAGTTTTTGTTTACTTTTATTTTTCTTTCTATATTCTTTAAGATGTAGCTCAAGGAAGTAATTATCATTATGAAGAACTGAAGATCGCAATCTCAGAATGATGTACAGTATGTCTGGATAGACTCCAACTTTCATGTATTTTTATACATGCTAGCGACAGTGGCACTGACTATAATGGTCTGTGCTGGATGAGGTATAGAACTTTGTTTTTATATGAGCTTCCATATTTCTCTGTATTTTGTGTCTTTTTTTCAATTCGAATTTTAACCTATTACATGACATGAATAGCAGATAGCGCTGGCAAATAAATAGTTTTTAAACTACTATAAATTTTCCGTTTTTCTAAAAAAAAAATAAGCTGTTTTTGACACCAACATACATAGAAAGAATAATAAAAATTGAATGGCGATTTTTATGAATGGTTCTGGTATGGCCCTGCAAATATTTTGAATGTGATCGAATTGAATACGGTTAATTATTTGTGAATTGAATTGAATTTAGTAGAATGGTTACGAGAAGTGCTACCAGGGAAAAAAAACTTTGTGTTTTAGTCAGAAACATAACCATATTGGCCTGTACTCCCTATTTCATGTGCCGGCAACGGGTATGTCCATTACTGGCACATGAAATAGGAAGTATGAGCAATGGATAAATCCATCAACTCATCCTGTTTTCAACTAAACTTGGTCTTTTGAGGTCAAGATGGAAAAATATTAAAAATGCGATTGCAATTTTTTGTGAATGATGCTCGTTGTTTTTTGGATTTTACATTAGCTGAACTTTTAAAATTGTTTTCAACTCAGCCTACTGGAAATTGTATTTTCTCATCTTATAGGCTTACATACAGTAGCAAAGAATTGGGGTGGGGGTGGGGTGGGAGAGGATTAGGGGAGGGGTGCTAATCCCAATTGTTCTTGTGCACTTGCCCTGTAACTTGCATTGTCATCACCGTGCAATGACAAGTTCACCCTCCCAACCAAAAAAATAAAATATATAAAATATATCCATTCTACGCTACTACTTTGTCTGTATCAGTCTCCACTATTCCCTTGTAAAAGTTCTGCATTTATCCATTTGATAGTAATTTTCATAAAATGTGCCAAACTTGAGTTCATTGTTACACATCACATATACAGTGTTCAATTTGAGCAGTTTCACATGGGACCTACAGGGGAATATGCCAACCATACCCTGCTTCCGTTTTGTACTACCATGCATAATAATCCCACCCCACAATACCGAGTGATAATATGAAGCATTTTGTGGATCAGTTGTATCAAGGGCTAACGAGACCTACAGGGTTATGTACAGCCTATGCTAAACTACCAAGCATTAACCCACTCCCACGTATCACTAGACCTACCATAACATACTACCAATACCAGCCATACAATAAAACAAAGCAATCGGTTGGTTAATAGTACCAAGCACTAACAGGAGTATATACTGCCCATACTATACTACCATACTAAACTACCAGGCAATACCCCTACCCACAATACGACTGGGCCTAGCATTACCTACTACCTATACTAGTCATAGGATAACATGAAGCATTAGGTGGATTAATAGTACTAAGGGGTAACATGGGACTTGTAGGGGTACAAAACATACATCCTATGCTACCACATTAGACGACCATGCATTACGCCCAGCAACCCCACAATACCATCTGGCCCAGCATTACATACTACCTAGACCAGCCATGGGCTGACATAAAGCATTAGGTCGATTAGTAGTACCAATGGCTTTTGGGGGCCCACAGAGGTATATATAGCCCAAACTATACTGCCGTTCTATACTACTAGGCATTACTCCCACCCCACGATATACCAGTTGACCTGCCATAACGTACTACCTATACCAGTCATAGAATAATACAAAGCAATCGGTTGGTTAATAATACCGAGGACTAACAGGGGACCTACAGGGGTATATACCATGCATCCTATGCCCCAGTTCTAAACTAACGATTATAATACTGCCTGACCTAGCATAACAAACTTCCAATACCAACCATAAGATAACACAAAGGATTCTGTTGGTTAATAGAACTAAGGGGGTAATAGACCAACAGACCATTCATCCTATACTGCCCAATTTAAACACCCAAGAACTACCTCCCAATACCACTCCAGGCGATCATGCATTACCCCCCCCCCCCCCCCCCCCAATACTGCTTGACCTAGCTATAGCAGACATAGGATAATATGAAGGCCCAATGGCTAATAGTATACCAACATGGATGTATACCACTACAACCAGATCAACCCCCTCCCCTTATGAGAAGTCCGACACCCCCTGACCTGAATAATCTTATGTCAGATTTATAGTGGACAACAACAGTGGTCAGCATCTCTATGACGTCGCATGCGCATCATGACATCACGACGTCAACCGTTTCACAGAGAACAATTTTCAAGAAAACTCACCTTCCCCTTTAATTTTCTATCACATACCCATAGTATATACCCAGAGCCCTGGGTGTACATATATCACTATATATACTATAGCATACTATATATGATGAACATGTTCCATTTGCCGGATCTAGCTGGATGGAGCCAAAATTTTGCATCGAAAAAGTTGCTCCGGCAAAAGGCTCCAGTTCCTATAGAAATTTAACACTAGCTGCTCTGGCAAAGCTCTGGGTAATCAGGGACGAAAACCTCCTGCTATACTACTTACATGTATATTTATAAAAAAAACAATAATTATTTTTCTCTATTAATTAAAATATTAAACATTTTTAGAAAACTGAAACAAGTAAATTATTAATACATGTATGCAAAGAGTTATTTATTTATTTATTGGGTTTAATGACACTTTTGACAGCCAGGGTCACCTCAGGTCGGACAATGTTATGGGTGGAAGAAGCCTGAGTACCCAGAGAGAACCACTGAGCAATGGCAAGCAACTGTCAGGCTCCCCAACATACTAACTCCACACATGCAGGGTTAGCATTGGTTGAAGTGCACAGTCGACGAGCAGTATGCCTTAGTACACAATGTCACCGTGCCCCCACGAGGGCAATGGGGGTAAAGTGTCTTACCCAAGGACACAATGCAGTTGCCGCAGGTGGGATTTGAACCCGGACCTCTTGGCTTGCACCTCAACCTACTGAGCCATCACGCCCCATGTAAAGAGTTATTTTATTCTGTTAAGATTAGACTCAATGTATACAGTGGAGCCTACTTAATTGGATATCTCTTCATTGAATAACCCTGTCAATAGAATATAACTTCCAAACACAAAACCATTTATCATATCTTCAGTAGAAATTTGCTGGTTAACCCTTTACCCACCAAGATAATGCCCAAAACTGGCTAGTGCCATTCATAAAAATCACCATTCAGTTTTCATTATTTTTTCCATTTTTGTCAAAAAAATATAGAATTTGACCCCCTAATTGTGCTCATTCCATTCATAAGCTATGTTTTTGATGCAAAACAATGAAAATATTTAGTTATTCAAGAATTTTGTTTGCAAGTGTTGTCTGCTTTTCGTGTTAGGTAAAGGGTTAATTGTTAATTGGTTAATCACAGAGTAAACTCCTGTTAACTCTCTGCCCTCTGATGTCAAAAAGTTATCAACAGGATATTTCCCATAATGCAGTTGAATATTTAACCAAATATGTCTTGTTTGACAAGATATAATTGGTTAAATTCATAGCTGAACAAAAGAAAAACAGAGTGATGGGAGAAAGTTCTGTTGAACTACCAGAGTGCTAGGAGTTAATTGAATAAAAAAAATCATGTTTGTTTGTTACCCAGATAATCTCTGAATTTCTCTTGTTTGTAGACCCATTTGACATTATTACATCCTATACAGCTATATGTATGAAATCTAAAAAAGGTACCAATTGAAAATAAAATATGTTTTTATTGTTGGAATTCATTAAAAAAAATTTCTGTAATCCATTCAGGGGGTCATAAGCTAAGCTTAATTGTTTTATAAGAATAGTACTGACTGGTTTTGGCCATTACATTGGGTAAAGAAAGAGCTGATGTAGATGAGATTTACATGAAGGCTGTACAGTGCACAGGATTAGTTACCATGTTGACAAAGAAAATATTTTACCCTTTGGTTAGTCACACTTTCCAGCTAGGCTATAAAGAGTTGGTAATTGTCATATTACACACTACCTGAAAATGTACACTCACTAAGTCTGTGCAATGCATGGTGTTAGTTGCATAATAGAGATGATCTCACTTATAACCAGAAATTAAAGGTTGACCAACCATGTGCAGTGTACATAAGCCAGAAAATAAGCAGACTGTCATCTGAAAAATGAGGTCTCAGAGGGTGAATTTAGTGATGCTACCCTGCACAGCAGGGTAGCATCACTAAATTTACCCTCTGTGAAACTCAGTCTGAATCAGGGTCTCAAAACTAAACAGAAAGAGGTACCCAGAGGATAAATCGGCCGCTGTATGGGATAGCACCTCATTCTGCAAATGTCAGATTAATTATTTTCAGGCCTGAGTGTACAAAGTTAGTTGGTAAGCTAATTTACACTAACCAACCATAGGCATTGCACAGGATTAGTTGATAGGCTGCCATTTCATACACTACATGAAAATATACATTGACTAACTCTGGTTTTGCTTGATTGATTGATGATTTTATTCTATGGTTCACAAATAGTGCAGTATATACAGAAAACAGTTAAAAGTAAAAAAAATACATAAAACAGTAAGCTTAGAA
This sequence comes from Pictodentalium vernedei, assembly GCA_031216915.1. Classification (NCBI taxonomy): domain Eukaryota; kingdom Metazoa; phylum Mollusca; class Scaphopoda; order Dentaliida; family Dentaliidae; genus Pictodentalium; species Pictodentalium vernedei. Next base: position 156,549,712 of record CM062290.1, read on the forward strand.
ACTGTTAAACTATTACACACCAATTCCTTTGTCTTCTCTGGGTTGGTAAGCGACATGAAATACCTGATAGAACAATAGACTTGTGTTCAAGTGACGTCACTTGAACACCTGTACTCACTTACCATACCTGGGTCAGTGAGTTTTGTGAATTGGCGTGTAATTAAGTTACTAACCTCGCTGTCGGTATTCATGAATTTGAACAACCTGCCAATGTGCTGTAACACCTCACTGCTTCGCGGCTCGGCTTCACATACCGCACGTTGGCAGGTTGTTCAAATTCATGAATACCTCCAGCTCAGCGAGTAACTATTACTTAGCCCATGAAAAAGAACAAACATGTATACCATAGAGAGGTGTCATAGTCAGGTTGGCTGAATACCTGTCACCCCCCTAAATTCAGATAAAAATTACTTTTTGTCAGAACATGTTTTGGACCACACCCAAATTAAGTTATGCATTGACTTTTCAGCATGTATATAGCAGACTGTCGATTGTTCAAAGAGTAGTTCCTCCTTGGGCCAAATCTCTTAAGTTGATTAGGAAATACACTAACCCAACTAGGAAGTCAAGGACTTGGAAGCTAAGGACGAGACTGAGAGCTGAAGTCTACTTATTGAATTTATTTATTTAGTAGGGTTTAACAACACATTAACAGCCTAGGTCATATCATGTTGGCGACAGTTTTATGGGTGGTGGAAGCTGGAGTACCCGGAGAGAAGCAGCGACGAGCAACTGCCAGCTCCCCAACATCATAACTCCACACTGCAGCACAGGCAGGGTTCGATTGGTTGAAGACATGCGCACGATTGATGTGCAGTACGCCTTAGTACACGGCGTCATCGTGCTCCCATGTGGACAATCTGGGTGAAGTGCCTTGCCCAAGGACACAACACGGGTGTCCAAATCGATCGCTCAGACGGTCACCCATCCAAGGACTAACCAGGCTCGATGCTGCTTAACTTCAGTGATCTGATGAGAACCGGTTACCGCAATGCCATCGCGCCCCCCTACTTATTGAATAAAATATGAAATGAAATTTTCTTCTTCAGATCCACCAGTTAGAATCTTGGAATCTTTTGATAGCATTGGTTCACAACATCAACTCTGGGGTGGTTGTGGGTGGTCAGGGTAACTAGCCATAGCCATAGATACTGAATGTCACCTCAAATCCTTCCTAAAACAACCTTCTCTGCTGAACAATTAAGGAAGGTCCCTCTGGGCCTCTTGTTTGTCTATAAGTTCCTATTCAGTGCCTTCCTTCTTCCAGCTTATGTGATTCTCTACTCTTTTTTGTTCATATATTTAAGAAACTCTCTTCCAGGGTGAGCTATATTGTCTCTTCATCCAGCATAAAGGTTGTATGTGAGTTTACTCCTCACAAACCACTGAACTGATTCCAATAAAATTTTATGCTGGTGATGATTGGAAAGGGCCAATTTAGTTTTGTTAAAATCAGTGTAGTGCCCCCTATCGAGGGGTGGGGTGGAGAAAAACACCCCAATTTTTAGAAAATCTTTTTATGAACCAAGTGGTACAGTGACTTTATATTTGGTATACAACTTTCTATTGAGTTGTGGATCAAAGTTTGTTCGAATGAAGTTTGTAGGGCAATATCTGGCATTGTAACAGGACTGTGGCAAGATTTTTGGCCCCTATCCAACCTTTTTATTTTTTAGAACCGATGTCTCAATTTGAACCAAATTTGGTACATGGTGTGATTTGGGCCATAGGTACTTGATGTCAGGGACACCTGAGGCCCCGTAAGGCCTGGGCTGACGTGGGGTTATTTAGTCCCGCTGATGAAGTTGCGAGAAAATTAGACCAACGTGGAGGGTCGGAATCCAAGTGTCGCGAAGGGAGCTGAGTTAGACCGACGCCGTGATTCCTTCTCTGCCAAATTGGCCTGAAATAGGTTCGATTTCCATTAGGTGTGATTCCTAATCACTTCAGGCTGCGTAATGGAAAGAATGATTTAAAGTAACAACGATTCTTTTTATTTACACATAAAAATAAAGCCGTTTCAATATTTCAACAATCAACAATTCGATTCTTTTCACAGAAATTTGGTTGCTACGGTTAAATAATTCTAAACAATCATATAGTCATTCTGTAGCCCTGTACTGGCACTATAGTCTACACACTGGAAATGTTACTACCGTGAGCTTGCCATAAGAGCTTCACAAATCTGAAATGTTATTACTGTGAGCTCGCCATAAGAGCTTCACCCGCTTAGGCTCAAATGTCAACGTCTGCGCGTAACTGTACCTCTGGCTGTCGGAGGGTTCCGACCAGCAATGTTCGTCATCTATAAAGCCACCGTACTTCTGATTTGGGTCAGATATTGTCTACTCATACCTTATGTGCCTTTTGAAAGTCCTCCGTGAAAGTCGTATTGAAATATTCACCGTTCCTGGTTGAATTCACGATTCACAAATGCCCCTTTTTTGTGCTAGGGCGAAATTGTCACTCACACCGATCTCCAGTCGGTATTACGATGCTTCAAAACAAACTACTCCAAACGCAATCAGTCTGACGCTTCAAAGGGTTAATACGCACAATACAATTAACCTACACTTCTGACTATTGCAGGCTGATACCTGCTACTCGACAATCTTAACTTTAACGTGTCACCTTGGGTGTTCTTTCTCAACGAATTTGGCACTCATAGCCGCCTATCAACCTTAAGATAAATCAATCGTGGGAATGCCCTCTCTGGCGATTCCAGCCGTTCCAGGGTCCTGTGATTGAAGGTACCCCTATGCCAGGAAACAAAGTCCGCCTGTCCTGGACTTCACCAACGTGTGTGTGACCCCAAGTGTGTGTCTAATGCTCTGCTCTTCAAGGTATATATACTTTTTACCCTAAAGTGTCAGGTGGACCGACGCTCATCTGTCCACCTGTCAAAACGGTGGGGGATGACGTATATCGAGACAGAATCAATTCAAGTCCTCTCGCACGTGACTTAACGGTGATTTCACTTGTTGAGAAAACCGATTCGTTCCTGCCATGCATTGCTATTACTATTGATGACACGACATCTCTATCTTTTAGAATTTCGTTTCTCAATTGGCCGTGACGATATCCTGCCACCAACCGATTACCTCTCGTAAGACGCGCGAATACTGTAGAAATTAAATGAGATTAGACCTTATTTAACATACCGTTTCTCCCCTGGGTCCCTGCGCTGAAGCTGGATATACACCACTTGTGTTTTTTCCATGTCCAGCTTCACAGGGAAGTGAAATTCACGTAGGTTTTTTGCCTTGATGTGGAATATCTTTTGAACTTACAATATCTTTATATACGAGGCCCCTTGCCCCTATATTTAGGCTGGCTTTGCCCTGACACTTGCTTCCTGCAAAAAATGTCTCTGAACCCCTTTGGGAACAACCAGAGCTAAAGATAGGAAATTTGCAAAATTATCAAAGCTGCATGGAACACAAATTTGTTATTTGGTATGAAGCATCCTGAGGTTCAGTGGAACAAAATGGTAAAAGAATGCAACACGTTGTGTCATGTGATAACATATCTGAATACTAGAGAAATATCATCTGACCTGGGACAGCAAAGTTATGAATAATTACATGACTTCATTCCTCTGTAGTGTTAACTAGCCACAGATGCTGAATGTCACTTTCAATCCTTCTTTAAATACCTTTCTCTCTCAGGTGTTTGCTTCAGGATCCCTGAGGCCTCTTGTTTTTCAAACCGTCCCCAAAGAGATTAGAATATTCAACCAGCTATTCCTTTTTACAGTATGGATTTGATGCCTGGATCAGAATTTTCGTCATTTATTGGATCCATTGAAAAGACATCTTTTAATTTGCATGTTCAATGATTTTAGTGGCCACATTTCACTTGATCAAAACATTTACTAACAACTTATCAAATAACTTTTAAAAGATATATTTTGAGGTCAAATAAAAAATAAAATTTTCAGATTAGTGAGGGAGGGAGGCTTTTATTTTTAGCTCACCTGAAGGAGCTTATTTAATCACTTGCCGTCCATTATCCATTGTCATGGGAGCGCGTTGGCTCAGTGGTAGACTGTTGGACTTCTATGCTAGATGTCCCGAGTCCAATCCCCGTCCAGGACGACCCACGTTGTGTCCTTGGGCAAGGCACTTTATCCCCACTGCCCACAAGGGGGAATGATGACGCTGTGTACTAAGGTGTACTGCACGTCTATAGTGCACATGTCTTCAACCGCTGTAACCCTGCTTGAGCAGAGCTTGAACAGAGTTAGAATGTTGAGGAGCTGACAGTTGCTCGTCGATGCTCGGTGGTTCTCTCTGGGTACTCTGGCTTCCTCCACTCATAAAACCGCCACGGTCATGATTAGCCATTGTTTATAAGTATGTGACCTTAAACATCAATAAATAATAATAATAAATAATCCATTGTCATTGTCTATCATCTATTGTGAACTCTACATTATTGATTTCTCAAAATCTACTGGACCGAATTAAACTGAATTTCTAATCATGTTTCTTATCATTATGTGAATTCAAGTTTCTTCAAATAAGATGTCCCTGCCCACAGGGGACACAACAATGACATAACCCTGTTAGCACCCAGATTTTTTTTTAATTGAAAAAATCTTCTCCAGAACCAACAACCAGAAACTTTTATAATTTGGCATACAAGATCCTTTGTGGGGTCAGATTTTAGTTGCAGATTTGGGCTCCCTGTGGGTCCAAATTTCAGTTTTGTGCAGTATAATAAAAATTCTTTAAAAATTATCTTCTTCAGATTCACAAGTAAAAATCTTTTGATATGTGGTATTCAGCATTCTGAGGAGGGTCAGATTCAAGTTTTTTCAAAGCAAGTCCCTAGATTCGTATTTTGGCTCCTCAGTGTGGTAAGAGGAATATTCTTTCAAATTTTTTTCTTTTAACATTAAACCAACAATTTAAAAGTCTTCTCCAGAGCACCAATCACAAAAATCTTTTGATATTTGATATTCAGCAATTTTAGGGGTATCATATTCAAATTTGTCCAAAGCAAGTCACTGGGATTGTATTTGGGCTCCCTGTGACAGCCTGAAGTTTAACTTAGTGCAATATGAGGAAAATTCTTTAAAAATCCTCTTCAGATCCAACAGGTAGAATAATTTGATATTTTAGTATACAGCGTAAGATTCTGTGTTACTATGATTCCTAGATTATAGTTTGTTCAAGGCATTATGCTGAAGTGATTTGGAGGGGGGTGGGGGTGCCAGAGGGGTTGACATTTAACATAGAACTCTATGGACAAATTATTATTCAAACCCATGAAGAATTCTGCCTATGAAGGACTGGGCTGGTTGTGGTAAAAATTAGATGTATACCTCGGTGGATAAGAGTAACTTTCATTCAAATGGGACCCTCCAGGCCACATGCACTTGGTAGTAGGCAGGAGGGTGTTTGGGTGAATTTTGTATGGATTTTTAGTGATATTATGCAAAACAAAGTGTTTTTCGCGGAAATTACTCTAGTAGGGTGTGTCGGGTGGGAGGTGGGGTCCATTGGTGAATTTTTTTTTAGTAATTATCTGCAGATATGAGCAAACTGAATGTCTACAAAACAAGTAAAATAAATAGACACTATTTTAATCATGCTTTGTTGTAGGACCCTGCAAACTTTGAGATTCGTTTCGATTTCTAATCTTAAGTAGATATTCAATTTGATTCAAAACTGGCTGCCGGATTCGTTTCCTCTCAAATCTTTTCATAGGAATATCGCTTTGTATCAGTCATCTTCATCTTCTCTCAAAACTTGTAGTTCAGGTGGAAATCGTTCATAAATAAAGTTGAAATAAAAGACTGAGTGTAACTTCCGCTACATTAACACAAATAATATCTGCATCTGCACTCATGCCACTAGCCATGCTAATTTCAATATCACTAGTCCCCCACCACTGTTAAATGCATATTTAAGGTTTCCAAGCAATGTTGACGATGAACTATAATCCTTACATGGTAATATTCCAACTACATCATCAAGGCATGCCTTCTACGAAGGCATGCCTTGATGATGTAGTTGGATTATTTTATCAGTCGGGACTTAACTGGTAGAGTACTGAATTATTTTTAGTCATCAGAATTTGTACACATATCTTTGCCTTGTTACAATTTATGGGAGAGTGCCATTAGGCACTCTCCCAAAAATTGTAACAAGGCAAATCCTATTAGATTAAATAATATCACTTCTAAGGTGATATGTTGAACATCCACTGAATATGAAGCCTGTATGTTGTGGTACCAACACTTCAGAATAAAGCCCAAAAATGGCTTCCAGCACTCTACCAGTTAAGCCATCACCGTCGGAACACATCAGGTTTATAGCACCCCAACCCCCATTGGTCATCTTCAAGATGCCACTGGCTCGATTCAAGGCTTCATTGTATTTCTAACAATAGATATGATTCGATTCAAGATTCAATTTGAATCGAAAATGTGTGATTTGCAGGGCCCTACTTTGTTGAAAACCCATGCAAATAAATATGTACATCCAGCAAAAAAAGGTAAAGTTTTAAAGTCTCACAATTTCATACTAATTTGGGTTGATGCTTCAAGCCAATAAAAATGTTCAAGGAGAAAGTTCGGTTTCTATGAGAGATTGCCTGAGAACCCAAACCTTTTTTTGGCCTAATCAATAACATCCTGAGCATAGTAAGGTATGAAAAAGTTTAAAATTTGTTTTTCAGGTCCTTTTGGCTGCTGCATGCGCTCTTTTTATAACCAATGCAAACTTTAAAAAAATAAAATTAAATGTCTGATATTTTACCCAATTTAATAACATTGATAAATTTGTCCCTTTAGTGCAACAAGTCTCTGCAATGCTTTAGCATTGCAAAGCCTTCTTGCACTCAAGGGATCAAATACACCACCACCCATGCTGTTCTGTAGATGATGAGGCCTAAAACTTAAAAAAAACAAGAATATGAATTTTTGATGGTAAAGAAATAATTACAAAAATAAAATAAAAAAATGCCCACTCACATGCAGTTTTACAAAAAATGGCCTGAGAAACAGAAGATGTACTTTGTGGGGCCTGATCATTCATTTAGATGATACAGTGGAACTCTGTTAATGCAAGACACTTTGCCAGTAAAATTTTTTCAGTTGACAGGAGTATTCAATTAACAGGGATTTGGTCATGCTCCTGCATTCTGGAGATAAACTGAGCATTTATTCTATTATATTTTGTTTGACAGAGAACAAAATATAACAGATTAAATTTCTGTATTGTATATACTGAGGCCAAATATTATTAGTAAGTCAATAAACAAGGGGAATTTGGCCTGATTTCTCGACATATTGCAAATTTCTTTGTTCCATTAACAGGAGTTTACTCTGTAACTTATATGCAATTTGCAGGTCAAATTTGTATTGAAGGTGTGGTAAATGTTTTTGCATTTAGAAATTTTATTCAATTAACATGGTTATTCAATTAACATATATTTAATTAAGTGGACTACATCAGGTGACTTACAGTAACTGTCTCCTCCTCTTACATATTGCAGATAGTTTCATAGCAATGTAGTTTAAATACCTATTGATGACAAGTGGGGGAGGTGTCATAGTGTAATGTAAGAATACCATTATGAAGATGTACTCAATTTTGGAGCTATTGGCAATGTAGTTGATGTTCAGCTTTTTTAACAAATCTAGTTATGAAGGTAACTTATTGATACTTTGAAAGCTGTATTTTTAAATATCTCTTATTTAATAACCAGTCCTAATTCTTTGGGCACTAAGAGTTGTACTCATCTATCTGTGCAGTGATTTGTCGCAACATAGACTTATAATCTCAGCAGATACAGACATATCTTGCAATCTCCTGTGGACATTTCTGGTGGAGTAATTTGGTAATAATAGGGATGTGGACCAGACCACTTTGTAGTTGTACCAGTCAAGGGTGGACTGGGTCATGGACTGGACTGCCACTGCCCTAGGACTAAGAACTGATCAAACCTTGCTGGCCTGTTACTATCTAGTCTGGTCAACTATGTTATGGAGAAAGTTGCTTTTCCTTGGCAGGATTTAAAGCCAAGGGGAGGATGTGGATGTACTGTGCATATGAATGGCTATCTCAAGGTTGACACTTCTCAGATTGATAGAGAAAATATATAAAACAATACCTCACTGTGGTCATCACACACATGTATCAACTCCAGCTTTTTTATGATTTCCTCCAAAAATCCAGTGATTATAAGGGGGGCACCTCCTCTCAAACTCCCCCATCTTGGACTATCTTGGTGACTAATATACAGGACAAGTTTTGTAAATTTCAAGGGTGCCAGAAGCATTTCAGGGCAGGGGGAGGGGGCAGACACTGGGAAAAGGGCATTTACTAGCTCAAGATGATCCAAGATTGGGGAATTTGAGAGGAGCTGCCCCCCTCCCATCAGGAGGGGAACACCTCCGCCAAAACTGTCCCAACTCCGACGTTGAATTTTCAAAGCTCCCAGAAAGGAATTTGGGGTGTATTTTAGCTTTATTTTGAGAATAAATCATTGAAAAAAAGAATGACAAACCTGGGAAGGGCATTGTCTGCCCCTTTTGACCCCCCTCCCCCCTCCGATGTTCTGAAGGCAGGGAGGGCAGCTGCCCCGTGCTTCTGGCATCCTTGTCTGAGTGGAGCAAAAGGCTTGTCCAGACCTAGTTTACTGAACCTGTTTTAGAAAAGTTATTACAAATTGGGATTTGTTGAAGATACTCTATTTAGAAATTCTCTTCATATGTGACTGATTGGGGGCGCAGTGACATTTCGGTAACCGGTTCTCATCGGATCACCAAAGTTAAGCAACATCGAGCCCGGTTCGTCTTGGATGGGTGACCATCTGAATGACCAATTCGGACTCCCGCATTGTGTCCTTGGGCAAGGCACTTAACCCTGATTGTCCACGTGGGGGCATGATGACACCGTGTACTAAGGCGTACTGCACGTCGATGGTGTGCATGTCTTCAACCAATCTAACCCTGCCTGTGCTGCAGTGCAGAGTTACAATGTTGGGGAGCTGGCAGCTGCTTGTCGTTGCTTGGTGATTCTTTCCGGGTACTCTGGCTTCCTCCACACGTAAAACTGCCACCAGCACAATATGACCTTGGCTGTTAAAGTGTCATTAAACCCTAATAAATAAATAAATAAATAAATCTGACTGATTTATGAAGAAAAGAAATTTTAGCGGAAAATATAATCAAATCATATCATGGAAGGAAACATTGGCATGAGAATATTTTTCTTTCGAGTCAGTTTAAACTTTGCTTTAACCCTTAGGTTGGGGAGCGTAGTGGCTCAGTAGGTAGAGGTGCAGGCTGCAAGCCGAGAGGTCCTCGGTTCGAATCCCACCTGTGGCAACCATGTTGTGTCCTTGAGCAAGACACTTCATCTCCATTGCCCGCGTGGGGGCACAGTGACGTTGTGTACTAAGGCATACTGCACGTCGATGGTGCACTTGTCTTCAACCAATGCTAACCCTGCTTGTGTGGAGTTCTTATGTTGGGGAGCTGACAGTTGCTTGCCATTGCTCTGTGGTTCTCTCTGGGTACTCCGGCTTCCTCCACCCGTAAAACTGTCACGGTCATGATTAGCCATTGTGCATAAATATGTGACCTTAAAAAACACCAATAAATAAATAAACACCAATAACCCTTAGGTCCCCATACAGCCACAAACTGCCCTTTGTATGTTGCACTGAAAAGGGTTTTCCCATGTGTATTCTTCATTAGAACTCTACTGGTAGGATGTATTTATCTTGACTCTGCTTTTACATCATTATTGGCTGCTTATACAGGAAGCCAACAATAATGAAGAAACACTGTTAAGTTATCTGTCCTGTGCACATGTATATATGGTAGTTATTTACATAAAATTAATCTGAGGACTCAAGGGTTAACTGCTTCTATAATATGTTTGATGATGTATGTTACATATTATTTATGCATTCTTGTTTCAGACAGTACCTGCATTTGTGCATTCACATACCAGTTAATACTTGTGGAAAGCTAGAGAAACTGAATGTGAGATTGATGAGGATATTAATGTTTTTAGTGAGATGTAAATGTTAGATTTTTTTGCATGCAATTTTGTCTTTTATTATCATTGTTCACTCTTCTGGTATTTTATGCTGGCTGATATCAATGTTTCACTTCAGACTTCTTTTAGACTTATTGTATTGTATGTAATATACACATTATAAGTTATTGTGCTGAATTGACAATAACATGGTCTGATGTTTGTGGCTCAGAGCTAAGTATGTTTAACCAAGACACGGACAAGCCAGAAAATAAGCAGACTGTCATCTGCAAAATGAGGTCCCTAGAGGGTGAATTTAGTGATGCTACCCTGCATAGCAGGGTATCATCACTAAATTTACCCTCTGTGAACCTCAATCTGAATCAGGGTCTCAAAACTAAATTTACCCTCTGTGAACCTCAGTCTGAATCAGGGTCTCAAAACTAAACAGGAAGAGGTACCCAGAGGATATATCGGCCCACTGTATGGGATAGCACCTCATTCTGCAAATGTCAGGTTGCTTATTTTCAGGCCTGAGTGTACAAAGTTAGTTGGTAAGCTAATTTACACTGACTAACCATAGGCATTGCACAGGATTAGTTGATAGGCTGCCATTTCATACACTACATGAAAATATACATTGACTAACTCTGGTTTTGCTTGATTGATTGATGATTTTATTCTACGGTTCACAAATAGTACAGTATATACAGAATTGCCTTGATGATGTAGCAGGGTAGCATCACTAAATTTGCCCTCTGTGGACCTCAATCTGAATCAGGCTCTCAAAACTAAACAAAAAAAGGTACCCAGAGGATAAATTGGCCCTCTGTATGGGATAGCATCATCAAATTCATCTTCTGGGGACCTCATTCTGCAAATGTCAGACTGCTTATTTTCAGGCCTGGACACGGAGCATCAAGGTTGAACAGAAGCTTCGAGCCACAAACCTCCAACCATGTTCCTGTCAATTCATCACAATGAAGTATATGTTCCAATAAGAGCATAGACTAAAAATATACATCATGAAATGAACATGGCAAATTGAATGATAACAAGTTTAGTAAATACTTGTGTACCTCATGACTTCAATGGACAAATAATCATTAAATCAGAAACATGTCAAGGTCAAACCATCATAGTTCAAATTGTAATCTGATTTGTAATTTAAACAACACGCCATTCAGAGCACCATCTGCTACGCATGTGAAAAATCTACAAAAATGAAGGGTTTACAAGTTAAATGTGGTGATGTTAAATAGTAACATATGGTAATCGAGCCATAAACATAGCAAAAACTACTCAAGCTTTCATCCAATCAGTGGGAGGTGGGGGGTATTTTAGTCTCATTGAAACATATTGGACCTTATTTAATGTGTTATGGTAGAATATCAACCTCAAAAATAATTAAAGTCAGAGACAAAATCATAGAAATTAATTTTTTTTAGGGCGTTAATCTACCAAAACACACTAGACAAAGGGTAAATATGTTTTTGATCAAACTGAATATCTATTGAAAGTTCATTAGTCACATCTCTGAATTAGGGATTCAGCCAGGCTAAATGAGAGTGGGGATGACAAAATATTTCCACTTCCAAATTGCAGCAGAAAAATATTTACCCCCACTTTATGTCACCTTGTTCTGACTTAAGAGTGTGTGTCCTTTATAGGTGAAGATTCAGTATCTTCCTCAGAAAAAAAAGTATGTTTTTTTGCCAGTTAGATTACCCTGAGCAGTTGACTACTTTTCATTTTGTCAGTTAAGCCGTCAGATATATAGAATTCATTAGGTAATGGTTTAATCGGCCTGTATATAATCCCACATCAGTCTCATTAAAAAACATTAACTGGATAAATGTACATTTCTGGGGAGAGACTCGGCATTATCCTGAGATAATTGAAATTCTACAGTGTTGTTGGGAGGTAAGTGAGTAGAGAATTTCTACCAAATCGTGACTGGGGTGTAGAGATGGGCAGTAAATGGAAAAACCTACCCGATACCGATATCATGGGTATACCGAAAAACTGAATCGATCCAATCATTGAATACCGAAAACATCTGTATTTTCAAATGTTCATACATTCGCTATTTATAATGCCTTGTTGAGGCTTGATAGAAGCTGAAGTGTTCATTTTTGACGAAAGAAGTGACAAACTTTCTTTTCTGTTTTGGTAGACCTTAAAGTTATTATTTATTTATTTATTTATTGGTGTTTAAGGTCACATATTTATGCACAATGGCTAATCATGACTGTGACAGTTTTACGGGTGGAGAAAGCCGGAGTACTCGGAGAGAACCACCGAGCAATGGCGAGCAACTGTCAGCTCCCTAACATACTAACTCCACACAAGCAGGGTTAGCATTGGTTGAAGACAAGTGCACCATCGATGTGCAGTATGCCTTAGTACACAATGCCACCGTGCCCCAATGCGGGCAATGCAGATGAAGTGTCTTGCCCAAGGACAAAACACGGCTGCCGCAGGTGGGATTCGAACCAAGGACCTCTTGGCTTGCAGCCTGCATAGACCCTAAAGGTTTCGGCAAATCTTCTGAATTCTCAATGAACTACAACCTGTACATGTCCACTTGCTTAGCTGTGATTTCTAGTCAAGTCTTGGCTGCCTACTAAGGCAGCCAAGACTTGACTAGAAAACACTGCCTAGGTGTTTTGTCTGTAGTCAGCAGGGCCCCCTAATGATGACATGTAAAGTACACATGCTCTGACATCGCAAAAGCCTAAGCCTTTAAATGTTAAGGTGTGTTTGGAACAAGACACAAAATTACTGAAGATATGATTTGTGTTGGCAAAAGAATGTCAGTGTTCAGCTCATTGCAGTGGCATTTGTGGTACTGTGGTAGAATGATACAAGAACAACTCATTCTGTATTTTCCTGGTGTGAATTCCCCTTTGGTACTATCAGCAAATCTCATTTGTTTAATACCAAATTGATAATGGAGTATACCCCACTCTGTATTCCAAAAGTGATACCAAACTCAAAATTCCATTCTCTGTCTGTTTTTGTGATCACAATAATGTACTGGTATCTGTAATAGGCATAATGCATGAAAAACATTGCAGGTCTGATACCAGGAATAAAATTTTGGTTAAAATTTAAAAATCTTCCACTGGCCTGTACAAACTGCAGGGATCAGTTGATCACCTCAAAGGAAACAGTGTCACCAATTTTATTATTCTCTTACATTACTAGGCGTGGGCTCTGTGGCGTTGTGGTAACCAGTTCTCCTCAGATCACCGAAGTTGAGCAACACCGAGCCCGGTTAATCCTTGGATGGGTGACCATCTGAGTGAACAATTCGGACACCCACATTGTGTCCATGGGCAAGGCACTTAACCCCGGTTGTCACAATGTTTTTTTCCAGAAGCCTGATCTGCTTTATGTTGTTCATTTCTGTAGTGTGGTATAACCCTTTACCCTGCAGGGGTGGCAGAACTGGAAGGGGGGGGGGGCTTCAGCCCCTCCACTTTTTTTGCCGGGCCATGTTTTTCTGTATGCAGATATTTTAACACAACCAATAACTGGTGAAATAAGGGGCAGATCCAGAGCCTCCCCCATATTTTCACCAGCTATGTTTCTTTTTGTACTGGTTCAGTTTCGATGGATTTTCGGATCATTTTTTGCAGTAAGTGGCTGCAAGCACTAAAATGTATACAGTCTGCTGATAAATTGGTTAACTGAAGTAGATCTTAATCCTACAGACAATCACACACAAGTACCAAATCCACCCCCAGACAAGATAATCCACAGGCAGTATAATTGCTGTAAACGTTACGTAAAGCATATAAGTGGGGTCTATTTATCAGCTTTGGTCGTTAATAGACCTCACCTGTATGCTTTACCGACATTTTTTAATGGTTCTCAAAGTGTGAAATCTTTCAAATACATCTCCTCGAAAATCTCAAAATATCCACTCAGATGTATGGAAATGGGGGTTTTGGGACCCTGGAATTTAAAATTTTCCTACCGACAATCATCCATCGCCCAATCCAGCCCCCCACTTTGAAAATCGTTCTGCTGTCCCTGCCCTATGAACATTATATCCAGATTTGTTATCTGAATTTTATTTTGTGTGTGCAAATTTTCCAAAATATTTCAACGAAACCATATCATGTGACCCCCCTCATTAGAATGATCTCACCGAGCTCATTCCTTTGAGGGGTCACATGTTATGGGTTTGTTGAAATTTTTGGAAAAATAATATTTTTTCAACTGCTCATTTTACATGGATGCATGTGCAGTTTCGCTAGGTAAAGAGTTAACAACACTGTCAACAGTTAATGTGAGGGGCATATTAGGTCAAACCGTTTATGGGTCCAGGAAGCTAGAAGAGTACCTGACAGAAACCAGTGATCAATGTCAATAACTGTCAAACTTCAACTTACATTTCGGATGACCAAAAATAATTTAGCACTCTACCAGTTAACAGACCATAACCCATATGCAGTTAACAGGTCAAATTTGCATGGATGGTAGGGTAAGTGGTTTGGTGTTAAGTTATTTCCACTGTATATGTCATAATTGGAATTACCATGTCACTGTGTTTTTTTGCTTTTTCTCATGATATGCTGTTACTTGATAAACTTCAAGCTCTCTCCCTCCATGTTCCACATAACATATCTTTAGCATATTTAAAAAAAAATCTATGAAAGAACTGGGATATTCTGGGATGAGCCACTAACCCTCAACTTACCCCTCTGCATGCACGCTAAAGTCAAAATACTTAAATTTGAACCTGCAATTTTTTCCATAATGCGACTAGGAATTTAATCACTTCATTCTTGTTTGACGGAGCTTCTTAAGCTCTGTCAAACAAGATTGAATTAATTAAATTCCAGGGATCATGGTGGCTCAGTGGTAGACTGTTGGACTTCTATGCTAGAGGTCCCAAGTTTGATCCCCATCCAGGATGACCTGCATTGTGTCCTTGGGCAAGGTACTTTATCCTGGTTGCCTACATGGGGGCATGATGACGCTGTGTATTAAGGCGTACTGCACGTCGATGGTGCACATGTCTTCAACCGCTGTAACCCTGCTTGAGCGGAGTTAGAATTTTGAGGAGCTGACATTTGCTCGTCTATGCTATGGTGGTTCTCTTCGTGTACTCTGGCTTTGTCCTCCTCCTCCCGTAAAACTGAAACGGTCACAATTAGCCACTGTGTATGAGTGTGTGATTTTAAACACCAAAAAATCAATAAATAAATAATTAAATTCCTGCTTGTGTTAATGAAAAAGTTTGCTGATTAAAATTTAAATATTTTGATATGAGTGTGAACAGGGTTACATTATGACATAGAAAATAATGTTAGTTCACTGCATCTTTCTTATGTAGCATTTGGGGGCTGATGCTTAACTCCCTACATACTGCTGGCAGATATTCTTGCCACCAAAATATGTATAATTTTTTAACATTTATTTAAATCCGGCCATTGTAAATTGAATGATTTTTTCACCTATGGTTTCTTGAGTTAAACACAGATGATTTTTTCATCAAATCTAGTCATGGCTGCTTTACAGCAGCCATGACTAGATTTGATGAAAAATATTTTGAAAATCCTCAGCAGATTAGAGTTAACTGACAAGTACTAAATTATTTTTCATCATCAAAACTTGTTCACATCTCTTTTCCTTGTTATAGTGTATGGGAGAGTACCTGTAGACACTCTGCCATAGATTGTAACCTGAAAATTCTATACAGACTAAGTAATGTCACCAAAAAAATATGAAAGATATATACTGAATATGAAGATTTTAAGATGTGGGACCTGCACTTCAGGATAAAGCCCAAATATGGGTTTCCAGCCCTCTATCAGTTGAAAACATTGTAGAGAATCTTGATGGGGTGCCCATAACAATGAATGAGATGGGTATAATTGCTCTTTCAGAATTATCAGTAATTTGGTTTGTTATTTGACTGTGCAACATTCATTTTGATAACAAAGAGAAATTTCTTATGCCTTACTTAAATCACTTATCCTGTGAAGGGTGCACAGTGGCTCAGTGGTTATGGAAATGGTTTTCAACCCGAAAGGTCCACAGTTCAATCCCCACCAGGGGTAACTGCATCAAGGCATTTCATTACGATTGTCCATGAGGGGGCATGGTGGCACTGCGTACGGCACATCGATAGTGCACTTGTCTTCAACCAATGCTAACCCTGCTTGTGTGGAGTTAGTACATTGGGGTGTCTGGTAATTGCTCGTCATTGCTCGCTGGTTCTCTCCGGATACTCTGGCTTCCTCAACCCATAAAACTGTCCCACACAAGATGACCCTGGCTGTTGAAAGTGTCATTAAATCCCAATAAATAAATAAAAAAATAAATATCCTCTGAAACAGATTGAGATGATAACATGCAATGTCATGTATCTTATTTATATGATACTGATCCCTCCCACCTACGCTATCCACTGATCAAAGGTGAGATATCTAGATGGGGCAGTTGAATCTCATCTAGACATGCACGCAATACAATGCCATGATATGTCATGTCAACGTCATGATCTTATTAACTCTTTACCCAATTTATATGTAACCAAAATTTCTTATTTTAAATAGTATTTTTTCAAATCTTTCAAAAATTTTCACCAAAACCATATCAGGTGACTACTCATTGGAACAAGCTCATTGAGATTGTTCCAATGAGGGGTCACTTGATATGGTTTTGTTGAAGTTTTTTGAAAAATAATATCTATTCAAATGCTCAAGCCTTGATTTGCATATTATGTGGGTGTATGCAGGTAAAGGGTTAATGGAGAATTTTTGATATCTTATGCCTTAAAATTATATCTGTATGCTGGATTAACTCTTAACCTGCTGAGTATTTTCTAAATATTTTTCATCAAATCTAGTCATGGCTGCTATGAAGCAGCCATGAGTAGATTTGATGAAAAATTTATCTAAATTTAACTCCCAAGAATTATTGCTGTAAAGTTTCGTACAATTGACAGGGGTAATATTTGTTTAAATATGCCCAAACTATACTTATTTCAACAGCAAGAGAAATCCTGTCCTGGACAGGAATATCCTCCAGCAGCATGCAAAGAGTTAATTTTGATGGTCAAAATTAAACTTTGCATTTTGTTGAGGCTGAAAGACCCTGAAATCAGCCCGAAATTGTTTTACAGAGGCCACAAGGAAACTTTATTTTACCATCAAAGTTAATGAAAATAGGCCCTATAGTCACTAAAGTAGGTCCAAAAGTACAGTCTATAAGGCCTATTGGTAGGCCTCAAGACATGGAAAATGCAAGGCCTGCAGAATTTGTTAATAACAAGCTATTAATTGAAAATAGAATATGTTTTCATTTTTGGAATTCACTTTAAAAAAAATTTCCACAAACTGGTATACATATTTCCATTAGTTCCTTGAGTCCTGACCCTATGCAACATGTAATCAATCTCATTTGTATCAGCTCTTTACCCAACATGATGGCCAAAACCAGTCAGTACTAGAGTGAAGCCCACTTAATTGGATATCTCTTAACTGAATAACCCTGCTAATTGAATATAATTTCCCAACACAAAACCATTTACCATACCTCAAGCACAAATTTGACCTGTTAATTGAATATAGGTTATAGAGTAAGCTCCTGTTAATTGAATAAAAATCTTGTAACCTGTCGAGAAATTACCCTGACTCTCCCAAGTTTTCCATTGTTTATAGACCTATTTGGTCTCAGTACATCCAATACAGACATTTAATCTCATGGAGCTCTGTCAAACAAGATACAGTAGAAGAAATGCTAAGTTTATCTCCAGAATACAGGAAAGTGACACAATCCCTGTTGATTGAAGACTCCTGTTAATTGAATAATTTTCATTGTCAAAGTGCCTATTAAATTAACAGGGTTCCACTGTATTCTCAAAAAGCATTTAAACACAGCTTATTACCCCTCATTGAAATCAATTTTGGAAATCCAAAAATGAACTAGTTTCAAGTAACAGTTTGTTTTGAGTCTGTTGGGACTGAATTAATTAACATTTTCAAGCCTGTGTTGCTGATAGGCACTGCTATAACACTGTCGAAACTGGGGGTATTTGTGGGAGTTTTATGTACTGATTTAATAACAGATGATCATAGAATAAAATTATTTATAACCCTCCACAATTGTTGGTTGTTAGTTATGTTGTCCATCACTTCTGTATCATTAACTGATAGTTTAATGGAACATATGCCAATTGTGGGGGCCTCCTGAAAATTTTTATTTCTACTGGTATTTCTAGATGTACGACCAGAACTATCTTGATATTTGGGGGTGGGGGTAGCAAGTGGGAAAGGAATTGGGCTGTCTCACCCCTGCTCCTATCCCAAATTCCGGCCCAGGAATTCAGTTGTTTGACAGTTCTGTGCTCCAATCATCTAAAACTGGAAATTCTAAACACCAAAGTAGTCAAATTTGTTGTATCATTCCATTTTATGACATGAATTAAAATAAATTGTGAAATTTTTTTTATTCAAAAGTTGGAAAACTTTTCTACTGAGAAGGAAATTTCAAATTTCTGAGGTCATTAACCCTTCACCCAACATAACAGCCAAAACCGTTGAACTATTCTCAAGAATCACCAGTTAATTTTCATTATTTTTTCATATTTTGTCTCAAAAACATAGGTTATGACCCCTCATTGGAACAAGCTCAACGTGCTTGTTCGAACGAGTGATCATAACCTGTGTTTTTGAGACAAAAAATGAAAAAAATTAGTTATTCAAGAATTGTGTCATCTGCTTTTCATGTTAGGTAAAGGGTTAAGCAAACAATATATTCTTGTTTCTGTTCAATAGGATGGGTGCAATTGAATATTTCCCTAAATAGGAAATTCTGAGGTACCTGTCGGAAAATGTTCCACTGGAGTGGAGAGATGGGAATGGAGTTCCCAAAAGTTGTAAATTTGTAAAATTTCCAGAGCTTGATATTCTCATTTGAGACACTACAGCTACATGCCTAATTGGTGAGGAGGGATTCATGTTTGGCTGGCCATGATATTATGTTACCCAACTATTCTTCTTAGCTCCAACTGACAAGTATCAGAGGAGATTTTCCGGTAATGATTTGTCTGATGTCCGTCCATCTGTTGTCAACATTTTGTTTGTCCTGGCCATAACTTCTTAAAAACTGAACATTTTTTGACAAACCTTTATAACAATATGTATTATAAAAAGGCAGTGTGTAGCAAATTATAATATGGTGTGTGTCCCTCAAGGTAGAGGTCACAGGTCCAATGTTAAGGTGACATAAAGACTGACATTTCACTGTCACTTTGTCCATTCCATATAACTTGGAATGATTAACAGATCTTATTCATACTTGGTGCAATCATTGGTCACGACTCAAAGGTGTGTTGTGAATTTGATCTAGTGTGTATAATTGAATCTATGTGACAGATCTTGTTCATTCTTCACTCAATTACCCATAACCTAATGCGTCATGCCCTTGACCCATTCTCATATCGCCAAGGTCACAAGCAATAACACTTGGATTCTTGAATACCATTCTTGCCCAGGTTGCACAATGTATGATTGACAGATCTTCTAAACAATTATTGCTCACTACTCAGTGCGCCCGGACTTTGATCCAAGGTCATATCATGAAAGTCAAGGTCACATACAGCAAAAGTTTGATATTGTACGTTGACATTTCACTGTCACTTTTGTCTGGTCCATATAACTTGGTATGATTGACGAATCTTATTCATACTTTGTATAATTACTGCTCATGTCTCAAAGCTGTGTCACAACTTTGAATCGAGGTCATATCATCAAGCTCATTTCAATAAAGGTTAAAAAGTAGAGTTAGCAATTGTAATATCATCCTGTCAGTGCTTAGTCCTAATTAATAAGAAGAACAAGAAGAACTGTATTGCCGTGGAAGGACCATTAACCCCACCCTATCACAGCCAAAATTATGCTTTCCGACACACCTGCAAACCATACATACCTACCCTTACTTCCACAGGCATATTAAACCGAAATCTGGCGCCGACAGTAGCTTAACTTAGCACGAAGCTAACTTGAAAACAACCTGTGTTACACAGTGAAAATTCTATGAGGAGGGAGGTCTTTGAGCAAGCGTTGCTGTCACGTTGTTTTCGATAGTGCTGAATACCCTGGGCAGATGGACATTTGATGTAGACATCTAGGATCTTTTTCTTTAATTTTTCAGAGTTTTCTGACAGAATTCACAAATCTCCGCTGAGAGTTGAACAAACTCTCAAAGAGAAAGTTTGTATCAACTATTTCAATAAAGACAAGCGTACTATTGGGCACCGGCGTACTATTAGCACAATCCGCAATACACGACGAGTCAAAGGTTTATCGTGGCCTAATGCATAGATTAGAGTTCTGGAGAACTGTCAGTTTCATTTGACTCCGTGATTTAAGAGTTTATTGGCTGCTGCCAAACGATGATAAGAACCAAAAGTCGCTTGGCATTGGTGCTATAAAGAACAAACAGAAAGTAATGTTCTGGTGCATATCTTGACTGTGTATAAGGAGTATTAAGAGAAAGAGATTCGCCAGAAACTTAACACGTCACCACTGGCTCCTGAATGGTATCTTCGAAAGAATATAATGTACATCAAATTAGCGAATGTATTTTGTATTCAGCCGATAGAGCTGTAAATTAAAGCTGGATTAGATTGTTGCTGGTCCTTTTTGTCGATTTGTTGTGCATTGCCTCTCCTTGTCATAGAATGGTTCTATTTTCTTTACTAAAAATGTATGGATATCGGATTGGAATGGTTAATGAATAAGAAGACAAAACTTCAAGAAGGGTGGTAACGAAGTTTGAACTGACTCTCTGGTTAATACAAACACATAAAACATTCAATTTACAATTGGTCGCGTTTTAATCCGCTCATCAACGGTCCTGAAACACCTACGTCCGCGGGCGGCCGTAACATCTCCAAAAAGGATTCCTTGGTTTTCCGTGAGCCGTGTTGAACCATATTTTCATGCCAGAGGGATAACCGGGGAGCGGTTTCATGACCATTCTTTACATAGTCTCTGGTATTCTGCCTTCCCGAATAACAGGGTCCTAGGAAAGGTCGCCGTGCTTCGTTTCCAAACGCCGTTGAATGGCATATACATCTTGCTAATAGTCCGAATGTCATGCTGACGGTCCGGAAGCCTTCTAGGTAAAACATAAATGGGTAAGTGAGACCCACACTCTTGAGCAATTTTAAACTGTGCTCATGCTATATCACACAGCTTTCCTGATCCCTGTTCTACTATAACATCATCATGCGAAGCCTATCATCCAGCACCACGGTCTCCGAAACATCTTATATCCAATCTTCCCTAGACCAGTGGAAAACACGAGTTGAATATGATTGGCTGGCTCATGGCTGACTCTATCGGGATTCACACATACCTTGGAAAGTCCTGGAAAGTTATGGAAAACTCCAATTTCATTTTCTATGAGCTGCGATGGAAATTTTGAGTTTTCGACAATTGGCTCAGGAAAAGCTTTGGCAAATAGTAAGGTTTGTAATGTTGGAGCTCTGTCGCGAATCATCTAATTTCAACACTGACATCTCTTGTAAGCTATGGGAGAACAATTGGTCGGTGATCTAACACGGGACTGCAGGGGGAGTTTATGTTGCTGTTGAACATAATAAGAATTTCTGTGCCGTCACCGTCAATACTGATAACGATTGGCAGCGTACATGAATATGCCTGGGCTGATTTGGTATCCAACTGCTCAATAGGTTGACATACATATATACATGATCGCGGCAAACTTAAGATACTTGAGGACCAAAGCAGCATATTTGCAATTTATGGACCATCGGGTAGGATATATGACGGTCCATGAATTGCAGATTTTCTTGTTTGGTTCTCAAGTCTCTATTTGTCTGTATTGAATATGTGGATGTTCTTCTATTGGCTGGTCACGTACTACATCACTTTTTACCCATACAGTTATTTAATGGTATATAGGGTATATAAAACTTGGGATGCAGGGCATGGAAAAAATCGGCGGAAACAGGCCGTCCAACCTGAATGGACCTTGCATTATGCACCAGTCTCTTGACGATACCTTACTTAATCCCATGAGGGTTATTCATCACATAGCACAACCTGTTGCGCCCCCCCCCCCCCCCCCCCCCACACACACACACGGACATAGTCCCTTATATATGCACGGTGTCAAGTGAGGGCCATTGTCCTAGGTCTAAAAGGTCACAAACCCCGTGTTAGGATTTTTTATTCACAAACGTGAGCCTATAAGAAAACGCTCAAGTTTGAATAGAGGGACTAGAGTGCGGACTCTGGACGGATTTGGCATGCGATTTACCGACCATGGACGTCCTCAGTTGACCGAAAACGTTCACTCTCTGTCTTCTGTCTGAAAGTCTAGATTCATATTCGTGTCCACAATTTACACCAAATACAAAAGCGCACACACCCAACCCCAGACACACACCACACACAGAGAGGCAAGTACAGTATCTGCTCTGCTGATGCGAGTTGTGAATTCCCTTCAATTTCCAGCTTCAAATAATCTTCTACGCTGTGTTTTGTGGCTCCAATATCCCCCAGTGTCAATTGCCCAACAACGATGGTGGTCACAGGTTAGGCCTAGCCTCTATATTACCGTTGGCTGGACTTACAAACGAATTCCATGGCTTAGCTTGTGCTTTTATTCACAAACGCAGTTAATATTCTGTGGTTTTAAAACACATTTATAGAATCGTGTATTTTTAACAGACATGCGGCTGTAAAGCTACACTTGACGTCGTTTGTTGGCAGACAGTCGTTTAACCCTTAACTCTTTGAACCCTGGTGGTATCTTCCATATCAGTTCAATGACAGTAACTGGAAGAGTCCATATTCATTATAGACCAATAAATATTATCAACGTGCAGCCTTGGGGCTGCGCGTTGGAAATGTTGATTGTTCTACTACACACATGCACTTAGCATCCATCCTATTTAATGAAATTATGACGTATCATGTTCGTGGACGAAAAAGCGGCTGCTTGGGTTCAAAGGATCAGCCAATGCACATGATATCATTTTTATTTTATTTTAATTATTAGTTTGGTTTTTTTCAAATGTTTCAAAGAATTTCAACAAAACCATATCATGTGACCCCTCATTGAGCTCGTTCCATTGAGATGTCACGTGATATAGTTTTGTTGAAATATTTTTTGAAAAATATTTTTTTCAATTGCCCTTTACCCAACGAATCGCCCGCATCCGCCCGCGTAATATGCAAATTCAGCAGTTGATAAAATATTATTTTTCAAAAAAGTTCAACAAAACCATATCATGTGACCCCTCGTTGGAACGAGCACCTCGAGCTCGTTCCAACGAGGGGTCACATGATATGGTTTTGTTGAAATATTTTGAAAAATTTGAAAAAAATGATATTTAAAATAATAAATTTTGATATCGTCTGCATTGGGTAAAGGGTTAATTTGTAAATTACGGCCGTTTCGTTAGGTAAAGCCTGGCGTGACAGTGCTGTTCACAAAAAAACGCCTTTCAAATTTTGTAATTGTTTCGAGTTTTGAGCCCAAAACATAGCTGATGACACCTCGTTGGAACAAGCTCGTCTGTTTTGCAATTGTTTTACTCTTGTTAGGTAAAGGGTTATAGGGCTGGATTTCCCACACAGTTGTGAAATACAGCAAAGGCCTTATAATGATAATTGAACAAAGGAATGCAGGACTGATCCTTGTTTTTATTTTAAAAATGGACATATCCCGTAAATTGTGACATGGAACATTCCCATGCATATTTACAATATTTTATGGTACAAAAACAAATTAGGATGCAGGATATGCGCTCATTTCATGCCAAATCCGTGTCCTTTAGAAATTGTTTTCCAAACATAAACTGGCCCGAGTCTCGTGCAAATCATGAGAGGGTCCGTGATTGGAAAGGATAGGAGGGTTCCCCAGCAAGATATTAGAAGCAAAACTAAAATTCTTGTGGTATTTCTCCTAATTATGACGAGGGAAAATAAGTTGAACTGTTTGCTGATTTGTTGGTTTCTCTTGGTATTGATTCCGTGCGATTCTTCCTTATATACTTCGGTATCTACCTCCATCTTCCAATGTACCTGTTCATATCTAACCTCTTACAATCCATTGCTAAACTAATAGAACCACAAGGCCCAGGCTTGCAATGTTCTTTTCCGACCCCTTCGTCACAGAAACGGCCTATCGTACTAATGAACTGAATACTCTTGCAGTGGAGGATCTAGATGGGGCCGGACTCCCCTCCCCACAAACACACACACTTTGAGTCCACAGACAATGACGGGTGAGGGCCTGGCATACTGAGGGCATCTGGTCGGTCATGTCAGTATATAAGTATTTGGCTATGACTTCATCATTTGTATATCGCCGAAAAGATTTCATACCTCTGGTTTCAGAGCTTGAACACCTAATTAGCGATGGGTTTCCAGTCGAAGCAGATTAAGGATACTCTGATGGTGTTGAACGCCAGTCCACTTCTTAACTGGGATGTCCATGTTGAGAGTCGCTGCAATCAGCTCACCGTCAAATATAGGATGGCACCCACCTATGGGAGTGGTAGAACCTTTCCATGCTCGCTCACACTCGTCCACACCAGAGGAAGGGAAATTTATATATATATTGATGTTTAAGGTTACATACTTCTGCACAATGGCTAATCATGCCCACAACATGGAGATAAAGTCACGACCAGTCAATCGTTTATACCCCATGTTGCCTATTTTAGATGACTCGCATCCCAAACATTAGTGACTGTGCCCTAGTTTACCAGTGAAACGGAGCTTGTTTACCACAGTAAACAAGCACTGCTTCACTTCCCGGGGTTCCTGCAGGGGAGAGGAAGAGGGAAAGAACACCAACCGTCACCACTGAAACCACAAGAACCAGCGGAGCAGAGATGAACGAACAGAGAAGAAATCCCCGTCGACCAAACGCCGGGACGTCAGGCGAGTGGAGGCGTGGCTCGAGTGGAAAGGGGCCGAGACCGGGAAACAGGAGATGGAGAGGGTGACAACTGTTGACTCGCCTCCAGAACCTGCATCACCAATCCCAAACCGTACCTCTATACCAAAGAGGTCAGATGGAGAGGAGATACTGGAAGAGGAGGCTGGGGAGAAATCGTCCAATCTGTGCCAAGATCTCCTATCAACCTCCACCAATCGGACCACAAATCCAGTTCGACCTCGGATTCCGAGTACGAAACTGTGAAAGTAGAAGATATGGCCCTGGGAACCTACACAGAAGGCCTAGATGAACTTGCCATTGAGCGCTCCGGCTAACTCAAGCTTCAAGATTTCAATCGGACCACAGATGACTTCTTGGAATACCTAAAAACTCAGAAGGGTTGGAATGAAGGAAAATTCGACTTTCTCCTTAACAAACCTGGACACATGGAAGCAGCCAACGTCCGCAACCGCTACTTTCACAAATTGGTGCAACGGAAAATACCAGCTGCCACGTCCTCTCCTTCCCAGCCACCTCCTCCTGAGAAGAAGCAGAAACAGCGCAAGCGGCACTGAGTCCCTTGACATTGTCCACCTTTAACACGTCCGGACATGGTCCAGTAAAACTACAATGTACTATAAAAAGTGACTTGCCCCACACCGACCCTGTGCGCCTTCGGCGCGTGAAACCATTGATCTTGGGTCTTCATCATTTGAACAGCATTTTGCTTTTGCACTCCCAAAGCGTTCAGGGTGTACCAGCCTTGGATGTGTTGCGATCACTTGTTTGCATTAGTGTGTTCCCATATTGCAAAAGGTAGAGGTTTCTAGCTGAAATTTTTTTTTTTTTTTTTTTGGTTACTTTCATAACACGGGGACGAATTTTGTGGATTGTAAATTACATACGAATAATATTAAAATTTAGGGTTTTCTTCGGCAAAACACTAGTAGACAAAATAATTGTATGAGAATTAATGTGCACACACAACACACGTTACCCCAGTAGCTCAGTTGATTAAACCGTCGATGTTTTTGTAACAGTCAGACATCCTACCGATGTGAGTTCGCGCCTTCGAAGAGTCCACAAGAAATTTGTTTTCAACAGGCCTATAAAATCTTTTTGAACGAGTAGTTACTTTCAAAACACCAAACTGAATTTTGTGGGTTGTGGATGTACCGTCTTGATGCTCAATCAACAAGAATTCCTATAAATTCTAGAATTATTTCTCAATTCATCAAAGTAGGTGAACATGAGAGAAGTGCACGTTCACCTGGTTTGGTGAATTGAGAAATAATACTGATATATATAGAACATGAAGTATCAAACAGTCGAGAACATCGTAGTCCAATGGGTAGCGTGCTGGACTCTAACACATAACACTGTGGGTTCCACCCCCGCCAGAGAAAATAAATATGTAAAATGGAGACTTTTACTCGGCAAAACACTAATAGACAAAATAATTATATGAGAATTAATGTGCACACACTTCAAACATTACCCGAGTAGCTCAGTTGATTAAAGCGTCAATGTTTTTATTACATTTTGACATCCGGCCGACGTGAGTTCGCGCCTTCGAAGAGTTTACAAGGAATAAGGAATTTGTTTCCAAAAGGCCTGTATAGCATTGTTTGGAACGAATGGTTACTTTCAAAACACCTAACTGAATTTTGTGGATTGTAGATGTACCGTCTTAATAGCGTTCACCAATTGGGGTGAATTGAGAAATAATACCGATATATAGAACATGAAACATCAAACATTCTATATATCGTGGTCCAATGGTTAGCGTGCTGGGCTCTAAATCATAACATTGTGGTTCGATTCCCGACAGGAGAAATGAATTATTCAGCAAAGAGACTTTTAACCAGCAAAACACTAATGGACAAAATAAATATATGAGAATAAATGGGCACACACATCAAACGTTACCGAGTAGACCCAGCTCAGTTGATGACAGTGAAGATACTTTTGTTGCAGTTTGACATCCAGCCGATGTGAGTTCCCGCCTTCGAAGAGTCCACAAGAGATTTGGTTTCAACAGTCCTACAGGATCTTATTGAACGAGTTGTTACTTTCAAAACACCTAACTGAATTTTCGGGGTTGCAGATGTACAGTCTTGATGCTCAATCAACAAGAATTCCAATATATTCTGAAATTATTTCCTCAATTCATCAAAGTAAGTGAACTTGAACGTGAGAGAATTCAAAACTTCTTTCACGTTCACGAACTTTGGTGAATTGAGAAATAATATAGAACATTAAGCGTCAAATAATTGTGAATTTCGTGGTCCAATGGGTAGAATGCTGAGCTCTAAATCCACACATTGTGGGTTCGATCCCCGAAAGGGGAAACGACTTATATAGCATGGAGGTTTTTAACTTGTCTCTCGTTTACCTACTTTGGTGAATTTGGAATCAATACCGATATATAGAACACGAACGAGCACGTAGTCGTAAACATCGCGGCCCAGTAAGTAGCGTGCTGGGCTCTAAATCATAACATTGCGGGTTCGATCCCCAGCAGGGGAAAATAAAATAGGTAATATAAAACTAAACTGAAAACTAAATAAAAAAAAAAACAACTAAAACACAAAAGGTTCGAAAATGGTGTGTGGTGTGAACAAGACAGGGTAGAAATCTGGTTGACCCCGATAACAAGACTCCCGCCAATTCCGAAAAAGTCGAATATTGTTAAGATTTTCTCTTTTTTTCGATTTTTTTGACATTTTGAGCTGAAAAAGCTTCTAATGGGTCTCGAACCGCCAACCCTGAGATCCATAGCCCAGTACGTTACCGACTGAGCTATCAGGGCTTCTGAAAATAATAATTCGGAACTTCTACTTAAGTTTGACTGTCTATTCGGGCGAGAATTGGGCTAGATCCCGCAGAATTTATCACGCCGTGTTCGCCGAAACAATTTCTGAATTTTCTCTGGGTGATACCCTTCTGAACTGACGGCTAATTGGCCGGTTCATTCTCCAGGAATTTTCAACTCAGTCCGGACTTTGTTCGTTTGTCCGCTTTTATTTTCAAAAGAAACATCATCGCCTGTCACCAGTTTCATCTGCCGAGAACTTGTGTGATAACTTCTCACCACCTGCAAAGTACTCATGCTTCGCCAAATTGCAAAATGTTCAAACTGCTTGTTCGTCAGAAGGCGAAAACAATTTCATGCAAAAAAGGTGAATTTCGAAAACATGAATATGAAAGAAAAGAAAACAAATTGGCTTTCACATCCTTCTTTCAGGTTGAGGGAGAAATCATAAAATTGAAAAACGGGTGAATGTATTTGAAAGAAGGAAAAACGTAACTTCGTAAGGCTAGAATCACACCTTGTATCATGAAAGCCTTATTCACGAAAATTATCATTCAAAATTAATTACTATTCTTTTTGCATAAAAACAGGTTATGCAGCTTCATTGGAACGGTCCAAGGAGATCGTTCCAATGACGGGATCATAAGCTGTTTTTGGGGCAACAAGAAAAGTTTGAGTCATTCCAGATTGTTTTTTTTTTCAATTAACCCTTCATCCGACGAATCAGAAGCTTTCACCCACGTAATTACCAAATTGTGCAGTTGAACATTTTTTTTTAAAAATGGCAACAAAACCATGTCATGTGACCCCTCATTGCAAAGGGCTCGTGCAGCTCATTCCAATGAGGGATCGCATGATATGGTTTTGTTAACATTTCTGGAAAAATAATATTTAAATAATATATTTTGACATCGTTTGTAATGAGTAAAGGGTTCAGGTGCCGTTTTGAAAATCATATCACAAAAATTAATACTGTTATGAAAAGTAAGATGTTATGATACTGGCGTTCACTTTTCTTTTAGGATTTCAATGATACTAGAGTGGTTTGGTTTAAAAAATATAAAAACTGGTCAAGATTGTCTGCAGCCATAAAATGAAAGTGGAATTAAGTATTTCGCCCGATATAGCCTTAGATGTTGATGTGACGTTAAACACCAGTAAATAATAATGAAACTACATATTATTACATTCATCTTACAGCTTTTGGGCCTAGCTCCGGATCTCCAATGAGTCGATAATAATTGGCTTACCGTTTTCAAAACTTGAAGGAGTCTTTAAAAAGAATTGCGGGAGTATTTTGGCTGGGAAATTTTGTCATGTGGAAAGAAGCCACCGGAGGGGCACATCCACCTTCCGTTCTCCAAATTTTTTTACAGAGAGGCCTTCGGACCTTGCCAACGACAGTGGAATACCCTCTCATGCTGAACCCAACTTGCCGCTAGAAGATGCTGCACATCACGGCGCACGCCTGGAATGTGGCTCCTCTCCCGTAACCGGAGTTATGGATAAGCCACTGCATCTGCAGTACAAGTGTTACGTTAAAAAATACATCAAACTTAGAAAAATATCCCTTTGTTCATAATGTTGGATAAATCCTCTGTCTGAAAAGTGGCTTTTTATCCATCTTCACTGTTGATGCAGTACAGACTGGATCGTCGCTGCACAAGATCACCCTCCCAAGTCCATATTTTCAATCCCAAATCGCCCACGGCATTGGATGGGAAGTTCATGAATAGGTTTTATGTACTGAATGGTACAGTTAATTAATTGCACCCGTGCCTTGAAGTCAAGAGGGCACTTAAATAATTGGGGCTATGTATTGAATGATACAGTTAATTAAATGCACATGCGCATTGAATGGGGCAATTAATAGGGCTTAAGCATGGAATGGTAATGCTAATTAATTTCATCTACACACTGAATGGGACAGCTGTTTAATAGCGCCCATGTGGTAAATGGTACAATTAATTAATTCCATCTGTACATTAATTTAAATGGGAAGTTAATCAATAGGGTCCATGTAATGAATCGCACTCTTAATTGCACCTGTGCATTGATTGATATAGTTAATTAATTGAACCTGTGCACTGAATGGGTCAGTTAATTAATAGGGCCCAAGCAATGAAAGACAGATGCATGTACAACCTGAATGTAATTGTTTCTCAGTAAATTCTCAGACAAACTTAGAAGTATGTCCCATGTATGCCTGGCTGTCCCAAGTGTAATTTCCTGGCTGAGTGGTAAAGAATCACAAATTCTGTTATGGGGTACACTACACTAGAGTATCTTATAACAGTATTTATCAGTTAGGATACCAATGTACTATGTTTTTGTCTTCAGTCAAGAAAAATAATAAAACAGTTAAAGCAATTCAGTTTTCACAGAACACATGGTCTTAAGACGACGGTTACTTCAAGGACCTTTGAGGACCTTTTAAAGTCATTTTCAAGGACCTTTAGACTATTTTTCAGACTATCTTTTAGACTATTTTAAACCATTTTCATATTGCTTTGGCAAACTTATGAATAAGATGCATAGATATCAGTTAAAAGGTAAGCCTGTGATCTTAAATCAAATATTTACCAGACATGTACAAAATTTGAAAGAAGTTCTTTTTTTATTGTCGTTTAATTAATGACACTTTTGACAGCCAGGGTCACTTTGCGTTCGACAGTTTTATGGGTGGAGGAGGCCAGAGCACCCAGAGCAGCAGTGAGCAACTTCAGACTCCCCAACATACAAACAAGCAGAGTTACATGTAGCATTGTTTGAAAACAAGTGCACTATCAACGTGCAGTATCCCTCTGCAAACAGCACTACCATGCCCCCACGTGGGCAATCAGGATTAAGTGCCCTGCCAAAGGACACAACACAGTAAGCCCTGGTGGGGATTGAACTGTGGGCCTTTCTGGTACAAAGTCCAATGCCATAACCACTGAGCAACCAAACAACCCAATAGATCTCATATGAATACTTTAGTTTGCCAAGGCCTTAATTTTTTGAGTATGCTTAAAGTTTTAATTTCTGTTGCACGGCATTCAATGCTGTGCAACAAAAAAATAACATTTTAAAGCATTAATTGTTAACCCTTTACCCAACCTAATGGCCACAACTGGCCAGTGCTGTTCACAAATATCACTATTCAGTTTAAAATAGGCAGTATTGGAATTTTGAGTTTGGTATTTTTAAGGGGGTATACCTCGGTATCGGTTCGGTATTCAGAACCTGACATGACTTTGCTGATTGTACCAAAAGGGAATTCACATCAAGAGAATACAGAATAAGTTGTTCTTGTATCTATCATTCTACTACAGCTTCACAAATGCCACTGCCAATGAGCACAACAGTGACATTCTTTTACAAACACAAATGATATCTACAGTAATTTTGTGACTTCTAAAAACACCCTAACCTTGAAAGGCCTATTTGAGGCATTTACAATCTGAGAGCATGAATCAGGAGGTCCTGCTGACAATAAAGAAATCACCTGGGCAGTGATTTCTCGTCAAGTCTTACCTGCCTGCTAAGGAAGCCAAAACGTGGCTAGATATCACTCTTAATATTTATTTATTGGTGTTTAAGGTCACATACTTATGCACAATGGCTAATCAAGACTGTGACAGTTTTACGGGTGAAGGAAGCCGGAGTACCCAGAGAGAACCACCGAGCATCGACGAGCAACTGTCAGCTCCCCAACATTCTAACTCTGTTCAAGCTATGCTCAAGCAAGGTTACAGCGGTTGAAGACATGTGCACCATCTACATGCAGTATACCTTAGTACATGGCATCATCGTGCCCCTATGTAGGCAACTGGGATAAAGTGCCTTGCCCAAGGACACAATGCAGGTCATCCCGGACAGGGATCGAACTTGGGACCTCTAGCATAGAAATCCAACAACCTACCACTGAGCCACCGGATATCACTGTTAAACAGCTGGACATGTGGAGGTTGTAGTCTACTGAGAATTCAGGACAATTGTCCAGGCCCATGAGGGTTAACAAAACTAAAAATAAAATCAGCCATTTCTTTCAGGAAAATGAACCCTTCAACTATCAATCCTCAACAAGGCCTTACAAAAACTGAATGTAGGAAAATTTGAAAATTAAGACAGTTTCAGTGTTCATTGATTGGTTCGGTTTGGTTTTTCGGTATCCCCATGATATCAGTCACGGTTAGTTTTTTGGTATATTACCCATCTCTAATTCACTTCTCATTATTTGGTCTCAAAAACATAGCTTATGTCCCATCATTGGAACAAGCTTGTTTGAATGAGGAGTCACAAGCTATGATTTTGAGGCCAAAAAAATAGTCATGTATGAAATTTGTTTGTAAGTGTCATCTTCCTTTCCTGTTAGGTAAAGGGTTAAATGTGAAAAATCAAGGGCTTTCAAAGCTAATCATTATACACAAATTTCAAGTTCTTTCAGGGCCTTTAAACACATTTTTCAATTCAAGAACTTTTAAGGTTTTCAAGGATGACAATGAACCGTGTTTGCAAGCATCGACAGAGTGATTTGGTGCCGAGTCAGTCAACCATACGGACAGCAGCCAGTCGTTTACCAGACCAGTCGCTACCTGTAAACTCAACAAGCAAATCTATAGTTCATGTACACCACATAATCTACCAGTGATTCTTGAATTCATATTAGCCTGGTTGATCCTCAGCTGTCCACTAGACTTGAGTGTATATGCATACAGTTAAAACTGGAAGTCCTGTCATGAAATGCACACAAATAGCATGTTGATCTGCACGTTAATCTACGCATTATGACCATAGTACAGCTATCAAATTCCGTACATATGGTCTGTGCACAAGCAATGTTTCAGCCAATGGACCTCCGGGTTACAGAGGTCCACTGGCAGAAACATTGCCCGTGTTTGCTATGATTAACCAGGAGAACCTGCCGTGCTTTGGATTCGGCATTTGCACGCAATTTCTAAGCACAATTCAGCCTAGATAAGTGCACAGTTTGAGACAGGACTTCTAGTTTTAACTGGTAGAGTGCTCAATTATTTTCGGTAATCAGAATTTGTTCACATGATTATGCCTTGTTCCAGTTTATGGGAGAGTGCCTAAAGGCACTCTCCCATAAATTGTAAGAAGACAAATCCAGACAGAAGAAAAAAAAATCACTTCAAAGGTGATATAAAGCTCACCTACAGAATATGATGCCTTTAAGTTGGAGCACCTGCACATCAGAATAAAGCCCAAATATGGGCTTTCAGCACTCTACCAGTTAACTGTAGGTAAAATACTGTGATAAAAAAAAGAGGATAGAGAATTATGACCAGATCATCACTTTTTTGCAGTCTGGTCGAAATTCTCCAAGATGTATGTTTTTCTGACTATAACAGGGTAAATCTCACCTGTTGAAAATGCAATGCAAAAACATTGCAGCCTAGATATTATTTTCATTTGTTTTGTTTGATTTTGTAATTTTTTATGAGAAATATGTTCACCAGTGCACAAGTGTCACAACATGATTGCAGTCCGATCATGATCTAATCGAGAAAGAGAATGATTTCTCACTAACAGTACTGTAGATGTAACCCACTAAGTGGATAATACTGGTAAGGAAATAGCCAAGATATACTTATATTACTTTCAGCATCTATGGCTATAATGAATAAATACAAGAGGTGCGCATCCGAGATGCAATCGTCCAGTTGTGGTAGCAATCGAAGAGTGTTGCATGTCCATAACCTGGTTATCAATCATATCCCGGTTGTCAAACCTGGAACCTTTGTTCAAGTTACAATGCTTACAAGTTGAGAATTCGTAAAAATTATTAAATTAAGGCCCAGAACTCTGTAACAAAAAATCGGGCTGGGTCAGTTTTTGAAGTCATTTGAGATATTATTGCAAACACTGTTAAGTCATCTCCAGCTGTGTACATGTATATACATCTTGTTATTAACATAAAATTAATCTGAGAACTTGAGGGCTAATATCATACAAATTAATATTTTTTATATTAAACTCACCGTTTATCCCTGCAAGATGAATCTATCTGTTGTTCTTTGTTCTCTGATGATTGTTTCCCTCACATTAATGCTTTAAAATGTTGCACATAGCTGTTAACATGTGCTACCAATTCAAAACAATAATATTTTTTGGGATGTTTTCCATTTTCTTTTCCATTCTTTGTTTTTATTTTCAACAAGGACAAGTACCACCAGACTCAAAAATCAACATACATGTAAGCAATTTCAATACAGGTGAAGAGAAATAATCAAATAGTGAATGCCTGCAATTCAGCAAACATGGCAATGCCATTAAATTATTGATATTCCATCTGTTTCAGCAACAAACCTGCAAATAACCTAAAATTGATACCTGACAATATGTGACCTTAAATAAATAAATAAATAAATAAATAAATAAATAAATAAATAAATAAATGATAAACACCCACTCCCACCAAGAAACATTTTACAACAGTAAAAATGTGCTTAATGTAGAGAGCACAAACAGTGACCCCCCCCCCCCCCCAAACACACACACACACACATACACACCTTCACCCCAAAGCTTGAATTGACAAAGCCCATTTTTCAATATGTGAAACTGTAAAAATGAAAATATCTGAAAACAAAATAGAAGGTACACATCTTTACTGTAAGTAAAAGAATGTTTGAAGGTTTCACTGAAATCCATTCACTAGTTTAAAAGAGGTCACAGATAGCAAATGTCAACCCCCCCCCCACCCCCCCCCCCCCCCACAACACCCCACAAGCTTGAATTGACAAAGACCATTTTTAAATATGGGAAACCCTAAAAATGAAAATGTCTGAAAACAAAACAGGAGGTGCACATCTTCAATAAAGTTTCAATGAAATCTGTTCAATGGTTTAAGAGGAGTTGCGGATAGCAGATCTGTACAGAATGTCAGTTGAATTTGACAAAGTTCGTTTTTCAATATGGGAAACTGCAAAAAAAAAATAACTGAAAACAAAATAGGAGGTGCACATCTTCAATATATGTAAAAGAACGTCTGAGAGTTTCAATGAAAGCTGTTCACTGGTTTGAGAGGAGTTGCGGACAGCAGATGTGTACCCCCCCCCCCCACCCCCACCCCCAAAGCATAATACCCCTATAGCATAACGGACGGACAGACGTATGTCAGAATATGAAAATATCTGAAAGAAAAATAGGAGGTGCACAT
Organism: Pictodentalium vernedei; assembly: GCA_031216915.1. Taxonomy (NCBI): domain Eukaryota; kingdom Metazoa; phylum Mollusca; class Scaphopoda; order Dentaliida; family Dentaliidae; genus Pictodentalium; species Pictodentalium vernedei. The sequence goes on from CM062290.1 coordinate 156,584,642, forward strand.
CTTCAGTGTATGTAAAAGAACGTCTGAGAGTTCCAATGGAGTTTGTTCAATGGTTTAAGAGGAGTAGCAGATAGCAGATCTATACCCCTTCCTACTAAAACCTGAATTGACAAAAACCATTTTTGAATATGGAGAACTGTAAATATGAAAATATCTGAAAAGAAAATAGGAGGTGCACATCTGCAATGTATGTAAAAGAATGTCTGAAAGTTTCAATGAAATCTGTTTAATGGTTTACGAGGAGTTGCAGATATCAGATCTGTACAGAATGTCAATTGAATTTGACAAAGTTCATTTTTCAATATGGGAAACTGTAAAAATGAAAATATCTGAAAAGAAAATAGGAGGTGCACATCTTCAATGTATGTAAAAGAACGTTTGAGAGTTTCAATGAAATCCGTTCACTGGTTTAGGAGGAGTTGCGAATAGCAGATGTGTACCCTCCTAAAGTGCAATGGATGGAGGGACGGACGGACCAAGTGAACACTATATACTGTAACGGCAAAGCTGTGCCGGCAAAAGAACGTCAACTCCAATTCCCCAACTTTTGTGGGCTCCATGACCACAAGTATTGAAGTAGTCATAGGCAACATACCTATAGTATCACAATCAATATCAAAAGTTAAAACATAACATTACTATTAACTAGAAAAAGTTTTTTTTTTTTGTTTTTTTTTTACTTGGGTTTACCCCAAAATGTTTATTCTTCATTTGCTTTGCCTTTTAATTTTAACGGGTCTGAAAATAAGTCTTTCCACACTGTTTTCGGTCCTACCCTGAATGTTGATTTGCATTTCTTAATGTTTATGTAGTTTTTCTTTGTTGAATGTTCCCGTGTAGTTTCACCCTCTGGCACACTTTTCCTTTTCACTGTCTTCTTCATTCTTTGAGATAGTTGTTACAATTAATGCATGAACTTGAAGATGAAGGTTTTGTTTTGTTTTGTCTAGCTCAGTCGGTAGAGCACGAGACTCTTAATCTCGGGGTCGTGGGTTCGAGCCCCACGTTGGGCGCCAAGATATTATGAGGGAAAGCAAAGAAGAATCGCAAAAAGTTTGGTCCCCAAAAAAGTAAGACGTGAAAAGTATTGTAACTAAAATCCCTGTCACACCAACAATTGAAGAAACCCCTATCTTATCTTTCAATGATTTAGACCTTGCCTTTAATGAGGACAACGACTTTTTGAAACAGCTTGTGCAACCTCTAAATTTAGATCAAAACTTTGATAGTGGTGCCCCTTCAGAACCTGAAAGAAACATTGAAATAAAAAGTTGTGCTGATACACATGCGGATATTATGGAAGCTATTAGAAAAATGAAAGAGGCAGAAATTAAAGAACTTAAACAGGAAGTAACTGCATTAAAAACACAATTAGAAACATTTCAGAATCGGTTTGAAGCAAAAATAAATTTAGTGGTAGTAGCACTAGTAAATGCCACAGATGTGATAAGTAAACAAGAAAAGATGTTGTACAAACTTTTAAAAAAAGACGTGACAAAACCTTCATCTTCAAGTTCATGCATTAATTGTAACAACTATCTCAAAGAATGAAGAAGACAGTGAAAAGGAAAAGTGTGCCAGTGGGTGAAACTACGCGGGAACATTCAACAAAGAAAAACTATATAAACATTAAGAATAGCAAATCAACATTCAGGGTAGGACCGAAAACAGCGTGGAAAGACTTATTTTCAGACCCGTTAAAATTAAAAGGCAAAGCAAATGAAGAATAAACATTTTGGGGTAAACCCAAGTAAAAAAAAAAACAAAAAAAATACTTTTTCTAGTTAGTAATGTTATGTTTTAACTTTTGATAATGATTGTGATACTACAGGTATGTTGCCTATGACTACTTCAATACTTGTGGTCATAGAGCCCACAAAAGTTGGGGAATTGCAGTTGATGTTCTTTTGGCGGTAAGTTGTGGTGATGCTAACACGAGTACAAAAAAATACACTAATATAGTCTAAATTTCAAATAAAACTTAAAAAAAAAAATGCTTAATAAATTTAATTACTTTCTTTTTCAGCGAATTTTTCCGGCAAGTGTTATCATTTCCACAAATTAATTTGGCACAAATTCTGCAGTTGTTGTTTGAAATTTCCCCACAGTCAAACCTGTATGATAGGGGTCAGCTGTTATCATCCTCTGGGTCTGGACCACTGGCATACTGTTACAGTGAATTTGGGTGTTGGAATGTTTATAATTTTTAGTAATTGGCCTATCTGTGGGTTGATCACTGAGGAGGCATGACATGTGTTGACTGTCATGGTCCTTTGGGTTCAGACCACAGCTTTGCCTTTACAATACCTCCCACTTTTCTTACTGCAAAATTTGGTTAAAGTTTTACTCTATATAGTAGATTATCACATAATTGGTCAAGATGCTGCTTCATGATGGAAGGATCACATTTAGAGATCTTTCCATCTTGGCACAGTGTATTGAGGGGCTATGTGGAATGTTGTCATTGCACCACAATGATTTTTACTATGGATAAATGCATGGCAGTCATATCATCTATTAATTGCGTGTGTCAGTAATTAGTCACTTAATAATAGTGAAAAGATTTTGTTCGGTAATGTAAAATTTTACAGTCTACCATAGCTATGTGTGTGTGTTGCTATGGGTAGCACCTGTGTGGGTCAAGTTTGAGTCTTGACAAATAAAATATAAACGTAGTCAGGGACTACAGGGATTGGTGGAGATCGTCCTGAAGATGAAATGTCTGTAATTGGGTCATCTCTGGGTCAATCTCCACTAATCACCACCAATCAATCAATTCATGCCATGTGCTTATTCTTCAAGCACTACATTTCATGTTCCTTTCCTCTGGCCAATTCTGTGGGGTTTTTGTAATGTACTAATGTCGTAGTTTGTGCTGTCCTGTTATGTCTTGTGTGGAGAGTATGTGCATAAATGCACATAGTAGGTAAATAAAAAAGGTCATATTGACAAATTCTTTAAATTAATAAATTATAATTCAACGTACTTTCTTCTAATTTAACTTAATTGTAGGCTTAGCCTACTGGTGTCGGAATCCTGACAGGAGTGTTAATTTATTTGGACATTAGGCATACGGGATAAATTTCTCTACATTAGCTTGGCTGTCATTCTTGGATGATGGGACGCAGGGCCCGTGTCCTATTTTTCAAGAATGAATGCTAACCTAAATTGAAGTCTCAAAACTTTAATACAAGCTTTTTAATAGTCATAGATAAAAGAGGTGGCTTGTCCCAAAGCTATTTCTTTTCTTCCTTTAGTTTCCATCTCTCAGTCAAATCCATTCTCAGCCCTAGTTACCTCCAATACCCTTGTATATTCAACCTTCCCACTGCCATTGTCCCAATTCCTTCACCCACCTGGTAGTCGTTTGCGTGTTTAACTTAGTTTTAGTTAAGTAACTGCTTGGTAACTAGTATATCCGTGGGGCAGTCACTGAGGATGTATGATAAGGGTCAGCTGTTATCATCCTCTGGGTCTGGGCCACTGGCATACTGTTACGGTGAATTTGGGTGTTGGAATGTTTATAATTTTTAGTAATTGGCCTATCTGTGGGTTGATCACTGAGGAGGCATGACAGGTGTTGACTGTCATGGTCCTTTGGGTTCAGACCACAGCTTTGCCGTTACAATACCTCCCACTTTTCAAGTGGGTGGTATAATAAATAAATACCTAACAAGATTGTGCTACACAAAAAATGTTTTGTGTCAGACACACACAGTAACATTCAATGAAATATAGATATTTATTACAAGAAAATAATTCTTTTTCATCACTACCATACTATTATTTTTTCCCTGGGTCAGACTCCCAATCTCTGTAAAGAAGCTACAGAAGGGGCTAGGGAGACCTTGGACTCCAAAATCCAACCAGGTTCTCATAGACTTAGCACAGCCCTTATCAACTGAGTTATGCACAAGTGGGACCCACAGATGCCTCATGTACAAAGTACACGTTAGCATGATTGAGAGCATATAGTTACAAAAAGTTCTTAAAGGAAGGACTTTGACCACAAGTATCTGTAAGACTTCTTACTAGTACCACCTCAAGCTTATCTGGGCTCTGAGCCCAGGTACATGTAAGTCTGATGTGGCAAGGAGTCCTACAGGCAAGGAGTGCCTCCATGGGAGATGTAAGGTGTGTTATATAGAGTACCCTACCTCCCCCTATAGGAGGGGAACACAGGGTACACAGACAAACAAGCTCTGGTCAGCCACCCATACATTTCTGTCAAACATCTGACCAATTTAGACTGGACAATGACCCTGTCCAGATAATATGCAGTCTTGTTCAGCAAGGTGAGTGAGTATTGATGGATATCTCACAAGTAATGTCCATTGATTGCTTGACAAAACAATTCCATGTCAGTCCTAACAGATGTTTTATCAGAAAGTCCTTGATCTTCTGTTCAGCTATCACCACATCATCAGCAGTGAAAACCAAATATTTAACCCTATACCTAACGAATCGCCCGCATCTGCCCATGAAATAAGCAAATTGAGCAGTTGAAAAAATTAAATTTTTCAAAATATTTCAATAAAACCATATCATGCGACCCCTTCATTGGAACGAGCTGATTGAGCTCATTCCAATGAGGGGTCACATGATATGGTTTTGTTGAAATTTTTTGAAAAATTAAAAAAAATGATATTTAAAATAATAAATTTTGATATCGTCTGCGTTGGGTAAAGGGTTAACACAGCAATACTCATGACTTTGAAACCATGGAATTTAGAAAACCTTCAACACCACCCTAGTTTGTTAACTAATCACAGGAACCTCAAAGTGAATGCTCAACAAAACAAACAAGTGGCCCCAGGGGCCTTAACTGGTAGAGTGCTGAATTATTTTTGACCATCAAAATGTGTTCACATGTTTTGCCTTCTTACAATTTATGGGAGAGTGCCGTCAGGCACTCTCCCATAAATTGTAACAAGGCAAATCTATACAGACTAAATAATTTCATTTCAATGATAATATGAAGCATATCCACTGAATATGAGGCCTTTACATTACGGTCCCTACACGTCAGAGTAAAGCCCAAATATGGGCTTCCAGCACTCCACCAGTTAATCACTCACCTTGGAAAGTTGTCTGAAGGATTTAAGGTCACATTCACCATCTATGGCTCTTAACACTACAAAGCATTGAAGTTGTAATTTTTTGTTACACTATTGTCCATGTCGGACAATTTAAATGCCATGCTTTCCAGTTGTGATTAAGAACGAGTCATTTTTCCAGGAACTCGAATTCTAAATATTTATTTTCCAGGGTAGGCGGTGTTCTAACTCCAATGGTCTCAATCTATTATTTATAACTGAAATTTTTTCAACCTTAAACCTTTACCTAATAAATCGACTGCATCCACCCACATAATATGCAAATATGTAATACAGAAATGTAACCAATTTGGTGTTGTTTGAAAGATCTCAATGAGCAGCCCCTGGGGGCCCAAATATGAGTGCAGAGTCCTGATTAGGATAAACTTGAATCTGATTCACCTAATGATAATGTATACCAAATACCAAAAGTTCAAAAAATATTATTTTTCCAAAAATTTCAACAAAATCATATCATGTGACTTCCTCACTGGAACAAACGCAGCTCAATTGTTAAAATTTTGGATATTGAAGTAATGAAATATTAAAAAAATTTTTTTGATAGTTCGGAGTTGGGTGAAGGGTTAAAACGAGCTCTGAAGAATTTCAAGTGATTTTGTGCAGAAAATTGCTCATCTAAATGACGTGAGAAAGAGGGGGTGGGGTTGGATGAGATGGTGAATTTCTTTCCTTTTTTTTGCATTAAACCACATAAACTCCTTCAAAACTCATCTTGAAAAAAGAAAAAAATCACCCTTTGGAAACCTCCTCCCACCCCCCCTTCCCTCCCAAGAGGTGACAATTATTTGTTTACACAAATCTCTGAAAGACGTTGAAAAAGTTATTTTAATGCAACAACAACAACAACAACAACAACAACAACAACAACAACAACAACAAAAATTATCCTTAGGGTAACACCCCACCCTTTGAAGGGGGGGGGGGGGGGGGCTAATGAAATCCTTCAAAATCTTTCAAAACTCATTGTAAAGCAAGAAAAAACGAGAGCAATGCAAAGCATGGCATATGCTCCTGGCAGTGTCAGAAAAGGGAAGGTAAGTCTCTCGGAAGCATAACAAAATCAAAAGGAAGCTTTCTCTGGACACCAATAATGCATCCAAAAAATAAATAAATTGATTTGAGTCAGCCTTCGTTAGTTACTGGATGGAAACCAAATTCAATATGGCCACCATGGTGGACATAATGAATTGGCTAGCTGATCCAAAATCAAAAGGAATCTTCCTCTAGACACCAATAATGCATAACCAAAAATTGAAATTGATTTGAGTCAGTATTCATTAGTTATTGGACGGAAATCAAATTCAACATGGCCACCATTGAAGCCATAACTGAATTGGCTAGCTGGACCAAAATCAAAGGGAAGCTTCCTCTAGACATCAATAATGCATAACCAAAAACTGAAATTGATTTGAGTCAGAATTCATTAGTTAGTGGACGGAAACCAAGTTCAAGATGGCCACCATGGAAGTCATAATGAATTGGCCACTGGTGGGCAGCTTGGTTCAGCTGACTGGTCCAAAATCAAAAGGAAGTTTCCTCTAGACACCAACAATGCATAATTAAATGAAAGTGTCAATGACACTGTAGCTTAACTTGATTGTGTTATATGTTTGATGAAAAGGATAATGTTTAATGTTGATGAAAGGGTTATGAAATACGACAAGAATTGTGATAATTGAGAATATGTTAATTTCTGTTCCCTGTATGCTATGTTTTCAAGAAAAATAATTTGAGGTGTAGACTGTACTAAAGTGAGGGGTGGATTAATGTGGCTCTCACAGTTGATGTATGTCAACCAAAGTTACCAAGTTATAGTGAAATTATTCCAAAACGAGCCGTCCTATTAAGTTACAATGCAATCCCTTCATAAATATGGCCTGTAGACTGTGCTAAAGGTTTTTGGGCTTCGGGCCTGTGTAGCCATCACGGTTGACCCATCCCAACCAAAAGGGGATGTCCTCATCTAGACATAATATCAAGTCATTCTACAAAGTTACAATAAAATCCCTTCATAAATATGACCTGTAGTCTGCTAAAGGTTTTCGGGTTTTGGGCTTGGGCAGCAGTCATGATTGAATGATCGTGACCTAAATGGGATGTTCTCATCTAGACATTATCTGGAGTCATCCTACCAAGTTACAATGAAATCCCTTCATAAATACAACCTGTAAACTGTGCTAAAGGTTTTCGGGCTTCAGGCCCCCGAAACCATCACAGTTGACCGATCGCGATCAACAGGGGACGTTCTCATCTAGACATTACATGGAGTCAAAATGAGGAAAATGTGAACAGACTCACAGACTCATGGACTCAAAGACTAACAGACTTCCGCACGCATGATGGCATAGCTTATCTTGACTTTGTCAAGTTGAGCTAAAAATAAAAATGATTCAAGTCAGCATTCACTAGTTACTGGACAGAAACCATATTCAATATGGCTGTCATGGCAGCCAAATTGAATTGACTAGCTGGTTTGTTGGTGGTTAATGTCACATATTTATGCACCAAGGCTAATCGTGACACAACATGGAGATGAAGTCAAGTTTAGTCAATCGTTGATCCACATGTTGCCCATTTTAGAGGACTTTCACCCCAAGCATTGGTGACTGGGTCCTATTTTACTAGTAAAGCGGAACTGGTTTACCACAGTAAACAAGTGCTGCTTACTTCCCGGGGTTCCCACGGGGAGACTAGCTGGTCCACAATCGAAAGGAAGCAGTGGCTAGTCATCTACAAGGTACCCCTAAAATTATAACTTGATCAATTAAGTGCTTCTTTAGTTATTTGATTGAAACAAAAAGTTAACAGATGGATGCCGGACGGTGGACAGATAGACATGGTGAAAACGTAATCCTCCTGAGAGAATATCTCTTGGGGCATAAATATCCAATGGATAATGTATACCAAATATCAAAAGATTCTGAGTGGTAGTTCTGGAGAAGAGGATTTTTAAAGTTTTTAGGGGTCCTTGCAGAGTTATGACCCAGTGACTTTGGTGACTCCCCTTCCTCCCCCCCCACCCCCTTCCCAAGCAACACAACTTTATTTGAACAAACTTGAATTGACTTATGACACAAGCCTCTCAAATTTGGTCAAGCAGTTTTTGAGCTCAGTAGTTTTTGAGAAGCTGAAAGTGTAAGCTCACTACGGACAAGCAGACTACTACAAAAGCGATCACTAAAGCTCCCCCATGAGCCTTGCTCAGGGAAGCTAAAATATCCTCATATCTCAAAAACTTAAAACCATGCTCAATGACCAGTCTGGGTGTAAACTGCTGGAAAACTCACTACAGACTTTAGCATAGGCCATGTTTCGACGACACTCTCAACATGAGTCCCCAGGGGGACTCACATGACAAAGTTGAATAAAGAAGAATTTAATTTAGCATTTATAGTTTTAACACTAGAGGAATGAAGTTATGTAGTAAATAGTAACTCTGTTGTTGTCTGATAATTTTATCCAGTATTTTGATGCACCAAAGAAAGAAACAATGCCCAAATTTCCTTTAATGCTAAGCCAGGAAGTTCAAATATCAACTCACAAGTTAAACAAGAGCTTGCATATCACTGAAGCAATACAATGTCCCCTACCAGACTAATGAGCATTAATAATTATACAAATGTTATAACCAAGATGTGATCAGCATGAATTCTGTTGAAGCGTTTCCAAAAAAGTTTGGAAAACTGATATTTTGGCGCTTTTCCATATTTCCAAGGGCCATAACTCACACACGAATAATGCAATCAGCATGAATCTCAAACTGGATCTGAAAGTCATCATTCTATAGTAGGTTACCAAGAATGAAATCATTCGGTTCAAGCATTTCCAAAAAAACAAATCCGGAAAACTAAGGTGTGACTGACAGACTGACTGACAGACTGATGGATGGACAGAGTGAAAATGAAACTTGATCTGTAAGTCATCATTCTATAGTAGATTACCAAAAATGAAATCATTCCGCTGAAGCGTTTCCAAAAAAAGTCCGGAAAACTGATATTTTGGCCTTTTCCATATTTCAAAGAGCAATAAGTCACACAAGAATAATGCAATCAGCATGAAACTCAAACTTGATCTGTAAGTCATCGTTCTATAGTAGGTTACCAAAAATAAAATCATTCGGTTGAAGCATTTCCAAAAAAAGTCCGGAAAACTAAAGTGTGACTGACAGACTGACGGACTGACGGACTGACAGACTGACGGATGAACAGAGTGCAAACCTATAATCCCCTCCGGCGATGCCAGTAGGGGGACTAATAAACATGAATCTGAACCCCCTTTAGGATGTTATTGTCATTATGCCCAAATGTGACTAATCTAAAGGACTAAAATATCACCCTTAAATATGCTCTCAGGGGTTTGGTTTTAACAATCATGGAGATCATCCTGAAAAACAATAATGTTACATGCAAAAAGTATGTGGAGAGTGGGTTGAAACTAAATCACTCATAGAGTGGAGTTATCACCTAAAATATCACTTAAATTCTGAACATGTGGACAAAAAACACAAGCAATGGTTCAGCCAATGGACATCCGGGTTTAACCCGGAGGTTAATTGGCTGGAACTTTGCTTGTGCTTATTATGCTTTGCAACAAATCTGCAATTATTGCTTGGTGGAATTTCCACTCTATGGATGATTTACACTCTCCACGCACTGTATATCAAAAATGGTAGCAGTCTGAGCAGTAGTTTTGGGTAAAATTTTTTAGAAGCCGAGAGTTGAGTTTTCTTGCCGGTGATGTAATACAGCAGGTAATCTGGCTGTGACGGTTCAGCTATCTTTGGGCTGGGGAAGAATTAATATGTCATGTTCAATAAATTCATTCTGATTCCCCAGCTTCGAAGAGTTAACAACCCTTAATATGACCCTAAGGACTTATTAATTTATTTATTGGTGTTTAAGATCACATACTTCTGCACAATGGCTAATCATGACCACAACAAGGAAATAAAGTCAAGGTCAGTCAATCGTTTATACCCCATGTTGCTTATTTTAGAGGACTTTCACCCCGAGCATTAGTGACTGGGTTCTATTTTACCAGTGAAACAGAGCTTGTTTACCACAGGTTGTCTAGAAATTAATCTGTGATTCATTCATACAAATAAGTTATGTCATATATGAAAGTTTTTGGAGCAGAATACGGGAGAAGATTTTTCATTTTTTTCCCATTAAGCAACTAGTTAAAATCTGATTCCCCTGACATTCTAAATATGCTCCCAAGTCCCAAGGGGCTGAAACAAACTTGGTGATCATCCTAACAATTATGTTACAAACCAAATGTTGTGGCATTTGGAGCAGTGCTTTCCAAGAAATTTTTTAAAATTTAAAACACATGTTCTCCCTTTACCTCTAGTGCTAAAACTGAGGAGAGGCACATAACACACCTATATATTTGACCCCCTTCACTTGATTTAAACACACTTGGGAATCATCCTTACAAAGATGTTACACACTAGATCAAATATGGAAGGTTTTGAAGCAGTTGTTTTTGGAGAAGATAATATTTTTAATGTTTTTTCCATTTGCCCATTTGGACCAAACCACAACATTGCAGAATCTCACCTGCTGAAGAAAAAATATGAGAAAAGTGAATATCAGATGCTATTTTCACATATTTTTCTTAATTTGGCCTTGAATACGTTATATTTCATTTTATGAAATTTTGGCCCACTGGTGAAAGCTTGTCATGACAAGATCATGATCCAACCAAGAAAGAGACAATGTTTATCACAATTTCACTGTATGATGTGCAAAAAAGTTTCTATGAAAAGTTATGGCTGCACAATTTTGTGGGGTATGTAGTGTGATTACACCCTTTACACAATGTAGACGATATCAAAATTTATTATTTCAATTATAAATTTTTCAAAAAATTTTCAACACAACAATATCATGTGACCCCTCACTGGAACATGTGCAGTGAGCTCACTTCAATGAGGGGTCATATCATATGGTTTTGTTGAAAAACAATTTTTTTTAAACTGCTGAATTTGCATATTACATGGGTGAATGCAGCCGAATCATTAGGTAAAGGGTTAATACACATGTAACAGCATATTATATCTCACATGAATTTCCCTTCCTGTCATGCTCTGGTAGTCGGAGAGATACTATACTATGTATTTATTGATGTTTAAGGACACAGATTTCTGCACAATGGCTAATCATGACCGCAAAATGGAGGTAGAGTCAAGTTTTGTCAATAGTTTACATCCATGTTGCCCATTTTAGAGGACTTCCATCCAAGCATTGGTGACTGGGTCCTATTTTACCAGTAAAACAGAGCTTGTTTACAATAGTAAACAAGCACTGCTTCACTTCCTGGGGTACCCAACAGGGGACTATACTATACTATACACTATACTATATAGAGGTGCATATAATGACAAATTTAACTAACAAAGGGCACAATTCCAGTAATAAAACATGGATATTATACTATACTATACTATACTATACTATTATACTATACTATACTATACTATACTATACTATAATATAATATTATATCTCACGTGACTTCCTTGCATTCTGATTGGCCGAAAGATGATACCCTATTTCGTGTAGTCTGAATCCACAGAACTGACCAGGCACTACACCCAGGCACTACACGTTTTCTATTTTTAGCACACTACTATATCAGTTTTCTTTTCATACTGGGCGAATAAAACTAATCAGGCTAAATTTAAATATCGATTCACAGAGGCACAACATCCACAAAACGACCCGGAAAGAAATCATTGTGGAAAAATGTATCGCTTTTCCATTGTTGAAGTCACAGTTTTCGAGGCGTTCATTTTATTCCTTGAGAAGATGATCCATATCTTGTTTCGAAGAGAATGATCCATACCTGGGTACAACTTTCATGAGAACACGTCCGGATATGAAAAATCGTTTGTTTTGCTGCTCATATTATTTCGCTATTTAATTGTATGTTTTGGGCAGTAAACGAATAAATAATGGAATTCAATTGAATCTTCGGAGTTTGTATCCCGTACTGACCCATTCGGTAATGTATATGTGTGACAAATGTGTGGAAATTATCAAACTGCGTTGTCAAATTTCAAAAATTTTATTTTTCATTTGCGAGTTGCGTGATTCTAGAATACACAGTTCCGTTTGGGGGAAATGTTTTGTTTACCCTTGCCAACCGATTCAAAATCTGTCTTCTGCTCATATCAATAATCCAAGTTTGCCGTGTTTTGGAAGAAGAAAATGTTTTTTAAAAACTACATGGTATTTTTTTCTATATAACGCTGGTTGGTAGGGCTGCTACCTTGGTAATAGATTAACAAATCGGACAGATGTTTTTCTTGATGGGTGTTCGATATAATATAAGGATTAGTGCATGTCTTGTCGTTGACTATGCCCATATAGTGCCCAGTAAGGTGGTGTACTTCCCTCCACTTCGCGGCGGGAACTACACCACCTCACTGGGCGTAGTCAACTCCAAGCCATGCACTATTCCTTGACTATACTATATAGAGGTACATATAATGACAAATTTAACTTATAAAGGGCACAATTCCAGTAATTATACACGGACAATCGCGAAAATCAAACTTCACCAATAACTTACAAAAGTGTATTTCCATGTCAAGTTTCAAGAACACTGATGAAAAGTGAAGGAATAACAGAGTTCACAACCAAATGAAGTAAAATAATAATAAACTGAACTAAAGGGATTCTTCAGTCCTCTTTGGGAAAGGGTTTGGAGACAATTCCGTCAGGAAAATTAATGTCCTGAGGACTCGAATTGGGAATTTGCGTTTGATAAGAAACATACAAATAATAAGGCCCCACAAAGTAGATTTTCTGTTTCTCCGGCCATTTTTTACAAAATTGCAAGTGGGTAAGAGTTTTTTTATTTTATTTTTTATTTTTCTGATTATTTCTTTGCCATCAAAAGTTCATGTTCTTGGTATGTTTTAATCCTCATAATCTATAGAATAGCATGGTTGGTGGTGTACTTCGTCCCTTGAGTGCGAGAAGTATATTATTATAGGTCTTCCTAACTGCTTCCAATTCTATCCGCTGTAGACAAGCACTGTCATACTTCCAAGGGTTGTTATGTCACTGCAACCCCCACTCCCTTTCAGTCAGGTGAGCTAAAGACATCAACAAACATCTGCACAATGTTCATTCCACTAGTGCACAGTAAGAAGGAATTTGCAAAATATTATCCAAATTTTTCAAAAAAGCTTTCGGCAAAAATGATCAAATTTATTAACAATACATTTATTTACTATAATACATGAAATGGAACTACAATGGAGCAATCATAAGTCAATCAGAAGATTCTCTTTGGAATGTATGAGTGGGAAGACAGTGAATAGCATTACTAGCCCTTGAAGTTTGTTGAATTATGTTTACCAATTCACAGAAAGTGAAGTTTGAAGTCTTGGAATGCTACAGCTTATAATTCAATGTTTTTTGTTTCCAATTTTGTGCACGCATTGTATTATTCGGCCTATTTCACATGAACAAATTTTAACCCTTTAGAGAAAACACGATATCAAAATTTATTTTAAAATTTTTCCCAATTCTTAACCCTTTACCTAACATGAAAAGCAGACAACACTTATATAAAAAATTCTTGAACTAATTTTTTTTTTAATTTTTGTCTCAAAAACATAGGTTATGACCCCTCATTGGAACGAGCTCGATGAGCTCGTTCCAATGAGGTGACATGACCTATGTTTTTGAAACAAAAAATTAAAATTAACTGGCGACTTTTTAGAATAGTGCTGGCCGGTTTTGGCCATTACATTGGGTAAAGGGTTAAAAGAAATTCAAAATAACCATATCATGAGAGTGTGGAATTTTTAAAACTTTTTTCCTATCATTGCCAATCTTCTCTTAGATCCTCTGTTCCTTATTCAACTCAAGTTTCTTCTCAGCTGACGACATGCTCTGGCAGGGCAAGAGGAAGAAATAGATGTGGAGGAGGTAGTTTCTTCTCCAGCAGGGCTCACCAGGACAAAAAATGATTGTTTTTACCTAGACTCGCTTCCTATCAGGGGGTCGGGATTGCCCATTTTCTACATCAATGACTGGTCCATAATACCTAGATATCGATGCTCTTGAAGAAGGAAGTGATTGAGGTCACTCACAGTCTTCAGGGTTCTACAGTATACTCTTTCTGGTTCTGAAGAAAAATGGTCAACTAAGGCCAGTTGTTGATTTGAGCTACCTGAACCTACTCATACAAGCACCGAAATTCAGCATGGAGACATTCAGGCTAGTAAGCTCTATTCACAAGAATCATTTTGCTGCATATTTTCACATTCCAATTCATCCTCACTCTCGCTAATACTTTCAGTTCTTGTTCCAGGGCATCACGCATCAGTTCAGGGCAATGCCATTCAGACTAAATTCAGATCCTTGGGTCTTCACACATCTGTTAAATCAAGTGATAGCAGATCATTGGGCACACTCATCAATGACCTCATTGTCTCACTAAGATGACTTTCTCCAGAAAAATGCAAACTTCTCTTTTCAGGAGAAAGATGTTCAGTGTCAACTTCAGCTTCTCCAGTCACTAGATCTTCAACGGAATTGGGAAAAGTCAAATTTAATACCATCTCAAGACCCAATCCCTTACACAACTGGAGATGTAATTTCTCACTCATCCAAACCGGGTCTGCTTGCCTATAGGGAGAGCCTGAATTATCAGTGCATTCGCCATTCACTTTTCCAAAGCAACTTGGGTAACTGCCAAGGAATTCCTGCGGTCTTTGTTTTTCTCATCCTGTTGATCTTCATCTCCACCCTTTTCATTTTTATCTCCTACAAAATTGGAGGCCGAATGTAGATTAGTTGGACATGGTTATTCCTTTGGATGTTCACATTCGGAATCATATGCAACATCAATTGGCTTACTCAGGTAATTCCACAGGATGCTCCATCACCGGATCAATTATCACTACAGATGCCACGGTTGGAGAGCTATGCTGAATCCTCTGGAACATCAGACTTGTAGGCGCTCTATGGAAGAGGATCAGACACTGCTACACATAAATCAGAAGGTGTTGTAGGCAATTCTCTTGGACTTCACACACTGAGAACATCTCCGGTCGAATATTGTATCCCTATGTATGAACTTTTATTGGCTCACCAGTTAAATTCTGCAGAGTGAGTCAGACACATACTAGGCCATATGAAAATGTTAGCAGATGCTCTATCCTGCAAATGCGGGATTTCACGTCAGAGTGGATGTTGAACGGACAAGTCTTCAGGTCACTTTGTGACAAGTGGGGCACCCCCATATAGACCTGTTCACGATAGGGTGGAACAACAAATTAAACACCTTTGTTTCTCCTTGTCAGGATCCTCAAGCCTTTGCTGCAGTCGATGCTCTGGGTGGAACAACAAATTAAACACCTTTGTTTCTCCTTATCAGGATCCTCAAGCCTTTGCTGCAGTCAATGCTCTGTTATTAGACTGGAATGGGACAGATGGCGGTGCCTTTTGTCTGATGCCAATTATCCACTGTGTTCTCAACTAGATTCAGAGCATGAGACACCTTCACACCTGTCTCTTATCAGGTCCCGTCCCTGGGAAAGAGGTTTCTCTAGAAGAGTAGTGGGAGTGCATTTCTGCACCCAGAAGGTTTTCCAGTTCCACTAGTCAAGCATATAATACAAAGTGTGATATTTTTACTTGTTAGTGTCTCAGTCATACATGGTGTTAGTTAAATACAACCTGCAATAGCTGAACTGGACAACTTTTTTGTTTATCTATTTGACACCCCAAAGGTCTTCAACCTATTACTATCAAGGGTTACCCTTCTAAGCTTTTGGAAACCTTTTTGTTTGCTAGAAATTCTTGTGCAGGCTTTTTGGGGAAATCTTATGAAACATTTCACTCTGAAAAGACCTAAAATTCTTGGAATTAAACAAAAATGGAATTAGTCTTGGGTCCTTCGCTGCCTTTCCAAAACACCCTTCAAACCCCTGGCAGAGACTGATATGAAGTTTCTGATTGACAAAATGGCCTTTCTCCTGGTTTTTGCGGCAGCTAGAAAAGTTAACGAACTCCATGCTCTATCCATTGATCCTCATTATTTCCATAGTGCAGGAAGTACTGTTGCTTTCACTACTAATGCTACTTTTTAGTGCAAATCCAAGTTTCAGATACAGCTCCTTTACCCATTCATATTAGAGCTTTACCACCTTCTTATCAGTCTAGTAATAGTCCTCTTTTGTGCCCAGTTAAAGCTATTAGGCTTGGATGTTGACAGAACGACGATCATTAGGAAAGGTAGGATCACCAGCAAGAGATTTTTCCTTTCCCTCATTCCTGGCAGAAAGCAAGCCAGAAAATAAGCACACTGTCATCTGCAAAATGAGGTCCCCAGAGGGTGAATTTAGTGATGCTAACCTGCACAGCAGGGCAGCATCACTAAATTTACCCTCTCTGAACATCAATCTGAATCAGGGTCTCACAATTAAACAGAAAGAGGTACCCAGAGGATACAGAGGATAAATTGGCCCACTGTATGGGATAGTATCATCAAATTCACCCCCTGGGGACTTCATTCTGCAAAGCTCAGACTGCTTATTTTCAGGCCTGGTAGAAAGGGCATCTCTCGAAACCAGATCTCATGTTGGATTAAGTTTGCTATTTGTTTGTCTTATGAACGATTAACTACAGCTGACAGAATTGCAAACAAGATTTCAGCTCACAAAGTTAGAGCCCTGGCGACTTCTTGGGAATATGCTAAATCAGTATCTATTAATTACCTTATGTCTGCAGCTTACTGGAGAAGTTTTTCTACTTTCTCTTCATTTCATCTGAGGGACCTACCAAAGACCTCTATTCCTTGGACCCTACTGTTGTTGCTCAATCTGTTACTATGCCAGTCACTAATAGCTACCTACTGGTTAGCTTTCTCTTTGCAGGCATTATTCTTTCCCACTTTTGTCTTCTGCAAATGCATATTCACGGGTCAGAGAAGACTAAGTGAACTCGCAACCATGTCAGGTGTGTTTTCGTTTGGTGTGGCAACCTTCATCAAAGGATCCCAGATAGATTATTGCATTTGATTTCTAGTTGGGCTTGATAACTAGGTTATTATTCGATTTACAGGACTGTATCACAGAGGAAAATCGAATGTTTGCATTTAGAAATTGATTTTCTAGGAATAGTTACAAGAGGTTTAGCATTCTTTGGATTATTTTCTAGATCATTTTCCTTACCGATTGTTTTTGAGGAGTAGGTACTAAGATATAGACCAAACTTAATTGCTAAAGAGAGTATTTACTTCCAATTTAGGAACTGAATAACGCATTTAATTATTGCGAATTGTGTTCTATGTATTCCTTTCCTTGGAAAATGCTAAATTAATTTATGTACTATTGTTGTTATCCCATTAATTTCATATGATGCTTAATATGACCTCCACTATATCTGTTAATCAGTCACAATAATATGCATTGTACTCCCTCCACCTATTGTTCATTCGGCACATGTGCTACTTTGGTGAGATTAAAAAAAATTAAAATATTCTATTCAAAAAAAGTAGTGCATATCCAAACTGATGTTGGTATTTTCGGAAATTGATATTGGATATGCATGAATGGACACAATAATATGTTACCAAGTTTAGTGTGAATCATGAATGTCACCAGCCCATGAAAACTTCATGCAGGTTTTTCGCACAAGCACCGTGTTAATGTCTGTGGGGTACATTTATAACAAACGATACCATGATGTAACCATTAGGCAGCATGATCGTTTTGGTGGTGGATCGGTTATGATGTGGGGTGGCATAACCATGACAAGCAGAACAGCATTACATGTCATCCAAGGGCGTGTTACAGGGAAGTACTACCATGACAACATGTTAGCAGCTCATGTGGTGCCATTTGAGTGATGTCACGTCCGTTGATTCATTTTCCAAGATGACAACGCAAGAGCACACAGGGCCCGTGTCGCTACAGAGTTCCTCCAGGAGCAGAACATCACTACACTGCCTTGGCCTGCACTAAATCCAGACCTTTCACCAATCGAGCATGTCTGGGATGTGCTTGGCAGGCATCTACGACAATGCCAACAGCCCCCTACAAATGTCCAGGAACTCACCACGGCACTGCAGGAAGAATGGAATAACATCAGTCAAGATGATATTGGAGTTTGGTGAGGAGTATGCCAAGTCGCATCTGCACTTGTCTCGCTAACCAAGGAGGATTTACAAGGTACTGAGGTCTTGGACTGAATGTGGTAAATTCTCTGACTGACCGCCCATGTCTTCTATAGCTCAGTGCATGGAGTGTGTGCTTGTCAGACACCAAACTATCACTGAAATCATTCACCAGATGTCACAGTGTAATGCCTCAACTGTCTTTTTGATGAAAATATAAAAATATTTTTTCATATATCTCACTTTTATCAAATATCCCTTACTTTTTTTTTAATAGTATTTTATACCAAATTTAATTTTTTATTATACTTACCATAGTAACACAACAAATTGCCCTCCTGGCAATATACTACCCTTATATATGCTTTCCTCCCCACACATATGTATACATGCATAAGTATCATTTTAAAGAAAAAATCAGAAATTGACTTTGTGCATGACTGGCAGGAATAGATGAAAGGATGAGGAATAGGCACTACTTGAGTTACTTTGGTAAGTCTAATAAACAAGAGGCCCCAAGAGGCCTTAATCGCTCAGCAGACAAAATGGTTCAAAGAAGTTTTTTGGGTCACATTCATTTAGTCATGGTTCATCAACACTACCGAGGAATGAAGGCATAAAATTATTCATAACTGGTGTCCATGTCATATGATATTGTCATAGGTCTTCCTGACTATTTCCAATTCTATCAGCTGTAGACAAGCAATGCCAAACTTTCAAGGGTTGTTTTGACACTGCAGTTTGAAAAGAAAATTTTATGGAAAAACAAAAGAAATTTTAAGCCAGGGACTTGAATTGAACACACCTCAATCTGATTTCCCTTAGAGATGAAGAAGAAGATTTTTAATGAAATCTCCTCATATTGCACCAAGTTAAACTTTGTGATCCAATAGACAGCCAAAATATTAACCCTGGAACCCAGTTTGAAGAAAGACAATTCTAACACACTCACCCACCCCCCTCCACCCCAGAGATCTTGAATAACAAATATCAAAATAATTTCAGTGGTGGATCTAATGAATAAGATTTTAAAAGAATATTCCATATATTGACCTAAGTTAAAATCTGTAGAGAGCCCAAATATTAAGCCAGGGACTGGATTTGAACAAACTTGAATCTGACAACACTAGAGAAGTCACATAAAAAATATGAAAGAATTCAGACTGCTGGTTCTGAAAAAGAAGATTTTTAAAGAAATTCCCTCATATTGCACAAAGTTAAACTTTGGGCTCCAATAGAGAGGCACCCGGTTTGAACAGACTTGAATCTGACCCACCTAGAGATGTTGTATACCAAATATGAAAGGATTTTTAAAGAATACACCTCATAATGCACTAAGTTGAAATTTGGGCCTCCATAGGGAGCCCAAATATTAACCTAGGGGCTTGATTTGAACAAACTTGAATCAGAAAATTCCCCTTCTTTAACAGTTTGGTGTAGCAAATTTCATGGGTTTAACATTGACAACGACATTATAATGCAGGTCAACATGCATTCTTTTTTATGTGTTCGCTTCACTAATGCACTAGTAAGACAGTAAGTTTACTTAACTCGATTTACTTATTCCCTCAAATCAATCTGTGTCACTTCTTTGATACTGAAACTTCAGTTTCAGACCAGTTTGCAGCATACACATGCACAGTTGTTGTATTTATGTTGCATTTTCCTGAACAACATAAATACAACTGCACATGTGTATGGCGCAAATTGTTTCTAGATGGGTTACGGTATGAAAAACCAATGACACTGATTGATTGAGTCAGTTACTGGCCTCCCCTTAAAACAGAAGTTGACGAGTCCGGATACAGATACTTTGAACTTAGTCGGGTTTAAGTCGCGCATACGCTTGGGGTCACAGGCTGATTGTGTGCTAGTACATAAGTATAAAGGGAATAAAACTGTTTATACTTAAGGGTAACTTACTAGGTGATTAACATGATTTTTGTTCATAGTTGGTACCTCAGTTTCGAGAAATACTGGCCTAATTAATAAACACCAACTTCTAATTTGGGTGCATTTGTCATAATTTGGGCACAAAGTTTATCGCAGCGAATTTGGGGAAATATAAAGGCCTGAAGGATTCTGACTGGTGGAAAAAGGTTATAAAAGATTATCCCCCATATTGCACTAAGTTAAAATTCGGGTCCTCATAGGAAGCCCAAATATTGATCCAGGGACTCGAATCCAACAAACTTGAATCTGACCCCTTAGATATGATTATACCAAATATGAAAGGATTCCCACTGGAGGATCTAAAGAGGATTTTTATTTTAAAGAAACTTCCTCATATTTCACTAAGTTAATATTTGGGCTCACATAGGAAGCCCAAATATTAATTCAGAGACCTAATTTGAACAAACTTGAATCTGACACCACTAGAGATGTCACATAACAAATATGACAGGATTCTAACAAGTGGACTTGAAGAAAAAGATTTTTAAAGAAATATTCTCATATTGCGCTAAGTTAAATTTAGGCTCCAATATGGAGCCCAAATATTAACCCTAGGATTTGATTTGAACAAACCTGAATCTGACACCACTAGAGACATCACATAACAAATATTAAAAGACTCTGTCTGGTGGATCTAAAACAGAAGATTTTTAAAGAAATTCTCTCATATTGTACTACGTTAAATAATAAGCCAGGGGCCCGATTTACACAAACTGTAAGCAGACCCACCTAGAGGTGATGTATACCAAATATGAAAGAATTCTGATGGGGAGGGGGAGGGGGGGGGGGGGTCTGAAGAAGAAGACTTTTAAGGAATTTCCCTCATATTGCACCAAGTTAAAATTTGGGGCTCTCGATTTGAACTTGAATCTGACCCTCCTAGAGAAGTCACATAACAAATATGAAAAGATTCTGACTGGTGGATCTGAAAAAGAAGATTTTTAAAGAAATTCCCTCATATTGCATAAAGTTAAACTCTGGCCTCCAACAAATATTAACCTAGGTATCTGATTTGAACAAACTTGAATCTGACCCACCAAGAGATGTTGTATATCAAATATGAAAAAAATTCTGACGGGAGGATCTGAAGAAGATTTTTAAGGAAATTCCCTCATACTGCAATAGGGAGCCCAAATATTAGCTCAGGGACTCGATGTGAAAAAACTTGAAATCTGACACACCACTAGAGATGTCACATAACAAACATGAAAGGATTCTGACTGGTGGATTTGAAGAAAATTTTTAAAGAAATTTCCTCATATTGCAGTAAGTTAAAATTTGGGCTCCAATACTTTGGGTTCCAAATAATCATACCTGTACTATTATTACATTTTTTGGAAATTTTCCACCCTTGTATCTTTTCTCTTCATCAGACAGTAGTGGGTAGAAATGAATTTTTTATGGAGTAATGCCTCTTAATTGCCATAATTGGTTTCAATAGCTCCATCCAACTGAAGTTTTCTAAATGTCATGGGCTGATGATGTATTCAGTGTATGGCTGATTTCATGGGTGGAAATTCATGAATATCACAACTTTTATTACTCTTCATTCCAATGTTTTACACCCTACTATTATTTATTTTGGCAAAAATGTCCAATGCCTACTATTATTCCAGCCAGAGACCCGATACTAACAAACTTGAATCTGTCCCCACCTCCCCCTCCCTACGAGATGTTGTATACCAAATATGAAAGCATTCTGATTGGTGGATATGAAGAAGATTTTTAAAGATTATTCCTCATATTGCACTGAGTTAAAATTCGGGGGCCCATAGAAACCCAAATATTAACTGAGGGACATGATCTGAACAAACTTGAATCTGACCCTCCTAATGAGGGGCTTAATTTTCACAAACTTGAATTTGACCCCTCCCCCACCCCCTGGACCATGTACATCAAATATCAAAAGATTCTGATCGATGGTTCTGGAGAAGAATTTAAAAAAAAATTTTTTGCAGATATGCTGAGTCGGTATTTTTTCAATGCCCCCTACAGAACACCCCGACACAACCAATGGCAATATTTATTTTAATATTTCATTCTACTGGTCCAAAGTGTGCTTCATACCAAATAACAGTTCTCTGTTCCATGCGGTTTTGGAAATATGGACGTTTGAAAATATTTCCATTTTCAGCTCCAGGGGTTCCCACGGGGACACTGAAAATCTATTTTTGGCATCAATCAAGTACTTATGATGCAATAATATCACATAACAAATTTGGTTCAAATAGGCTCACCGGTTCAGAAATAGAAATTTTGGATTGGGCCCAAAATCTTGCCCCTCCCATTACAAAGACAAATATCGCACAATAAAATTCATTTGAACAAAATTGATTCTACACCTCAAAAGGAAGCTCCATACCAAATATCAAGTCATTGTACCCATTGGTTCATGAGAACAAGTTTTTTTTAAAACTTGGGAGTATTTTCCACAACCCAATCCCTATGGGGCATGGCAACTTTATCTAAACAAACTTGAATTGACATATGATCAGGAACATGCAAATCAAAGTTGGTTTTATTCAGCCCAGTGGTTTATGAGAAGTCGATTATGTAAAGTTCATGCCAGACGGAAGACGGCTGGAAAGTGATCACTTAATCTCCACCGTCTTTCAGTCAGGTGAGCTAAAAACAATATTCAGGTCTGTGCAGTTTTTGAAATATGGGCATTGAATTTTTTTCTATTTTTACTTCTGGGGTTCCATCGGGGCTGTGAAACAAGAGGACCCATGGGGCCTGAAGTGCTCACCTTGAACAGAACCTAATATAAACAGATTCCAAGAATGAATCTACATTAAGCAATCAATCTCCATAGGATCCATTGTAAATCCTGAAGCCCTTCAGGAGTGACTAAAATAGTCCAAGCATCATGCATTTTCTTCAGTTAATCAAAATGAAAAAGGTGGAGCCCCTTGATTCAGCTTATGTGGATTAATCTTAGTTACACACCTCTAGAGGGAACTTAAAAAATTTCCATTTCTTCAGCTACATGGCCAATTTCTGCTGCCTTAGGGAGCCCAAATATTAACCCAGGCACTCGATTAGAACAAACTTAAATCTCACCCCACTAGAGATGTTGTTCACCAAATATGAAAGAATTCTGACTGGTGGATTTGAAGAAGATTTTTAAATAAATTTCCTCATATTGCACTAAGTTAAAATTCGGGCTACCATGGGGAACCCAAATATAAACCCAGGGACCCAATTTGAACAAACCTAAATCTGCCTCCCATAGAGATGTTGTAAACCAAATATGAAAGGATTCTGACAAGTGAATCTGAAGAAGATTTTGAAGAAATTCCCACAGAGAACCAAATATTTACCCAGCCAAATATTAACCTAGAGACCCGATATGAACAAACTGGAATCTGATCCCCCCTCCCCTTTCCCGAGATGTTGTATACCAAATATTAAAGTATTCTGACTCATGGATCTGAAGAATATTTTAAAAAATTATTCGCATATTGCACTAACTTAAAATTTGGGCTTCCATAGGAAGCCCAAATATTAACCTAGGGGCTTGGTTTGAACAATCTTGAATCTAACCCTCATAAGAATGATCTATGCCAAACAATAAAATATTCTGACTGGTGGTTCTGAAGAAGAAAATGTTTAAAGATTATTCTCCATATTGCCCTAAGTTGAAAATTGAGGCTCCTGTATTGAGCCCAAATATGAACCAAGGACCTTCATTTTAACAAACTTGTATCTGCATCCTTCCCCCCCTCCCCCCCCCCCCCCCACCCCATCCCACATGGATGTTGTATACCAAATATCAAAAGATTCTGACCATTGGATCTGCCGAGGATTTTTTAAAAAAATTTGTGCAAATATGCTCAGTAGTTTTTTCGAAGCTCCCCCCCCCCCCCCCCTACAAAACATACTGACATAAACGATGGCAATTCTACTGGTCCTAAGAATGCTTCATACCATATAACAGTTTCTCTGTTCCATGTGGTTTGGAAAATATCGGCGTTTGAAAATATTTCTATTTGTAGCTTCTGGGGTTCCCACGCAGACACCTGCAAAATTTTAAGACCCAATAATACCAACTACCAAATTTGGTTCAAATCGGACCATCAGTTCAGAAAATAGAAATTTTGGGCAGAGGCTCCCATAACAAGACAAACTTGATTCTACACCTCAAAAGGAAGCTCCATACCAAATATGATGTCATTGTACCATCTGGTTCATGAGAAGAAGATTTTAAAAATATTTTGGAGTATTTTTCCCCACTCCTTCCTAATGGGACTGGGCATGTTGAGTTGAACGACAATGCAATGCCCCTTTTGGACCATCACTCACACAAACTTTCATTTGAATTGGCACAGTGGTTTTGGGAAGTCCAAAACATAGTACTGACAGACAGCAGATAGAGAGCGATTAGATAAGCTCAGCTTCACTTCGTCAAGGTGAGCAAAAAATGTTTTGGGCATCAGTCAAGTACTTATGACCCAATTATACTACACTGCCAAATTTGGTCCAAATCAGCCTATCAACTCTTGAAATACAAACTTTGTGTGGTGCCTAAAATGTGCATGCCCCATAAAGAGCCCAAATATTGACTTCCCTTGAACAAACTTTAATCTTCAGCACCAAAGGAAGTTCCATACCAAGTATCAAAGCATTCTCTCTAGTGGCTCATGAGATTTTCAAACATTTTTAGGCTTTTTGTCACTGAGCCCAGCCTGAAGATGGCAGCACTTTCATTCAAACAAAGTATAAAGGGTATACTGCAAAGATGGTCTGTACCATATGTAACGGTATCTAGTATGGTCATATTTTGCATTGCTTAAGATCTTCCGAGGTACAGATCCATTCTTGTGTTTCTTCTTGGGTTACTCCGACAGATAAATAAAAGAAGTATTATTTTATTTGAGAGTTGCAGATGTGTAGTGATGATACATGGTGTCAGAAGTGCCAGCATGCTATATTCATACTTAACTTTCACTGTGTTTTACCAATCCGTTAATATTTGTTTTGATCAGACCACCCACATTGATTGGCAGTCACGTTGTTGATTTGTGAAGTAAACGTACTGAAACATGATAGAATCGAGCGCAGATGTAGCTTAGAGTCAGCCAGTTACTAGTGTTTCAATACCAACGTGTTTACCATGTCCTGCCTCGTTGGTTATATTGAGCAATCTTATTGTCAATAGGAAAAAGTTTCACGGTGTTTGGTCTAATTATGAGGTGACAAGTGGGTTAGTAAGCAAACACAAGTCGCTGCGAACAGCAACATTTTTAACCTGCATTGGACCGTCAACGTTGGAAATTTTGATGGCTTTCGTTTTGATGATGGTGAAGATGAGAGAGATATTGACAGTGTTATTGACAAGTTCAAAACATTTTGTGTTGGTGAAACGAAGTAAATTTATGAGTGTTTCTGTTTCAATACAAGAGGCCCCAGGGGGCCTGAGGGCGCACACCTGACATGGTAGCCTAAATATCAACCCAGAGAATTGATTTCCACAAGTTGCATCTGCTCCTCCTAAGAAAAGCTGAAACCAAATATCCAAATATTCTGACCAGTGGATCTAAAAAAAGATTTTTAAAGAATATTCCTCATATTGAACTAAGTCATAATTCGGGCTCCCACAGGGAGCCCATATATGAACCCAGGGACTTGGCTTTAACAAACCTGAATCTCATACCCCTAAGGATTCTGCACACCAAATATCAAAACATTCCGACTGCTGGATCTGAAGAAGAAGATTTTTAAAGAAAATTCCTCATTTTGAACCAAGTTACAATTCGAGCTCCCACAATCAGCCCAAATATGGACCTAGGGACATGGCTTGAACAAACTTGAATCTTACCCCCCTAAGGATGCTGCATAAAAAGTATCAAAAGCATTCATCTGCTGGATCTGAAGATTTTTAAAGAAAATTCCTCATTTTGAACTAAGTTGTCATTCAGGCTCCCATAGTGAGCCCAAATATGAACCAAGGTACTTGGCTTGAACAAACTTGACTCTCAGCCCCCTAAGGTTGCTCCATGCCAAATATCAAAACACTCCAACTGCTGAATCTGAAGAAGAAGATTTTTAAAGAAAAATTCCTCATATTGACTAAGTTATAATTTGGGCTCCCACAGGGAGCCCAAATATGGACCCATGGACTTGGCTTTAACACACTTGAATCCCCCCCCCCCCCCTCCCCCCTAAGGATGCTACTCACCACATATCAAACCATTCTGACTGCTGGATCTGAAGAAGAAGATTTTTTAAGAAAATTCCTCATTTCGAACAAAGTTACAATTCAAGCTCCCACAGTGAGCCCAAATATGGACCTAGGGACATGGCTTGAACAAACTTGAATCTCACCCCCCTAAGAATGCTGCATACCAAATATCACAAGATTCTGCCTGCTGGATCTTGAGAAGAAGATTTTTAAAGAAATTTGCCTGAAATGCACTAAGTTCGAATTTGGGCTTCTATAGTGAGCCCAAATATGAATCCAGGTGGCCGATTTGAACAAACTGGAATCAGATCCACCCCACAATGTTGCATACCAAATATCAAAAGATTCTGCCTGCAGGATCTGGAGAAGAAGATTTTTGAAGAAATTTGCCTGAAATGCACTAAGTTCGAATTCGAGCTTCTATAGTGAGCCCAAATATGAATCTAGGGAGCTGATTTGAACAAAATAGAATCAGATCCACCCCACAATGTTGCATACCAAATATCAAAAGATTCTGCCTGCTGGATCTGGAGAAGAAGATTTTTTAAGAAATTTGCCTGAAAAGCACTAAGTTCAAATTTGGGCTCCTATACTGAGCCCAAATATAAACCCAGGGAGCCGATTTGAACAAACTTGAATCAGATCCACCCCACAATGTTGCATACCCAATATCAAAAGATTCTGCCTGCTGGATCTTGAGAAGAAGATTTTCAAAGAAATTTGCCTGAAATGCACTAAGTTCAAATTTGGGCTCCTATACTGAGCCCAAATATAAACCCAAGGGGCCGATTTGAACAAACTTGAATCAGATCCACCCCACAATGTTGCATACCAAATATCAAAAGATTCTGCCTGCTGGATCTGGAGAAGAAGATTTTCAAAGAAATTTGCCTGAAATGCAGTAAGTTCAAATTTGGGCTCCTATACTGAGCCCAAATATAAACCCAGGGAGCCGATTTGAACAAACTTGAATCAGATCCACCCCACAATGTTGCATACCAAATATCAAAAGATTCTGCCTGCTGGATCTGGAGAAGAAGATTTTTTAAGAAATTTGCCTGAAATGCACTAAGTTCGAAATCGGGCTCCTATACTGAGCCCAAATATGAACCCAGGGGGCCGATTTGAACAAACTTGAATCAGATCCACCCTCCAATGTTGCATACCAAATATCGAAAGATTCTGCCTGCTGGATCTGGAGAAGAAGATTTTTTAATGTTTTTCCCATTGCCTACAGTGTTAAAAAGTGCTGACTCAGCACTTTTTCAAAGTCCCGAAACTGTACCCTATGATAAAACCGATGGCAATTTTTTTTTACCAATTCTTTCTGTTGGTCCTAAGGAAGCTTCACACCAAATAAAAATTCTCGGTGCCGTGCAGTTTTGGAGATATGGGCGTTTTAATTTTTTTCTATTTTTAGCTCCTGCGGTTCCCATGGGGCTACGGGAAAAAATAAATCTGCATAAATTAGGTACTTATGACCCAATAAGCCCTCACATAAAATTTGGTTCAAATCAGCCTCTCGGTTTGGAAAATAGAAATTTTGGGCGGGGCCAAAAATTTTGCCCCTCCCATAACGACGCCAAGTATAGCCCCACAAACTTCTCTTGAACAAATCTGAGTCTACACCTCAAAAGGAAGCTGCACACCAAATATCAAGTCTCTGCTGCTGCTGGTTCATGAGAAGAAGATTTTTTAAGATTTCAGCACACTTTTTGGGTGTGGCCCTACCCACAGGCGAGGCAACTTGATTTGAACAAAATCAAATTGCGATGTCATAACAAACTATTATCTCAAATATCAATTAAATTGGTTCAGCGGTTTGGGAGGAGAAGACGCAAACACCATGTTCACGGACGACGGACGCAGGACGACGGACGGTGAGTGATCACTATAGCTCTCCTGACTGAAAGTCAGGTGAGCTAAAAAGGAACCAAGAAGCAAACGAAAAAATTGAAGCATATGTTGCCTCATTACGTACATTAGCCAAAACATGTAATTATGGCGATCTGACTGACAATTTAATACGTGATCGAATTGTTATGGGAATTTGCGATAGTGTGGTACAGAGTGAATTGCTACAAATGAGCAAATTAACTTCTAAACAGTGCATTGACATTTGTAAGGCAGCTGAGGCAACAGGAAACCAGCTAAATGACATGCATGGAATCTCGCAAGATGTAGAGTATGTTCATAAGAAATTGTCAACACATTTTCAAAAGAGTTGAGTCAAGCAATCTTATAATCATGAAATTATCTGCAAGTTTTGTGGCCAGAGACATGAGAAAAGCAAAGAATCATGTCCTGCATATGGAAAATTGTGTAATTGATGTACGAAACACCAATCATTTTTCAAAACAATATAAGTCGAGGAAATCGGCTCTGCCTAATAGGTTGAAAGTCCACAATTGTTGATTATTTTTCTTCTGATAAAGAGTTTGTGCTCTCAGTTGAAACAGAGAAATCAGAAAAAGATTATGAGAAACAAATTTTTGCCAATATGCTTTTGAATAGAACTTTTCAAGTGAAGTTTCTGTTAGACTGTGATTCTACTGTTTATATATTACCAGCAAAAATAAACACTTATGTATTTAATGATCAGTCTCTTGAAAATGTTGATAAATGTGAAGAAACATTGTTAATGTTTAACAACACTCAAACAAAAAACCCTTGGAAAATGTCACCTAACTCCAATCAACCTAAAAAATTGTAAGAAATATAACATTCAGTTTAGTATTGTACCTGGAAATGTCAGTCCAATTTTAGGTTCGAGGGTCATTCAGCATGCACATGCAGCTAATATCTGTTGAGAATGAAAATATTATGTGCCTTGACAAACAATCGTCTAAACAACTTGTAAATGAAACTGGTTTAACAACGAAGAAAATAATGAACACCTTCAAAAGTTGTGAGGGTGAAGGAGCTTTCAAAGAAAAATTACACTTGAAAATAGACAAATCAGTAACACATGTGAAAATTCCTTTGCGAAAAGTGCCAGTGGCTATAAAAAGTAAACTAAAAAGTGAAATTGATAGACTAGTGAAAATGAAAATAATTGTTCCAGTTACTGTCCCCACCGACTGGATTTTAGCAATGGTTGTAGTAATGAAAGCTAACAATAAGATAAGATTGTGTATTGACCCAAAGCCTTTAAATAAAGCTCTGCAGCGAAACAATTATCCAACACCGACCATTGATGACATTTTGCCTGAGCTTTCTACGGCAAGATTATTTACTGTATCTGATAGCAAAAATGGGTTTTGGTATGTGCACTCAGACGACAAAAGTAGTTACTTAACAACTTTTGACACCCCATAGTGAAGATTTAGATGGTTACGCATACCTTTTGGAATTAGCCCAGCTAAGAAGAATTCCAAAGACGCCTTGATGAGTCAATGTAAGGTCTTAAGGTGTTAAGGCAGTTCACGATGACATATTAATATATGGAGTTGGCGATATTGATGACGAGGCACTCATTGACCACGAAAATAAACTAAAAAAATTCTTTGAACGATGTCAAGAAAAAACCATCAAAATAAATACAGATAAATTGAAGCTTTGACTCGGAGAAGTATCATGTCTTGGTCATGTTATTTCTGCAGACGGTTTGAAAATAGCCCCCCACAATGTGAAAGCTCTTCTAGACATACCTGCACTAACAGATAAGCAGGGAATACAAAGATTATTAGGGATGGTTAATTTTGTGCATAAATTCATACCTTAAATTTCTGAAATCACTGCTCCTCTTCGCAAACAGTTGAAAAACAATGTTGAGTTCATATGGAATGAGCAACTTCATGGACAGGCTTTTGAGCGTATCAAAAAACTCTTAGTGAAAGCTTGTACAGTGTGATGCATCTGAGTTTGGCCTGGGAGCATGTTTGCTGCAAAACAATCATCCAGTTGCATATGCCTCCAGGTCATCGACAGTAACTGAAATTTCATATGCCCAGATAAAGAAAGAACTACTTACCATTGTCTTTGCAATGGAGAAATTCAAACACTATGTTTATGGTTGGCATGTGCTTATTGAGACTGACCACAAACCTCTTGAAATAATAAACAACAAAGTCTAGTCGGTGCCCTGAAGAGGCTACAATGTATGTTATTATGGTTACAGAAATTTGACTTCGAGATAAGGTATAAAAAGGGATGTGAAATGTTTTTTGCTGACACACTGAGTCGTGCATCTATTAAAGGGTTTAAAAATCATTCTAAAAAGAATGATATTGTGTTGCTTCTTGAAACAAGGTCCGATGTAGAAATTGAACAAATAGAAATACACAAATGATCCAGTTTCTACAGAGAAACTGCAAATGAAAGTGTCAATGACACTGTAGCTCAACTTGTTAAGACATGTAAATGTATAGTATGTGACACAGCAATGACAAACATCTAGGTAATGACCTGACAACAAAGGTACATATAAAGTATTGTAATGGTCTGTACATAAATACTGACCGTAGCCTGTAACAAATGTATAGGTAAAGTATTGTAAAGGTGGGCGACAGTCAGATGCTGAACTAGAAAAGAAATCTTTGAGTCCTAGAGTGGGTCTGACTGAACCCCAAAATATTTGTTCTCATAGCACAGTGATAACAAAGGCACCCAAAAACACTTGTTCCTGTCCCAAGGTGATAACAAAGGTACCCAAGAAGTTTCATGAAGATCAGTTCATAAACACGAGCCGCATAGAAGTTGACAAAAAACTGATTGGACCTAATTTCGGTACAATATGGCCACAGGCAGTCCTCTTGAATTTTGGACCGCAACCAGAAACACTCGTTCTTGTCCCAAGGTGATAACAAAGGTACCCAAGAAGTCAGTACAAAATGGCCACAGGCAGTCCTCTTGAATTTTGGACCGCAACCAGAAACACTCGTTCTTGTCCCAAGGTGATAACAAAGGTACCCAAGAAGTTTTGTGAAGATCGGTTCATAAATACAGACTCTAGCCCAAGCCGTATTGACATGAGCACTTACTGTGTATAAGTAGCACTGAATATATCAAAATTCATCTAATTTGCATAATTTCTGCACAAGAAAAAACCCATATTATATGTGATGTATTCCATGTTACTAAACATTCATACAAAAATTTATTCAAATCAGAACTTTCATACAGAAGTTCTGTACAAAAACCTGATTGCACTAATTTTGGTACAAAATGGCAGCTGGCGGCCATCTTGAATTTCGGATCACACTCAAAAACA
The DNA here is from genome assembly GCA_031216915.1 of Pictodentalium vernedei. Taxonomy (NCBI): domain Eukaryota; kingdom Metazoa; phylum Mollusca; class Scaphopoda; order Dentaliida; family Dentaliidae; genus Pictodentalium; species Pictodentalium vernedei. Next base: position 156,616,251 of record CM062290.1, read on the forward strand.
CTCGTTCTCATCCCACGGTGATAACAAAGGTACCCAAGAAGTTTTGTAAATACCGGTTCATAAATACAGCTCCTAGCCCGAGCCGTATTGATATGTGTACTTACTGTGTGGAAGTAGCACTGAAAAAATGAAAGTTCATCTAATTTGCATAATTTCTGCAGAAGAAAAAAACCTGTATTATATGTGATGTATACCATGGTACTAAACATTCACACAAAAAATATTCAAATCAGCGCTTTCATATGGAAGTTCTGCGCAAAAATCTGATTGCACCTAATTTTGAACAAAATGGCTGCCATCGGCCATCTTGAATTTTGGCCCGGACCTCAAAACACTCGTTCTTGTCCCACGGTGATACCAAAGGTACCCAAGAAGTTTCGTAAAGATCGGTTCATAAATACGGCCTCTAGACCGAGCCGTATTGAATTGTTGATGGACAGACGGCCAGATGGATGACTGGCCATGGCATAAGGTCAAATTTGACTTCGTCAAAGTTGAGCTAAAAATTGAAAAAGCTACAGAAATTGATACTCAGTCGTGTTCTCTAAAGAGTGTTATTTGTAAGAGCTAGCTAAATTCGAAAAATTATAAATTCAAAGTAATTTGTATATTTTTATACTTACCAATTGCCCAGACCAGCTGGTGCTAACTCAAAGTTATCAAGGGCCAAACACAAATTTTGAACCCTCCCAATCAGTCCCAATCCCCAAAATTTGCTTGCAAAACTGAAAATTAAAAGTCCTATCTGGCCCTCCATACATTTACTCTCTGCGCATGCGCCAACGCCAGGAAGTAACCGGAATTGGCGCCAACATCATTCTTTGTAGAAGAGAGTACTACATAATAATTCAGCGGGGAGGAATGAGTGCCCACTCATGGGAGGGCCATCTCCATCTGAGCCATTGGTAAGTATAAAAATATACAAATTACTCTGAATTTATAATACTTTTACACTATAACCCAATGGCCCAGACTAGCTGAATCGTAAAAAGGAGGAGGGCCTAGGACTTCAGAATTAGTAGATCAATAATAGTTCCAATCCTGTAATCTAAGTTGAAAGGAAATTAAAATTATTAGGAAGTACATGTATGTCTCTCTATACATTAATAGAGCAGACATATCATAAAAAAGTAGCCCAGTTCAAGTAATTCTGTATACTTAGCATGAAGACTATGCTAATTTGGATGTAACAAGTTCCCAATTTTTAAGGCTAGCCCGGACTAAGCCCCCAAAATTAGTATGGCGTATTTGAGAATGAGAGAATATCCCCCACAAACATACGCCACATACAATAAAACTCCAGCTGTATGCAGGATATAATTACAGACAAAACAGCTTGACTCATAGTTACACACTTATCAAACCGGAGGAGAGGTAAAAAATCACACCCCCCCCCCCCCACCTTTTCTTTTGAAGGAATCTTCAAAAAGAAAGAAGGGAGTGCTCTGGAATCAGTAAAAGTGGTATCAAAAAACTATATAAATATTCGTCGAACAGGCACTCAGGTATTAACTATTATTAATAAATGGTGCTTAATGCCACTTCAGAAGCTAAGGCTATAGTGAAGATCCCGGTAATTAATACTGCCCGCTAATAACGTATACCAGAGTCGGCATACTCAAGTAGGATGAAAACCGGTGAAATAATATATAACATGCACATGTCCAATAGAACCACAATGAACGATCTCTGGAGAGTAAACACACTTCCGAGGTAACCCACAGGCGACCCCATTCAGGCATACAATAAATTCCAGTAACAACACTCCAGGGTTTTCGCTAGGGGAAAGGGAATGAGGATGTTCGCGTGGCGACCGATGATCGTCGGTACCAGGGACCGACCATGGTTCGGCCCGTGGAAGGAAAATTTCGAATTCCGGAATCCCAAAACCCCCATTTTTCTGCATCTGAGAGGATATTTTGCGTCTTTTCATGGAGATATATCTGTCCGATTTTACACACTGACAGCCAGTAATTTCCGATGAATAAGACGTAAATAACAGAAAATGGTTGCTCAACCGAAAAATAATTTGTAGTATACGTGACGTTCTATTCGCCCAGGGCGTTTCGGCCAAATAAAACTGTCAAGCCTTGGCATTTTCATTGGGACTAAACGTCCAGGGCAAATAGAAAGTGTGAGTAGGAAGGGAAGATTTGTCCATAATTTAAAAATTTAATTTTAAACAAGAGCTCACGTATCGCTGAAGCAATACAATGTCCCCTACCGGACTAATGAGCATTAATAATTATACAAATGTTATAACCTAGATGTGATCAGCATGAATTTCATTGAAGCGTTTCCAAAAAAAGTCTGGAAAACTGACATTTTGGCACTTTTCCATATTTCCAAGGGCCATAACTAACACAAGAATAATGCAATCAGCATGAAACTCAAACATGATCTGTAAGTCATCGTTCTATAGTAGGTTACCAAGAATGAAATCATTCGGTTGAAGCATTTCCAAAAAAGTCTGGAAAACGAAAGTGTGACTGACAGACTGACGGATGGACAGAGTGCAAATGAAACTTGATCTGTAAGTCATCGTTCTATAGTTGGTTACCAAAAATGAAATCATTCCATTGAAAAGTTTCCAAAAAAAGTCTGGAAAACTGATATTTTGACGCTTTTCCATATTTCCAAGGGCCATAACTCACACAAGAATAATGCAATCAGCATGAAATTCAAACTTGATCGGTAAGTCATCGTTCTATAGTAGGTTACCAAGAATGAAATCATTCCGTTGAAGCGTTTCCAAAAAAAGTCTGGAAAACTGATATTTTGGCACTTTTCCATAACTTTACTTACTAAGTTCATCGAAGGTCATTGCCAGTGGCAACATTTTTTGACAGAAATCGAAGAAAAACGATAGCTCCCATCTAGGGGTAACCCCAAACAAGCATACAAAGTTTCAAACCGATCTGATCATAAATGTGCCCTGCAGGGCATGCCAAAGAAATATATTGATGCCTGACTAAACTAAGTTCAAAGATCATTGCCGGCGGCAACATTTTTTGACGGACGGAAATGGAAGAAAATCGATAGCCCCCATCTAGAGGTCACCCCAAACAAGCATGGAAGGTTTCAAAGCAAACCGATCATAAAGGTGCCCTGTAGGGTGTGCCAAAGGGAAATATTGAGGTCTGACTAAACTAAGTTCTAAGAACGTTGGCCACGGCAACATTTTTTGACGGAAATGGACGAAAATCGATAGCTCCCATCTAGAGGTCTCCCCAAACAAGCATGCCAGGTTTCAAAGCAATCCGATCATAAATATGCCCTGTGGGGTGTGCCAAAGGGAAATATTGAGGTCTGACTAAACTAAGTTCTAAGAACGTTGGCCGTGGCAACATTTTTTGACAGAAATGGAGGAAAATCGATAGCTCCCATCTAGAGGTCACCCCACACAAGCATGGAAGGTTTCAAAGCAAACCGATCATAAAGGTGCCCTGTAGGGTGTGCCAAAGGGAAATATTGAGGTCTGACTAAACTAAGTTCTAAGAACGTTGACCGTGGCAACATTTCTTGACGGAAATTGAAGAAAACAAATAGCTCCCATCTAGAGATCACTCCAAACAAGCATACCAAGTTTCAAAGTGATCTGATCATAAATGCGACCTGTGAGGTGTGACAAAGGAAATTATTGATGTACGTACGCCCGGACGTACGTATGTACGATGTACGTATGTACGACGTACGTACACCGACGGACGAGAAGTGATGGCAATAGCTCAGCTTGACTTTGTGAAGTTGAGCTAAAAAGGAGATTTTAAAGCACAGATGTCAGTTCATTGTTTCTGACTTTAGGACCAAACAAAGAATGATGTTGGCTCCAATTTCGGTCACTTCCTGACATCTGCACATGCGAGGAGAGTAAATGTATGGATGGCCAGATAGGACTTTTAATTTTCGGTTTCGCAAGCAAATTTTGGGGATTGGGGAGTTCAAAATTTGTGTTTGGCCCTTGATAACTTTGAGTCAGCACCAGCTAGTCTGGGCCATTGGTTTATAGTGTAAAAATATGAGCTACCTGCTGATGTTCAGGAGTTTTTCCCTTTTCGAGAGGAATTAACTGTACAACAAAGTATAATATTTAGGGAAGAAAAAATTTTTTATTCCTCATAGTTGTAGACCTGACATAATATTAAAACTTCATGCTGGCCACATAGGTTTGCAAGGTACTTTACGCAGAGCAAGAGAAGTTGTATTTTGGACCAATATGACTCATGAAATAACTAATTTTGTCTGTATGTGACACTTGTCAACTTTACCAGTCCTCTCAGCCAAAAGAACCAATGATTCTTCATGATATTCAAACACAGTCTTGGGAAAAAATTGGTTGTGACTTATTTGAAGTAAATGGGAAAACTTATCTGATTTAAGTTGATTATTATTCCGATTACTTTGAAATAGACCGCCTTTATTCTTCTACCACTTCAAAGGAAGTTATATCCAAATTGAAAGCTAACTTTGCTCGCCACGGCTTTCCAGACACAGCTATAACAGATAATGGCCCACAATTTAGGAGTGACTTATTTCAAAATTTCTCAAAACTTTATGAGCTTAATCACATCACAAGTTCACCAACTTACCCACAGTCCAATGGAAAATTGTGTAAAAACTGCAAAGCGGTTAATGAAATGAAAAGGATAATGTTCAGTGTTTATGAAAGGATTATGAAATAAGACAAGAATTGTGATAATTGGGAATATGTTCATTTCTGTTCCCTGTATGCTATGTTTATGATAAAAATAAAATGAGGTGTACACTGTACTAAAGATCTGAGGGGTGGGTTAATATGACCTCACAGTTAATATATGTGGCCCTCACAGTTAACGTATATCAACAAAACTTACCAAGTTACAGTGAAATTATTCCAAAACGAGTCATCCTATCAAGTTACATTAAAATCCCTTCATAAATATGGCCTGTAGACTGTGCTAAAGGTTTTTGTGCTAAAGGTTTTCGGGCTTCGGGCCCCTGTAGCCGTCAGTTTCCCAATTGCGTCCAAAGGGGACGTTCTCATCTAGACATTATATGAAGTCAACCTACCAAGTTACAATGAAATCCCTTAATAAATATGACCTGTAGACTGTGCTAAAGGTTTTTGGGCTTAGGGCTCTGGCAACCATCATGGTTGAATGATCGCAACCAAAAGGGGACATTCTCATCTGGGCATCATCTGGAGTGATCCTCCAAAGTTACAAAGAAATCCCTTCATAAATATGACCTGTAGACTGTGTTCAAGGTTTTTTGGCTTCGGGCCCCTGAAGCCGTCACAGTTGACCAATCACGATCAAAAGGGGATGTCATCATCTAGGCATTATATGGAGTCAAACTTACGGGTTACAATGAAGTTCTTCCACAAATATGACCAATAGACTATGCCAAAGGTTTTGGGGTTTTGGGTTCGGGCAGCCATCAAGGCTGAATGATCGCGACCAAAAGAGGACGTTCTCATCTAGACGTTATTTAGAGTCATCCTACCAAGGTACAATGAAATCCCTTCATAAATATCACCTGTAGACTGTGCTAAAGATTTTCGGGCTTTGGGCCCCTGTAGCCAACACAGTTGCCTAATGGTGTCCAAAAGGGGCTGTTCTCATCTAGACATCATATGAAGTCAACCTGCCAAGTTACGATGAAATCCCTTCATAAATATGATCTGAAGACTGTGCTAAAGGTTTTTGGGCTTTAGGCTTGGGCAGCCATCATAGTTGAATGATCGCAACCAAAAGGAAACATTCTCATCTGGACATCATCTGGAGTGATCCTATGAAGTTACAATGAAATCCCTTCATAAATATGACCTGTAGACTGTGCTCAAGATTTTCAGGCTTCAGGCACCTGTAGCCATCACAGTTGACCAACCACGACCAAAAGGGATGTCATCATCTAGGCATTATATGGAGTCAACCTAACAAGTTACAATGAAATCCTTCCATAAATACGACCCACACAGACATGCTAAAGGTTTTTGGGCTAGTGCAGCCATCAAGGCTGAATGATTGAGACCAAAAGGGGACGTTCTCATCTGGACACTATTTGGAGTCAACCTACCAAGCTACAATAAAATCCCTTCATAATTATGACCTGTAGACTGTTCTAAAGGTTTTCGGGCTTTGGGCCCCTGAAGCCGTCACAGTTGCCCAATCGTGTCCAAAAGGGGACGTTCTCATCTAGACATTATATGAAGTCAACCTACCAAGTTAAAATGAAATCCCTTCATAAATATGACCTGTAGACTGTGCTAAAGGTTTTCGGGCTTCGGGCTCAGGCAGCCATCATGGTTGAATAATCGCAACCAAAGGGGACAATCTCATCTGGAGTGATCCTGCGAAGTTACAATGAAATCCCTTCATAAATATGACCTGTAGACTGTGCTCAAGGTTTTCGGGCTTCGGGCACCTGTAGCCATCACAGTTGACCAATCACGACCAAAAGGGGATGTCATCATCTAGGCATTATATGGAGTCAACCTAACAATGTTACAATGAAATCCTTCTATAAATATAACCTTTTGCCTATGATAAAGGTTTTTGGGCTCGGGCACCCATCAAGGCTGAATGATCATGGCCAAAATGGGACGTTCTCATCTAGACATTATTTGGAGTCAACCTACCAAATTACAATGAAATTCCTTCATAAATATGACCTGTAGACAGTGCTAAAGGTTTTCGGGCTTCGGGCACCTTTAGCCGTCGAAGTTTCCCAATAATGTCCAAAAGGGAACGTTCTCATCTAGACATTATATGAAGTCAACCTACCAAGTTACAATGAAATCCCTTCACAAATATGACCTATAGACTGTGCTTAAGGTTTTCAGGCTTCGGGCTCAGGCAGCCATTATGGTTGAATGATCACAACCAAAGGGGACAATCTCATCTGGGCATCATCTGGAGTGATCCTATGAAATTACAATGAATTCCCTTCATAAATATGACCTGTAGACTGTGCTCAAGGTTTTTGGGCTTCAGGCACTTGTAGCCATCATAGCTAACCAATCACGACCAAAAGGGGATGTCATCATCTAGGCATTATATGGAGTCAACCTAATAGGTTACAATGAAATCCTTCCATAAATATAACCTTTTACCTATGCTAAAGGTTTTTGGGCTCGGGCACCCATAAAGGCTGAATGATCGCGATCAAAAGGGGACGTTCTCATCTAGACATTATTTGGAGTCATCCTACCAAGTTACAATAAAATCCCCTCATAAATATGACCTGTAGACTAAGCTAAAGGTTTTCGGGCTTCGGGCACCTTTAGCCGTCACAGTTGCCCAATCATGTCCAAAAGGGGACGTTCTCATCTAGACATTATATGAAGTTAACCTACCAAGTTACAATCAAATCCCTTCATAAATATGACCTGTAAACTGTGCTAAAGGTTTTCGGGCTCGGGCAGCCATCATGGGTGAATGATCGCAACCATAGGGGACAATCTCATCTGAGCATCATCTGGAGTGATCCTAAGAAGTTACAATGAAATCCCTTCATAAATATGACCTGTAGACTGTGCTCAAGGTTTTCAGGCTTCGGGCACTTGTAGCCATCACAACTGACCAATCACGACCGAAAGGGGATGTCATCGTCTAGGCATTATTTGGAGTCAACCTAACAGGTTACAATGAAATCCTTTCCATAAATATGACCTTTTGCCTATGCTAAAGGTTTTTGGGCTCGGGCACCCATCAAGGCTGCATGATCGCGATCAAAATGGGACGTTCTCATCTAGACATTATTTGGAGTCATCCTGCCATGTTACAATGAAATCCCTTCATAAATATGACCTCTAGACTGTGCTAAAGGTTTTCGGGCTTCGGGCTCCTGTAGCCGTCACAGTTGCCCAATCACTTCCAAAAGGGGACTTTCTCATCTAGACATTGTATGAAGTCAACCCACAAAGTTACAATGAAATTCCTCAAAAAATATGACCTGTAGACTGTGCTAAAGGTTTTCGGGTTTTGGGCTCGGGCAGTCGTCACGGTTGGCAGATAGTGCCCAAATGGGGAAATTCTCATCTAGACATCATAAGGAGTCATCCTACCAAGTTACAATGAAATCCCTCCACATTAAACATGACCTGCAGACTGTGCTAAAAGTTTTTGGGTTCCGGGCTTGGGCAGCCATCACGGTTGATAGATCATGCCCAAAAGGGGACGTTCTTATCTAGGCATTATACAGAGGCATCCAACCAAGTTACAATGAAATCCCTTCATAAATACGACCTGTAGACTGTGCTAATGGTTTTCGGGTTTTGGGCTTGGGCAGCCATACCGGTTGCCCGATCGTGACCAAAAGGGGACGTTCTCATCTAGACATGACCCCAAACCTGCATATGAAATTTCGTGACGATCAGACAAGAACTGCGGGGTGTAGCCCGTGCTAAAGGAAAATGTGAACAGACGTCACAGACTAACAGACTTCCGCACGCGTGATGGCAATAGCTTATCTTGACTATGTCAAGTTAAGCTAAAAATCTATTGCTGACAAAAATTACCCTTCTTGGTAGGGTCCTGCGAATATTCGAGATTCGATTCGATATCGATACCATACGTATGCTTTGAGATCGATCCCGAATCAGGATTCGACTTTTTCGAATCTCTCGTACTAACTTCAATTTGTTACATTTTCAACAAAAATAGGATAAAACTGTCATTAGAAAATTCATTCATGTAGGCTCAATTCCTATTTATTTGAGTAATTGACAATGTTTAATTGTTAGGTAAGGTGTGAATTTGGCCCAGAACATTATCCATAGTTTTGGTTTTTAAAGGCCTAACTTGTTACTATTCACGTTCTTAAGAACGTGAATAGTAACAAGTTAGGCCTTCAAAAACTAAAACTATGGACAATAGGCCTAGCTGTTTCAGCGACGGTGCTATAGAGAATATTTAGTTATTGGTGTTTAAGGTGTTCACTCCGTCGCGTAAGGGTCATCACAGTGTTCCGTAACTTCCGTTTGATGCAATATGAAATAACTTGTCTTTTAAGATTCGATTTGGGATTCGATTCGATGTCGATATCAGAGACACGATTCGATTCGAGATTCGATTCGAAAAGAAATTTGTGATTCGCAGATCCCTACTTCTTGGCTCTTCTCAATTGGAGAAATACACCTACGGAGCAAATGAATTCATCATGAGTCCAAAGGCTATTTGGCAGACATACTAGAACTCTTGTGCCAGCTTCTGCAAATTTGTATACACCAAAAACCATCACTCATGTTCCAGAGACTACAAACACTCAAGCCAAACAAAAACAGTTATATGATCGAGGCACTAAACAATTAAAACCTCTAGAAATGGGTGATGTGGTTAGAATGAAACCTGACAGTCTCAAAAACTAGTGGATCAAAGGGCAAGTTGTCAATATACCAAACATACAATCTTACAAGATTCAAACGGAAAGTGGGAGACATTTTGTGCGAAACCGTAGACATTTGCGACTGACATGGCAGAACATTTTTAACCATTCAGATTTTGACCTTCCAGATTTTTACTCTAATAAACATTTCTCTCCAAATAACTCCTTAGCTCCTACTTCAGTTACCAGTCCTAGGCAACAACCATCCTCTGAGTACGAATTTGTAAATTTTTATAACGAGCCCGAAATCAAAAGATGGAAAATTTGAGAACTCAATTGTTAAAACATCCAGTGGTCGAGTGGTCAGGAAACCTGCAATGTTGAATGATTATGTTAGTTTGACTCTTGAGTATGTACCAGACCTGTTAACCTCTGGAGATGACCGTCAGTGAGATTCTGATGAGCTCTCAGTGAGATTTGGATGCTTGTCAGTGAGATTTTTGCGCGCAGACAGCACATCAATAATTTCCATGTTACCCCCCCCCCCCCTCCCACCCACAAGACACTCCACCCTAATGTGTTTTATTTGAACAATTTGTCCTTTCAAAAGCCAAAACATAGAAATATAAAGCAAAACAGAAATATGGATATGGGCCATGTGCCAATATCTGAGCTTGTTCCAATGACATTCATATTTCAGTGGTTTTGTACTTGTCGGCTCTTTGTGGTAATTCGACCTTCCAAAGCTCAGCGCCCCCTTTTCACAGAAATGAATGCTAATCAATAGCTCTTATCTAAAGGTCTTGCCTAATGAGCACACCAAGTTTAAAAACAATCCTATGATAAATGTGGCCTGCAGGCCATGTCAAAGAATGTTGATGCACAAATGCAATAAATTGAAAGATTGTTGCTATTAAACAGCAACAGTTTTTGATGAAAATAAAAAGAAAATCAATAGCTCCTATCTTTGTCACCCTGCATAAGCATGCAAAGTTTCAAAACAACCTGATAATGAATGTGCCCTCTGAGGCATGCCAAAGGAAAATGTTAATGCACAAATGCATTAAGTAGAAGGTCATTGCTTGTGGCAATGGTTTTTTTTTTTATGGAAATTCATAAACATACCCTGCAGAGAGTGCAAAAAGGATAAGTTGATGCACAAATGCAGTAAGTTCAAAGGCTGGTGATAACGACGACAATAATTTTTTATGGAAATGAAAACTAGAGGCTCTACAGAGCCTGTAATTGCTCACCTGGAACTACATATAAAAATGTGATTTACCATAGGCTTTCCTTGGTAACTATGAGCTGCAGTTGTGGCGATGTTTGCAACATTACATCAACATTACATGAGGATCATTGGTAGAAGGTGTCCCAGTCTTCAATGATATGAAGTTTCAAAACATATGAATTCACCAAACAGAATCATAGAATATCTCTGGTGGCCATATTTTCCAACCATCAGGAGGATCGTTTGTAGAGGCCTCGTATAGACCATTCTTGCCAAGTTTTTGGTTCACGTCGGCTCAGTAGTTCCAGAGAGAAGATGAAAATGTGATTTCCCATAGGGGGTTTCTATAGTAACTATAAACCGCAATTGTGGCCATGTTTGCTAAATGATCAACATTAAATGAGGATTGTTGGTAAAGGGTGTCCCAGCCATCAACCATGCAAAATTTCAAAACATTTGGCACTGTGGTTTCAGAGGAGAAGAGTTTTCAATTTTTGACCAATCCGAATCAAAGAATGCTGCCGGCAGGCACGTTTTTCACCCAACAGGAATAAAATGAGTAACAGTTGTAGAGAAACTCTCATAGACCATTCCTGCCAAGCCTGGTTCACATTGGCTCAGTACTTTCAGTGAAGATGATGAAAATGTGATTTTCCTGTAGGGTTTCTATAGTAACTGTAAGCCACAAATGCAGCTTTAATTGCAACCTGATGACGATTAAATGAGGATCATTGGTAGAGGGGGTTACAGTCATCAGTCACATTAAGCTTTTCAAACCATTTGGCCTTGTAGTTTCAAAGAGGATTTTCTTGAAAATGCACACATTTATATGTATTCTGTTTCAACAAAAACAAGAGGCCCCAGGGGGCCTGAGGGTGCTCACCTGACATGGTAGCCTAAATATCAACCCAGTGAATTTATTTCAACAAGTTGCATCTGCTCCTCCTAAGAAAAGCTTATACCAAATATCCAAAGATTCTGACCAGTGGATCTAAAAAAAAGAGAAGATTTTTAAAGAATATTCCTCATATGGAATCCCAAAGGGAGCCCATATATGAACCCAGGGACTTGGCTTTAACAAACTTGAATATCAGCCTCGACCCCCCCCCCCCCTCCCCCCCCCCCCCCCCCCCCCCCTAAAGATGCTGCACACCAAATATCAAAACATTCTGACTGCTGGATCTGAAGAAGATGATTTTTAAAGAAAATTCCTCATTTTGAACTAAGTAACAATTCGAGCTCCCACAGTGAGTCCAAATATGGACCTAGGGGCATGGCTTGAACAAACTTGAATCTCATCCCAGTAAGCGCGAGAGACAATGTTGCATACCAAATATCAAAAGATTCTGCCTGCTGGATCTGGAGAAGAAGATTTTTTTAAGAAATTTGCCTGAAATGCACTAAGTTCGAATTTGAGCTTCTATAGTGAGCCCAAATATAAATCTAGGGAGCCGATTTGAACAAACTTGAATCAGATCCACCCCACAGTGTTGCAAACAAAATATCAAAAGATTCTGCCTGCTGAGCTTGTTCCAATGACATTCATATTTCAGTGGTTTTGTACTTGTCGGCTCTTTGTGGTAATTCGACCTTCCAAAGCTCAGCGCCCCCTTTTCACAGAAATGAATGCTAATCAATAGCTCTTATCTAAAGGTCTTGCCTAATGAGCACACCAAGTTTAAAAACAATCCTATGATAAATGTGGCCTGCAGGCCATGTCAAAGAATGTTGATGCACAAATGCAATAAATTGAAAGATTGTTGCTATTAAACAGCAACAGTTTTTGATGAAAATAAAAAGAAAATCAATAGCTCCTATCTTTGTCACCCTGCATAAGCATGCAAAGTTTCAAAACAACCTGATAATGAATGTGCCCTCTGAGGCATGCCAAAGGAAAATGTTAATGCACAAATGCATTAAGTAGAAGGTCATTGCTTGTGGCAATGTTTTTTTTTTATGGAAATTCATAAACATACCCTGCAGAGAGTGCAAAAAGGATAAGTTGATGCACAAATGCAGTAAGTTCAAAGGCTGGTGATAACGACGACAATAATTTTTTATGGAAATGAAAACTAGAGGCTCTACAGAGCCTGTAATTGCTCACCTGGAACTACATATAAAAATGTGATTTACCATAGGCTTTCCTTGGTAACTATGAGCTGCAGTTGTGGCGATGTTTGCAACATTACATCAACATTACATGAGGATCATTGGTAGAAGGTGTCCCAGTCTTCAATGATGTGAAGTTTCAAAACATTTGAATTCACCAAACAGAATCATAGAATATCTCTGGTGGCCATATTTTCCAACCATCAGGAGGATCGTTTGTAGAGGCCTCGTATAGACCATTCTTGCCAAGTTTTTGGTTCACGTCGGCTCAGTAGTTCCAGAGAGAAGATGAAAATGTGATTTCCCATAGGGGGTTTCTATAGTAACTATAAACCGCAATTGTGGCCATGTTTGCTAAATGATCAACATTAAATGAGGATTGTTGGTAAAGGGTGTCCCAGCCATCAACCATGCAAAATTTCAAAACATTTGGCACTGTGGTTTCAGAGGAGAAGAGTTTTCAATTTTTGACCAATCCGAATCAAAGAATGCTGCCGGCAGGCACGTTTTTCACCCAACAGGAATAAAATGAGTAACAGTTGTAGAGAAACTCTCATAGACCATTCCTGCCAAGCCTGGTTCACATTGGCTCAGTACTTTCAGTGAAGATGATGAAAATGTGATTTTCCTGTAGGGTTTCTATAGTAACTGTAAGCCACAAATGCAGCTTTAATTGCAACCTGATGAAGATTAAATGAGGATCATTGGTAGAGGGGGTTACAGTCATCAGTCACATTAAGCTTTTCAAACCATTTGGCCTTGTAGTTTCAAAGAGGATTTTCTTGAAAATGCACACATTTATATGTATTCTGTTTCAACAAAAACAAGAGGCCCCAGGGGGCCTGAGGGTGCTCACCTGACATGGTAGCCTAAATATCAACCCAGTGAATTTATTTCAACAAGTTGCATCTGCTCCTCCTAAGAAAAGCTTATACCAAATATCCAAAGATTCTGACCAGTGGATCTAAAAAAAAGAGAAGATTTTTAAAGAATATTCCTCATATGGAATCCCAAAGGGAGCCCATATATGAACCCAGTGACTTGGCTTTAACAAACTTGAATATCACCCTCGACCCCCCCCCCCCCCCCCCCTAAAGATGCTGCACACCAAATATCAAAACATTCTGACTGCTGGATCTGAAGAAGATGATTTTTAAAGAAAATTCCTCATTTTGAACTAAGTAACAATTCGAGCTCCCACAGTGAGTCCAAATATGGACCTAGGGGCATGGCTTGAACAAACTTGAATCTCATCCCAGTAAGCGCGAGAGACAATGTTGCATACCAAATATCAAAAGATTCTGCCTGCTGGATCTGGAGAAGAAGATTTTTTTTAAGAAATTTGCCTGAAATGCACTAAGTTCGAATTTGAGCTTCTATAGTGAGCCCAAATATATATCTAGGGAGCCGATTTGAACAAACTTGAATCAGATCCACCCCACAGTGTTGCAAACAAAATATCAAAAGATTCTGCCTGCTGGATCTGGAGAAGAAGATTTTTGAAGAAATTTGCCTGAAATGCACTAAGTTCGAATTCGAGCTTCTATAGTGAGCCCAAATATGAATCTAGGGAGCCGATTTGAACAAACATGAATCAGATCCACTCCACAGTGTTGCATACCAAATATCAAAAGATTCTGCCTACTGGATCTGGAGAAGAAGATTTTTGAAGAAATTTGCCTGAAATGCACTAAGTTCGAAATCGGGCTACTATACTGAGCCCAAATATGAACCCAGGGGGCCGATTTGAACAAACTTGAATCAGATCCACCCTACAATGTTGCATACCAAATATCAAAAGATTCTGCCTGCTGGATCTGGAGAAGAAGATTTTTTAATGTTTTTCCCATTGCCTACAGTGTTAAAAAGTGCTGACTCAGCACTTTTTCAAAGTTCTGAAAAAAGTACCTTGTGATCAAACCAATAGGGATTTTTAACCATTCTATTCTACTGGATAAAAGTAAGCTTTATACAAAATAAGAATTCTCTGTGCCATGTAGTTTTGGAGATATGGCAGTTTTAAGGTTTTTCCTATTTTTAGCTCCCGAGGTTCCCACGGGGCAATGAGAACATTTTTTTTTTGCATCAATCAACTACTTATGACCCATTATCATCTCATATCAAATTTGGTTCACATCGACCTCACGGTTCTGAAAATAGAAATTTTAGGCGTGGCCAAAATTTTTGTCCATTCCATAACGAAGGCAAATAATGCCCGACAAACTTCTCTTGAACAAACTTGATTCTACACCTCAAAAGGACTCTGTATACCACATATCAAGTCTCTGCTACTGGTAGTTCATTAGAAGAAAATTTTAAAAAAAATTGGCCATTTTTTCCCCACCCCTCTGCTCAATATGAGTCGAAACCTAATTTGCATAAAAATCAAAATTCCCCTATATAACCACTACTTATCTGAAATTTAATTAAAATGTGGCCAGCGGTTTAGGAGAAAGAGGCTCAAACACCACCTTCAAGCAGGACGACGGACGAAGAATGATAAGAAAAGCTCACCATGACTTTCAGTCAGGTGAGCTAAAAATCAGTTAAAAAGGGTCAAAATATTTTGAAAATTAATTTTTTTCAGACAGTATTATTCTCTTTCAAAATAGCTTATGGATAGGTAAAGGGTTACAGGAAACACATTTTCTCCAATTTTTGTCAGATCTCAAAAGATAAATATAATTACTGTCATCTGAGCTGACATGATGTGAACAGAATGTAAACAAGCTTCCATTCTTATCACATAAGTCACTGCTGTGTTTCTGATAAGAGAGAATTGATAATTACTTTACAGTTGAAGTTGTTTTACAGTACAAGTCAAAATAAGTTAGGTTACTCCTATAAACTATGTATCTTTCTCTTCCTACACTGATAAGACCAGAAGCTGACACCATTTTCTGGAAAGCTCTCACTGATAGCATTCCAGAAAATGTCAGATTCTGATCTTGTCAGGGCAGGAGCAGTAGTTCACTTAGTTTATTGCAGTTATGCTACAACTTATTTTGACTTGTACTGTATACACAATATTTTGGGTTTTTTTTCCCAGTTCACAGTGGAGAAAAAACTGGAACCAACCCTTACCAGATTCTCAAAAAAACCCAAATAATTTGCTGACAGTACTGATCTTCATGCAGACAGGAGAGGCCTTGGGTTAAGCATTGGAATACAGCCTCTGGTGGCCACATATTTCCATCTCTCATAAACCATTCCTGCGGAATTTGGTTCACGTCGGCTCAGTAGTTCCAGAGAAGTAGATGAAAATGTGATTTCCCATAGGGTTTCTACAGTAACTACAAGCCACATTTGTGGCCATGTTTACAACCCGATCAACATTAAATGAGGATCATTGGTAGAAGGGGTCCCAGTCATCACTTATGTGAAGTATCAAAATATTTGGCCCGGCAGTTTCAGAGGAGAAAATTTTTGAAAATCCACCTAGCAGAATCAAAGAATGCCTCTGGCGGCCATGTTTTTCAACCCTCGGGAACAAAATGAGGATTGTTTGTAGAGGACCTCCCATAGACCATCCCTGCCAGGTTTTGTTCATGTCGGCTCAGTATTTCCGGAGAAGAAGATGAAAATGTGATTTCCTATAAGGTTTCTATAGTAACTATAAGACACAATTGTGGCCATGTTTGCAACCCGATCAACATTAAATGAGGATCGTTGGTAGAGGGGGTCCCAGTCATCATTTATGTGAAGTATCAAAACATTTGGCCTGGCAGTTTCAGAGGAGAAAATTTTTGAAAATCCACCTATCAGAATCAAAAAATGCCTCTGGCGGCCATGTTTTTCAACCCACGGGAACAAAATGAGGATCATTTGTAGAGGACCTCCCATAGACTATCCCTGCCAGGTTTGTTTTCACATCACCTCGGTTTTTCCAGAGATGAAGAGGAAAATGTGATTTCCCATAGGGTTTCTACAGTAACTATAAGCCGCAATTGCAGCCATATTTGTAACCCAATCAACATTAAATGAGGATCGTCGGTAGAGGGGGTCCCAGTCATCATTTATGTAAAGTTTCAAAACATTTGGCCTGGCAGTTTCAGAGGAGAAGATTTTTGAAAATCCACCAACCAGAATCAAAGAATGCCTCTGGAAGCCATGTTTTTCATCCGACGGGAACAAAATGAGGATCGTTTGTAGAGGACCTCCCATAGACCATTCCTGCCAAGTTTGGTTCACACCGGCTCAGCAGTTACAGAGAAGAAGATGAAAATGTGAAAAGTTTACAGACGCCAGACGCCGGACGACGACAGATGCCAAGTGATGAGAAAAGCTCACATGGCCTTTTAGGCCAGGTGAGCTAAAAAGCAATAGCTCACATCTAGAGGTCACCCCAAACACACATACCAAGTTTCAAAGTGATCCGATCATAAATGTGCCCTGAAGGGGTGTGTTAAAGGGAAATACTGAGGTCTGACTAAACTAAGTTCAAAGGTCAGCGGCAACATTTTTTCACAGTAGTGGAAGAAAATCGACAGCTCCCATATAGATGTCACCCCACAAAAGCACACCAAGTTTGCAAGCGATCCAATTATAAATGTGCCCTGCAGGGTGTGTCAAACGGAAATATTGATGCTTAATTGCACTAAGTTTTTAATAAGTTCATCGAAGGTCATTGCCAGTGGCAACATTTTTTGACGGAAATAGAAGAAAATCGATAGCTCCCATCTAGAGGTAACCCCAAACAAGCATACAAAGTTTCAAACCGATCTGATCATAATTGTGCCCTGTAGGGCATGCCAAAGGAATATATTGATGCCTGACTAAACTAAGTTCAAAGATCGTTGCCAGCGGCAACATTTTTTGACGGGACGGAAATGGAAGAAAATCGATAGCTCCCATCTAGAGGTCACCCCAAACAAGCATGCCAGGTTTCAAAGCAATCCGATCATAAATGTGCCCTGTAGTGTGTGCCAAAGGGAAATATTGAGGTCTGACTAAACAGAACGTTGGCCATGGCAACATTTTTTGACGGAAATGGAAGAAAATCGATAGCTCCGATCTAGAGGTCTCCCCAAATAAGCATGCCAGGTTTCAAAGCAATCCGATCATAAATGTGCCCTGTAGTGTGTGCCAAAGGGAAATATTGAGGTCTGACTAAACTAAGTTCTAAGAACGTTGGCCATGGAAACATTTTTTGACGGAAATGGAAGAAAATCGATAGCTCCCATCTAGAGGTCACCCCAAACAAGCATGCCAGGTTTCAAGGCCATCCGTTCATAAATGTGCCCTGTAGGGTGTGCCAATGGGAAATATTGAGGTCTGACTAAACTAAGTTCTAAGAACGTTGGCCGCAGCAACATTTTTTGACGGAAATGGAAGAAAATCGATAGCTCCCATCTAGAGGTCACCCCAAACAAGCATGCCAGGTTTCAAAGCAATCCGATCATAAATGTGCCCTGTAGGGTGTGCCAAAGGGAAATATTGAGGTCTGACTAAACTAAGTTCTCAGAACGTTGGCCGCAGCAACATTTTTTGACGGAAATGGAAGAAAATTGATAGCTCCCATCTAGAGGTCTCCCCAAACAAGCATGCCTGGTTTCAAAGCAATCCGATCATAAATATGCCCTGTGGGGTGTGCCAAAGGGAAATATTGAGGTCTGACTAAACTAAGTTCTAAGAACGTTGGCCGTGGCAACATTTTTTGACAGAAATTGAAGAAAATAAATAGCTCCCATCTAGAGGTCACCCCAAACAAGCATACCAAGTTTCAAAGCGATCTGATCATAAAAGCGACCTGTGAGGTGTGCCAAAGGAAATTATGGACGTACGTACATTACGCCGACAGATGAGAAGTGATGGCAATAGCTCAGCTTGACTTTGTTAAGTTGAGCTAATAAAGAGATTGATGCTCCAGCACAGATTATTGAAAGTTGAGAAGTCTGCAGTTGAAATTTGTTTGGTATTATATAGGCAGTTTTTTTTCTCCCTTTCCAAAATTTAAAAGGGGGGGATGTAACGGTATCTAGTACAATCATATTTTGCATTGCTTAAGATCTTCTGAGGTACGGATCTATGCTTGTGTTTCTTCTTGGGTTACTCCGACTGGGACTTTGGAGTGTACGAATACATGTGTTGAAGAGATCTGGTGTAACAAATAAGAAGTACAGCAAATAGATAAATAAAACAAGAATTGTTTATTTGCGAGATGCAGATGTGTAATGACGATACAGCATATATGTTTGAATCTGACTCTGTGATGGTTTTATAGAAGACTACTTTCAAATTAGTTCATGGAGTACAAGAAAGATGATGACTGAGCATTTTCCAATGGCACCCCATGACAAAACGACCTTAAATTTTTTAGTTCATCTGATTCCACTTGTCCTAAGGAAGCCACATACCCCAAAACAATAATATCGTCTGTGCAGTTTATGAAATAAGGGCATTTGAATTTTTTCTATTTTTAGTTCCTGGGTCAGCATGGGAAAGCGAAAAAAAATTTTCCTGGCATCAATCAAGTACTTCTAACCCAATTTGGTTAAAATCAGCCCATCAGTTTTTGAAATAGAAATTTTGGGTGGCGGCCAAAATGGGCATGCTCCTAGCAAGAGCCAAAATATTGACCTACAAATTTGTCTTGAACGAACTTTAATCTTCACCACCAAAGGAAGTTCCATACCAAATATTAAAGCATTCTCTCTGGTGGTTCATGAAAAGAGTTTAAAAGATTTTTAGGCTTTATGGGCATTAACCCCAGCCCAAAGATGGCAGCACCTTCATTTGAACAAAGTAGAAAGGGTATACTCCAAAGATGGCCTGTGCCAAATATTTTTGATTTTGGCCCAGTGGTTCTGAAGAAGACAAGTTTCAAAAGGTAACGGACAGCAGAAGATGGATGATGGATGCCAGACTTTCAGTCAGGTGAACTAAAATTGATTGTCTGGTTCCAGTCAGAACTCAATCAACTTAATCCAGCTCTGTGCATCCCAACTGTTGAACATTTAGCTTTATCAGCGACATTCTTTGGGGACAAATAATTCATTTTTAGACAAGTTCTCATGATATTACCATTTATGCAAAAATATCTGGTCTTCTCAAATTTTCTGTGTTTCTTACCATTTCGTGTCATATTCTCAATAAATAATGAATATTTTTAGGCCTCAAAAACCATATTTAACTGGGGGGTTTGTGAAAAGTAGTTTTTTGAAGAATAATTCTCAAATTGCACTAAGTTATTGAACAACTTGATCAGAAGAAACTTACTGGGTATCTTGGACCTCCATAAAGGTGGTGTATACCATATATCAAAAGATTCCGACTAGTGGTTCTGGAGAAGATTTTTAAAGATTATTCCTCATATTGGACTAAGGTAACATTTGGGCTCCAACAGGAAGCCCAAGTATTAACCCAGCAAGCCCAAATACTAACTCAGGGAATTTATTTTTTCCAACAATGAATCTAACTATCCAAAGAAAGGTGTATATCAAAGATTCTGATTGGGGGTTTGTGAAAATGTGTAAAGAATATTCCTATTCTGCAGCAATTAAAAATTTGGACTCCAATAGAGAGCCCAATTATTATTTAAAGGATTTGATTTGAACAAACATGAAACTGCCCTCCATAAGGATGCTGTGTACCATATATCAAAAGATTCTGACTGATGAAAGTGAAGAAGAAGATTCGTAAAGATTAATCCCCATATTGCACTATGCTAAAATTAGCAATTCCATAGAGAGCACAAATATTAACCAATGGACTTGATCTGAAGAAACTTGAATTGGACCCCTGTAAGGATGTGCATACCAAAAATGCAATGGCGAGCAACTGTCAGGCTACCCAACATACTAACTCCATACAAGCAGGGTTAGTATTGGTTGAAGACAAGTGCACCATTGACATGCAGCACACCTTAGTAAACACCACCACCATTCCCCCTAGTGGACAATTGGGATTAAGCGTCTTGCCCATGGACACAATGCAGTTGCCGTAGGTGGGATTCAAACTAGAGATGAGCCAATTAGTAAAATGCCCCATAAGACGAATGCCGATTATTTTAGACAACAATCGCCCGATACTGAATGCCGATATCAGATGGTTTCTTTATTATTCAAGCTTACTGCAGAAGCTGGCTGATTTACAGTAACTTGAGTAATCAGAATTTAATTTACCGTACCGTACCATCCCATCAGTAAGCCCACTCTCGTGGGTAAGCACACCCCCAAACTTTTTAGAAAACATATTTTTTGGGGTATCACCCCAAAATAAGCCCACCCCATACTTCTCTGAATTAAAGTTTTGACTACCGCCAGTACCGGTACCGGTACTGGTCATCACGAAAATGTGCACGAAAATTTCAATTGTTCAATCAAAATAAAATTATGTGAAACTGAAAGTGTTATGGAGTTGTTTTTTTTTTTTCAATTTAATCTTTTCACATTTTCAGCTAAAAAAAATAAATTCCCAAACTACATGCTTAGGTGTTATTTATTACTCTCAGCCCTCATGTTTACCAACTTTATGTTGAAGAAGAATGGGAAATTCCCAGTTCATAAATTATTAATGACAGCGTGTTCAGACTTCATTGACCCAAATTGTTCCTTTTTATTACTTTAGAAAATGAGTTGAGAAATTACCTGATGTGATCCCTGCAGAAATAGCTGCTCAAAAATAAATATGAATTAATACCCCCAAGTTGAAAAATCCAGTTTGATCCATGCAACATGAAAGTCTGTTTTGAAAACAAGGGAAAGCCATATTGTTCACAACAATGAGGACACATTATGTTCATCAGGGTGGTCAGTTTAAATATAGTTTGTTTATTTATAAAACATGCCCACGTGTTTTATCAAATGCATTCATTGCATTGTGTGCCAAATATATTCTCATACTGTTGCGGTTATGTGAAATCAAAATTATATAAACTCGAAATATAAATTAAATAAAAACATGACCTCTGAAGTATAATTAACTTCGGCTGACCTATTATATATACTATTGTTATGGTTCATACCAAATTTATCTGTTTTGTGTAAAAAAATATAATTGAAACTTTGTTGAAAACTGAAAAAAATTCTGTTGTGAGATATCACAAGAATTAAGTTACCTCCCCTTACTTCTAAACGAATAGATTCAGAACATGTGGATCCAGCTGTGTATTTTGTCTTCATTTTTTTTGCTTGTTGAAAGAATCAATGTCGAAAAAACGTGAGGAAATTCTTTGTGGCTATCTTGCAACTTATTGGCTAGTACAGATAGGCAGGCCTGCCCATCTGAGACCCCCCCCCCCCCCCCAGGAGGGGGGGGGGATGCAGAGACATCCCCTGTTCATCTTGCTCTTGGAGAAAGTGAATGTCACAGGTTGTGGGGGGGTGGGGGGAGGGCTCAGATGTCTCCTGTTCATCTTGCTCTTGGTGCGGTTATCCCACAACTTATTACCAATGAAATAAGTTGTGTGGTCACCACAAGAACAATTCTCAATTTTTTTCTTCTCTGGGAATAACAGCTAGATTTAGTGTCGATACGTCAATGTTGGCTGCGAACTGCCCCCTGTGGTATCTATTTTTATCATATGCTCCACACAATTCAACAATGAGAAAAATTCAGCACCACTTGGCTTCCCACCCTGAATTGCCCGATATTAAACTTATTGCACCCAAACCTCTCACAATTAACACAGATTTCTAATGTGGAGGAATTATCTGTCCAATATGGGAATAAAGAATGCCATTATATATTTAATGAGACGATGAGCGTGGTTGAAAGAAATATTGCAACATTTTGCAGAATGCAGTCCAATTTGGGCAGTGAAGAGCATCCGCATTCACATGAATCATGATGGATAAAAAACAACACGCTACACAGTTACACAAGCAAAATCTTTATTCTTTAACATAATATTCTGCCTTTTCTTTCACGAACCATCAATTACCTGATATCAGTAACAGACGAGTGACATACCGATCACTTGCCACTGGTTGTCCCATGAAGGGGAAGAAAGTTCATTACAGATCATCCATAACACTTTCACTGAGTTTCAGACAATCGGCGAGGGCCGATGTTGAACCATGAGTGCCGATGGGCGCTTATTGGCCGAGTGCCGATGTTACACCGATCAATCATCTCATCTCTAATTCGAACCAAGGACCTCTTGGCTTGTAGCCTGCATCTCCACCTACTGAGCCACCGCACTCCCTCATGGACTAAGTTTAAGTTAGGGTTCCAATAGCCCAAATATTAACCCAGAGACTTGAGGGTTTTGAACGAATGTAGATCTAAACCCCATTAGGATGCTGTATAACAAATATCGGAATAATCAGACGGATGGATCTGAAGAAGACTTTTAAAGATTATTCCTCATATTGCACTAAAATTAAAATTTGGGTCCCGATAGGGAGCCCAAATATTAACTGATGGACGGACTCAAATCGGACACCCATAAGAATACAGTATACCCAATGGCAATAGATTCTGAGAGTTGGATCTGAAAAAGATTTTAAAGATTATTCCCAATATTGCATCGTTAGAATTCGGGCTCCACTGGAGAGCCCAATTAATACCCGATGGACTCGATTTGAACAAACTTGATACTGACCACTGTAAGGATTCTGTATATCATACATCAAAGGATTCTAACCAGTGGTTATAAATAAGAGTTTTAAGGATTATTCTTCATATGGGACTAAGTTAAAATTTGGGCTCCAATAGTGAGCCCAAATATTTACCCAGGGACGTGATTTAAACAAACTTATATCTGACCACCCTAAGGATGTTGTATACCAAATGTCACAAGATTCTGACTGGTGAATGTGAAGAAGATGATTTTTCAAGTTTATTTCCAAAACTGAACTAATTAAAATTAGGATCCCAGAGAGGTCAATTATTAACTGATGGACTTGAGTTGAACAAATTTGAATCCAACACATGTACAGATTCTGCATAACATATATCAGAACATATTGACTAGCACTTCCGGAAAAGAGTTTTAAAGATTACTCCTCATACTGGACTCCCAAGAGTGATCCCAAACATGAACCCTGGGACTTGGTTTGAACCAAAATATATCTAACCTCCCTAAGGATGCTGTACACCAAATATCAAAAGACTCTGACTGGTGGATCTGATGAAGAAGGTTTTTAAAGATTATTCCCCATATTGCACCAAGTTAAAATTTGGGTCCCACAGGAAGTCCAAATATTAACCAAGGGGCTGGATTTGAACAAACTTGAATCTGACTCTTGTAACAATGTTGTATACCAAAAATATCAGAAGATTCCGAATGGTGATTCTGATGAAGATTTTTAAAGATTAATCCCCATATTACCGAAAGTTAAAATTTCGACTCCTGTATTGAGCCCAAATATGAACCAAGGGGATTTAATTTTAACAGACTTTGTCTGACCCCTCCATGGATGCTGTATACCAAATATCAAAAGATTCTGATCAGTGGTTCTGGAAAAGAATTTTTTTCAATAAACTGACTCCACATTTTTTCGATGCCCCCTCCTACAGAACACTCTTCCATAACCGATGGCAATTATTTTTTTACCATTTCATTCTACTCATCCTCGGAATACTTCATACCAAATAACAGTTCTTTGTTCCACGTAGTTTGGGAAATATGGACGTTTGAAAATATATCTATTTCTAGCTCCTGGTGTTCCCACAGGAACATGGGAAATTTTCTTTTGCACGAAGCAAGTACTTATGACTCAATAATACCACATACCAAATTTGGTTCATATCGGCTTCAGAAAATAAAAATTTCAGACGGGGACCCAAAATCTTGCTCCTCTCATTACAAAGGCAAATATTGCTCCCTGAACTTCATTTGAACAAATTTGATTCTACACCTCAAAGGAAGCTCCATACCAAATATCAGGTCAATGTACCCACTGAATGGTTCATGAGACAATTGGAGCATTTCCCCCACCTCCTCCTATGGGGATGAGCAAGGTGATTTGAATAGAAACAAAATGTGATGTCAGAACAGGCAATCACCTCAAATTTCACTGAAATCCTAACTTTCAGTCAGGTGAGCGAAAAACATTCTCCATCTTGAAATGAACTAAAGTTGCCAAAATCCTGAGAGTAAAATAAAGCTGAGAGGTTAATCACAAAGTTCAGTGTCAGTTATGTAAATCTATTAAAAATTGCAGTTGGCTACACAAAAAAGCATTTTGGGTTTTCAAATTGACTGAAATTATTGAAACAATAATTACAAACTTGTTCTGCATTAATCAATGGATCTCTACAATTTTCTAGCCATGATATCGCCTTAGCTGCTTATGTGGAATTAAGCACTAATAAATAAATAAATAAACAAATAAATATATAAATAAATAAATAAACAGATCTTAAGTATTTTTAAATAAATAAATCATGTAATGCTACTGCAAATTCTGTCACTGAGTAAATTGATAGATGCATATTTTTGTAGTCACAACCTGCAGCCACAATAATTTTTTGACTTGTTTCAGATATTTTATTCTGACAAAAACGATTATTCAACCCTGAATAAAATATAGATGCAGATCATGAGTACATGTATATGAACTGGACATTTTGCAGTGTTACACAATATTAGCTGGAAAGTTAAAAAATTTATAGTAATTTATATATTTTTTATACTTACCAATGACCCAGACTTAGCTTGTGCCAACTCTTAAATTCTGGGGCCAAACACAAATTTTGCCCCCCCCCCCCCCAATCCCCAAAATTTGCATCAAAATCCCACAAATAGATGTCCTATGTGGTCCTCCATACTTTTGTCCACTGCGCATGCTCAGTGTCCAGGAAGTACCGAAAATGGAGCCAAATCCTCATTCTTACAACCAGTGCCTGGTAAGCGTTATGTAATCAGCGGGGAGGTATGAGTTCCCAACTCATGGGAGGGCCATCCCGTCTGGGTCATTGGTAAGTATAAAAAAATACATAAATTACTATAAATTTTTTAACATTTTTATACTGTACCAATGACCCAGACTTAGCTGAATAGAAAAAAGGCCGGAGGGCCTAGGACATAAAGGAAAATCCAATAGACTCAATTACATGTAAACAGAATTATCCCCTCCAGGAGAAGAGGAGAACAGGCTTTACATGTATCTTTCTTGTTTATACCAAAAAAGAAAGACACAATACCATTCCGTAATTGAGCACAATAACATCAATGATCTCTATTAACACCCAGTTTAACCCATTATACTAATCTATTTAAAGGAAAGCCAATAAATAAGATAGTCCAGAGAATAAGACTATTTATACTCTTTTAAAAGTGTCCGAGGATTGTATATTAGCGCTCGTATGACACGTGACATATACAAATGCTTCACACCGAGCTACACTTTAAAAATATTACATAAATGAGATAGACATTAGCTTTACACTTTAAAACCATCCCGGCACCGACTCGGAATTACTGACTCCAGAGGAGGTATTCCCTTGTTTTTCACTATAAAGCAGGTGATATAAGGGAACACCATCCCCCCCCCCCCTTCCCCTTGCTCTGGGTCAAATACCCCAGAATGAAGAGGGCAGCAGGACAGAGTCACTACCGGAACAGAAAGCCTGCATAACTATAGTTGCAACTGTTTAGTGGACGACATTCTGAGCAACAGATAACGGACCTAAACAACGCAGGTCGCCAGAAATGGCCTCAATATTTGTAAGAAAAAAATTTGTGAACGTGGAAGGCTGAGACCAATATGCAGCCTTCATCAAATCGGTAATAGCAACACTATTAGCATAAGCCCAAGATGTAGACAGCGCTATTACTTCATGCGCCTAAATCTTAAGCACAGACTGTTGAGATGAAGATAATTTGCCATAAGCAGTACAGATAGTTAATTGAATCCACCTTGCAATAGAATGGACCTTTCTATTAGGAAGCAAAGACAGTAAGAAATGCTTACGTTCCTTTCTGATAAACTCAGATCTATGTTGTAAATACGCATAGCTCTGACTGGACAAAGCAAATGGCTATGACTGTCTGGAGACGGAAAAGCCTAAACAATAGGTTCAGGGTACTTATTAGGAGCCTGATTGTTAGCCAAAAATCCAATATTAGTAGTTAATGTAATAGTATTACCAAAACTACGATAGTGAGAATCATCAACAGATAGTGCAGGAAGCTCACTAACTCTTCTAGCAGAAGAGAAGGCTAAGAGAAAAGCTGTCTTATAAGATAAGTATTTTAAATCCACTGTATCAAGAGGTTCAAATGGCACTTCTATTAGCTTCAAAAGAACCCAAGCTAAATTCCACTTAGGAATTAACCTAAGGGTTCTAGGTATATTTATCGAAAAGTTTTACGCTAACTTAGATAAAGAGACATTAGATCCAATCTGTAAGCTATCATGATGAGGATAGGTATCCAATAGCATAGACTTATAACCCTTAATAGTATTTGACTGCAGTTTGATCTCGTCAAACAAGTAGACCAAAAAATTAGCAATGTCTGGAATGGAGGGATCATAAAATCAACAGAATGATCCCTTACACCATCGAGAGAAAACCTTCCACTTAGCAGCATAATTTAGCTAAGAGGAGGTCCTCCTACAGTTAGAAATTGCGTCCACTGCTCGTCCTGTACAAGGCTTGCCGTGCAAGAAGGACCGCACAACGGAAATACGTGAAGGTTGAGACCTAGTGGGTTGTGATGCAGTTCGTTCGATTTCCCCTGCGAAAGAAGGTCCTCCCGTGGAGGAAGCTTCGCGGAATGTCCCACAACCGACACCTGAGTAGATTTATCCATGGTCTCTGGGGTGACAGAGATGCTACCAATAGGATCTTGCAGTGAGATTGCTTGGTTTTAGCAATATCAGCTGAATCAACGGAGCTGGAGGATACGCGTATCCTATCATTCGGTCCCAAGAGATCGAGAGGGCGTCTACTGCAAACGCTCGAGGATCTGGGCATGACAACACAAACGTCTGCAACTGATTGTTGAGATGCGTTGCAAATAAGTCTATCATAGGACGATCCCATAGGTAGCAAATCTGATTGAATACTCATTTGTTGAGAGTCCATTCTGACGGCAACATACGACCTTTCCAAAAAAGGGAGTCCGCTAGAATGTTCCAACAACCCGGAATATGACAGACTGATAGAAGAACTTGATGCTCTAGGACAAACAGAAGGATTCTTTCCGTTAGATTGAACAACGAAATGGAATGAGTGCCTCCCTGGTTCCGAATACACGCTACTACTGTCGAATTGTCGGACAGAAATTGAACATGCGAATTCTGAATGATGTTCATCCACTGACGTAGCACAAGCCAATTGACATCAACTTTTGATGTTTATGTGTTTGTTTAGGAACTGCGGATCCCAAAGACCCTGGCACCTCGAATCTGATAGGCTCAAAGTTGCGCCCCAACCTGTTTGACTAGTATCCGTCAATATCACAAAAATCGGATCCGGCAGTTGCAGTGGTACTCCCTGAGTTAACCACTGAATATCTGCCCGAGTCTGAATCTCATGTTTCACATGATTCGACAAGACGATGTTCGTTTTGAGCGAATGAGTCTTCACACTCCAATTCTGAGTAAAAAATATCTGGAGTGGACAAGTGCATAGCCGCCCCATCGGAATAAGATCCGCAGCGGCTCTGCACAAACCTGTCATTCTCATGAATTCTCTCGCTGTTACTACATCTGAGTGAAGACAAAAGTGAGCGTAACAACAGATTAATATCACTCTGGTTAACGGCAGGTGAACGAGATTGTTGTGTGTCTCTAAGCTCATTCCCACGTGGGTGAATGACTTGGACGGCACTAGATCCGACTTCTTTTCGTTTACTATGAAACCGAGATGTCGGAGCAATTGAAGCAGACTCTGAACATCGTTCTGAAGCGTTAACTTGCTGCCATAACTCTGAAGAATGTTGTCCAAGTCGGCAGGCGTTACCACAGACGAATGAGCTTGGAAATGAGTCATTACCAAGATCATTATTCGAGTGAAGGCCCAGGGCGCTAGATTCAGACCAGAGCATCATTGCTCGGAACTGAAAACAACTCCTGGGACAGCGAAGCGAAGGTACATTCTAAACGCCGGATGTACCATGACGTGAAAGTACACATCTTTGAGATCTATGCTCGCAGCATAATCGTTCACTTGAATGCCTGCTCTGACCGATCGGATGGTCTCCATATAAAATTTTGGAGCCACGATCAGCTTGTTTATCCAGCTCAGATCTATAACTGGACGAAACGAACCATCTGGTCTTGGAACCAGGAACAGATGACTGTAGAAAACTGAAGATTCCTGGTTTTTTACGACGTCTATAGCATTCTTGTCCAGAAGAAATTGAACTTCTGATAGAAGCGAATCTCTCTTCTGAACATTTAACTGAAGCTGAGACCAGCGTGGACTTCGAGTTAATGGAGGTTTTTCACCTTCCGAAATAACCCCTTGCACCCATGGGTCGTCCGTCATTGACAACCAATTGGTTAAGAATATCGACAGCCTTCCGCCCACTGGAATGCAATAGAGGTTTAGACCATCACCTCCTGGCCCTGCGAGGGTTGCAGGAGGAGAAACCACGTCCTCCACGACCCACACCTCGCCCAGTCGACCTAGGGGCATCTGACCGGATATCTCGGCCAGCATTACGACTCCTATCTAAGTCGCTACTCTGACAGTCTCCAGAGTAAGATGTAGAGGCTTTCTTAGATCCTCTATAGGAACTTACTTTGGACATATTCGCCCCTGAAGTGCCTGCCTTACTCCTCCCTGCTGAGTCTGACTTTTTCAAAGCGGATTTAAAAGCAGAGAATCCGAAGCTTTCTTAGTTATCTGATTCTAGATTGTAGAAAGCTTACCGTCGAAGAGAAGCTCTCCTGAGACCAGAGCGACTGGAAGAGAATTTTTCACCTTACTATCCACTCTTGTGGATGCAGCCAGGGCACCATCACGTCTGAATAACTCCATATTGCCACTGAAAGTGCGGAGTTATACGTAGAAAATGCTATGGCCCTCGAAAGAACTCTCAAGGAAGTTTTGAACATCCTGGAATTCTTTCCTTTGAGACGTAATGATAACGCTCTGGTAAGGTGATCTGCGTGAGATAATGCATCTAAACTGATTTTTCTGTTAGACAAGATAGTCGTCACCAGCGTACTGGATAAATCGACATAGACGCCGGCAATGACAATTCCAAGTCATCTGCCTGGTCGTCTAAACACAGAGGAACTCTCGGCATGCCCTGTCCTGCCATTTCAAATCTATTTCTATGATTGATGAAAGGCAGCTGCAGAGTATGAGACGATAAGAAACCCGATTTGCCAGTCTTAAAAGGCTAGCTTGAATGTAGCATCATTAAGAAGTAAAATGTTCGTGACATTTCTGGACTGGGTCGGAAAGTCAGGCTCAATGTCCCTATTCCGGCCGAAAAAAT
Source organism: Pictodentalium vernedei (assembly GCA_031216915.1). NCBI lineage: Eukaryota > Metazoa > Mollusca > Scaphopoda > Dentaliida > Dentaliidae > Pictodentalium > Pictodentalium vernedei. Next base: position 156,646,244 of record CM062290.1, read on the forward strand.
CTGTGTCCAGTTTCTTATCAGGTAACACAGCATTTTGGTCTGGAGAAACAACTTCTAAAAGGTGTTGCCGGATGAAATCTACGTCCACCTTAAGTGGTTCGGAAAGGGAAAATTTCAGCTGCGCTGATTCCCTTTTACCATCTGCCTGGACCACATAAGAATCTCGTCATCCCTTTCTGACTCTGCAGGGGAGCGAACCGACACAGCTTCCTCAGACAGTTCCTTTACTGAAAAAGTTTCTGATGGCTGCTGGGATGCTGCGATGAATTGAGCTATCTGTGATAGCAAGTCCGTCACGGAGGCCTGTGGAGCCGCGGTCTTAGGTAATTTAGCGGCTGGAAGCTCCTGGGATGTTAATTCCTGCATACTTCTCATATGCGAACGTCCCGACTGGAAAGGCCTCGTGTCCTTGGCTAGCGGATGGCATGACCTGGTCGATGTGGACTCCCTGGTCGGCGAAGCAGGCTGGATATCTGCTGTCACATAGCCAATGTGCGGTCGTGTGTGCTGATGTGAGGATGAGGAAGCCAATAGACCAGCTGCGTCGGACTGTCTATGCGACGGAGCATCCCGAGCAGGAGGAGTGGACGTATGCTAATGAATGTTACATACAACAACATCTGGGCCAGATGTTGTTGTAAGAGAGAGTGGGTCTCTCTCGCTCGCGGTCTGGGTAGACCTGGACGAGCTAGCTACCAGACTGACTGGCTTCCTCCGCTCCATCGTCGCCCGGTGTGCGTGATCAGAGATTATAGTGCTTGCAACACCCCTTCTCCTCTCCTGGACCGCAACGGACGAACCCGGCATCACAACCATTTCGTGAATGATTGCTTCACCGGGGGAGATAGCGGGCGACAAGTGACCGTTGATCCTACTTGGGACCTCTTAGGCACTTGCCGCATTCCTTTGAGCACTTTGCCGCTAGCTCATTATTGCGACGACGGAAGAACACTTTTGAAGACATCACAGAAACATCACCCTGTTCTTGTTCCTCTGAAAAAGAGACTGAAAAAACTAGAGTGACCCTGTGAAGAGAGGACCGACATGGACCTCTCACCACTAACAATATACCATGACTCCAACGTTTGTCATCTGAATTGGCACACACTGAGCAAGAATTAGTGCGAGTACACAGACTACAACAAATACAATGACCAGGAGAATCAGAGGAAGACTTCCTCGATTTACAACTGAACAATATTCTTTCATTTTGAAAAAATATTAAACAGTCATTGTACTAGCACCAACCCTTGAAAACAAAGATACATAATAATAATAATCCATTACAAACATTTCGAAAATTAATTTCAAAAGAAAAAAAAAAAATTTCAGAAAAAATTTCAAGATGAGCCCAAGTTCCCAATGAGAACAATGAGTCCAAATGGATCCCAAAAAAGCCCAAGTGTGGACAAAATTTTTAAAACATGTTTAAAAATTAATGTTACACTTACGGATAATATTAATGTATCTGGCTATGAGTAGAACTAATAGAAGACAAGGAATCACTGTCAGAAGTAACCGTTGTCAACATAAAAAAAAGTGAATAAAAACTGGAAACTGAAAATATCGCCCGAAATCAGTAACCAATTTTAACACTATCCGATGTAAAACAGAGGCTTCCTGAGAAGAAACTGTAGTACATTGGATGGTAGATGCATGACCGAAACACCTAACCATCCTAGGGTGAGGACATAACCATGGGGAAAAACAGAATAAACATTCTGTTAACAAGCCAAAACTCCCAAGAAATTTTAGTAAAAAAATTACAAAAATTATGCCAAAAGCATTGAAGAATAGCAAGGGGGGTATAAAGGAAAGGGAGAGAGGAAACTCTGAACAAACTGTGGAAATTTCATAACAAGAATGTAAACATCCGGCCTATGCCTCGAAATTAGGGAACATGAAATAATTTTGCATAAAAATTATAAGTTACAGCCCTGAACACATCCTTCCACTGTTTCTTCCTTTCATCTTCTTATTTCATCCTTAGATCAACCATTTCTTTCATGATTTTGTGTCTGGCATCATTTTAACTGAGATTATAAGCACAGATATCAGTGAGATGTTACTGGTTGAAGGGCCAAACAAAGAATGAGGATTTGGCTCCAATTTCGGTACTTCCTGGACACTGCGCATGCGCAGTCGACAAAAGTATGGAGGACCACATAGGACATCTATTTTTTGGATTTTGATGCAAATTTTTTTTTTTTGGGGGGGGGGGGGGGGGGGAGGGGCAAAATTTGTGTTTGGGCCTAGAATTTAAGAGTTAGCAGCAGCTAAGTCTGGGTCATTGGTACAGTATAAAATTATTAGTTTGTGTACACAAATAGAATAGATAAAGTTCAAATCAGTCAAAACAGTGGAGCTCACTGAATAGAAGATCGCTTAATGGAATAACCCTGTTAATTGAATATAATTTACAAACACAAAACCATTTACCACACCTTCAGTATAAATTTGACCAGTTAATTGAATATAGACTATAGAGTAAACTGTTAATTGAATAAAAAATCTTGTAATATGTTGGGAATTTACCCTGACAATCACCAACTTCCCCTTGTTTATTGCCTTGTTTGGCTTCAGGCTAAATGAGCTCTGTCAAACAAGATATGATAGACTAAATGCTCAGGTTAACTGAAGAATACAGCTAAGTGTACAGATCCCTGTTAATTGAATACTTCTGTTAACTGAATAATTTTCACTGGCATGAAGGCTATTCAATTAACAGGGTTCCACTGTATTTTATATCTCATTCTTTCGTAAAACCCACAGACTGTGATGGACATTGAACTGAATTACAAATAATGATGGATTTCTCAAAGTGGCATCATGCAGCTCATAAATAGAACTAATCAAATGATTCAGTTGATAAAAGTGCAGGAAATTCCATGCAATCCCAAAGTTCCATTGGTTTACCAAAACAAAGGACATACACAGGCTAGGGTTTCACGTTTTTTTGAAATACCGGTATTATACCTGTATTGCCGATAATACCGGGTCGATATCGACTGAATTTAAAAATACCGGTATATCGTCTGTCACAGTATATATTTTTTTTGGCTGCATCTGTTTCATGTGTAAAAAATGAACTAATTCAAATTCGATTGATAAACGAAATTAGGCGAAATTAGACAATCTGGCAAAAGTGTGAGGGAAGTTCATATTAATTGTCACCTTGGGCAATCTTTAGTTTTAATCCATAAATTATATTACAAGACTATTTTCTATACAACCTTTCACATAATAAAGCGCCCATTTGTAAGTACAATGACTACGTAAACATGTCAACCTGGGTGAACACTGTTGAGTGAATCGTGTGTAAACACTTATTATGCAAGTTAATCCATCCTCAGGAAATTCGAATTATATGAACAAAGAACGCATTTAAAGCGACCTCGTCATTTCACAAACCGTAATTAACTATATTTTAGCTTACTCAAAATAGAAACTCATTTATCTTTAGAAAACTCTTCATAAAAATTTTCCATGTCAAATTCGGATTAACTGAGAAGCCACCAAGAAATTGCCTATATAAACTCGACGCAGTAAATTTTAAAATTTTCAGGCATCTTTATTATTTTATTTGTACATATATTTGTTTATTGACCATGATATTAATAATAATAATAATAAAAAAATCAGGCTGATGACTTTTTCTGATCTGTATTTTAAATCGATCAGAAATGTCATCAGTCTGAGGACCTATATGCAGCACCAAGAGAATCAATGGCGACGAGTTAGAATGGGGTTGATATTACTGGCATACGTTCTGTTCATGTTCTGAACATGGGGACAGAATGCACGTTTTCATCACATGAGATCACATGAGATCAAATGCTCATAAAATAGAACATTGTTTATGTCAGGTAAATAAAGGTTTTTGCAACAGCTGAACATGAAGCCTATTTAATAATTTAATCATGAATTCTTTTAAATGATAAAATAATAATGCATTCTTGGCTAGAATGCATAATTATTTTGTCATTTAAAAGAATTTAAAATATCGTGACACGAGACTCGTTTTCAAATCAAAACTGAAACTTACTTCTCGTTAGTGTTGATGATATACCGGTATACCACGGTATTTTTTTCAATACCTTTACCAGTGTAACAGGAAATTTACCCCCCCCCCCCCCCCCCCCCCGAAAATCTTCCCTCCCAGGAGGAGGGATAAGGGCTAAATATACTAGGGAATATAACCCCCTCCCCTGAAAATTTACCCCCTATCCTCAATTTGGTTGTTGATAACGTATCACTTGATTTTAGACATGATGAAGATATTAAGAAGGATGTATGATATAAATATTATTGTTTTACCAGAATAAGGCATATTTGTTAACCATGATAAGAACATAACATAAGTTTGAGCATAATATAGTATGTTAACTGTTTTACCTCATAACATTAGGCCACCCTCAATAATAATAATTATACTCAGGCCAGCCGCTGATTTGTCGCGGTTCTCCGAAGAGAAGGCCATCATTCTCCCTGCACTCCACCCCTTCTCCCCCTCCCAGCATTCAGATATGAACTGTTTAATAATGTCCCTGATTTCCTTTCAGTTTCTTCAATAAGCATTCCTACCCTCTCCCTCATGTCCACTTTCAGCCATCTATCCTTCATTTCTCCTTTGTTTTAATAATATGGTTTGTTGGGTATAACATCACTTGAAAATTATCAGGAGGCAGGTGGGAAATTTTTTTGGTTGTTCATAAATTTCACAAGGAACACTCTTTAACATTTTTTTTCAGGAAACAGACCTTAAAATGTTGATTAATTTACAACAATTTTAGTACTTACTTATTATGTACCTACTGCATGTGTTTCACTTTCTAGTGGGGGGGGGGGGGGGGGGTAAATTTCCTGGATGGGGGGAATATTTCCTAGGAAATCTATATAAATATATTTATCCCCCCAGGGGGGAAGATTTCCTGTGACACTGGTATTGCAATTTCCAATACACTGAAGCCCTAACACATGCTCCTTTCATAATTTCTAATCACCCAATTTGTTAGTGTGAAAATCAACATGCATAACTAAAAAACCATCAATTCATTCAATAAATATAAATGAATAAAGCTGTTAACTAATAACTAAAGAGCCTGTAATCGCTCACCTGGAACTACATATAAAAATGTGATTTCCCATAGGTTTTCCATGGTAACTATGAGCTGCAATTGTGGCCATGTTAGCAACATTACATCAACATTACATGAGGATCATTGGTGGAAGGTGTCCCAGTCCACAATCATGTGAAGTTTCAAAACATTTGACTTTGTAGTTTCAGGGAGGAAGGTTTTTGCAAAATCCATCAATCAGAATCAGAGAATGTCTCTGGTGGCCAAATTTTCCAACCAACGGGAACAAAAAGAGGATCGTTTGTAGAGGGCCTCCTATAGACAATTCCTGTGATGTTAGGTTCACGTCGGCTCAGTAGTTCCAGAGAAGAAGATGAGGTTTTCTATAGTAACTATAAGCTGCAACTGTGGCCATGTTTGCAACACGATCAACATTAAATGAGAATCATTGGTAGAGGGTGTCCCAGTCATCAACCATGCAAAGTTTCAAAACATTTGGCCCTGTGGTTTCAGAGGAGATTTTTCAAAATCCACCAATCAGAATCAAAAAATGCTTCTGACAGCCATGTTTTTTGATGCGCGGTAACAAACTGAGGAGCGTTTGTAGAGGACCTGCCAAAGACAATCCCTGCCAGGTTTGGGTAACATCAGCTCAGTAGTTCCAGAGAAGAAGAAAATGATAAATTTAAAGAAATTTGTATATTTTTTATACTTACCAATAGCCCAGACTAGCTGGTGCAAACTCGATATAATCCAGGGTTAAACACAAATTTTGAACCCCCCCCCCCCCCCCAATCCCCAAGATTTGCATAGAAAACAGAAAAATTCAAGTCCTATATGGCCCTCCATACTTTTGCTTACTGCGCATGCATGGTAACCAGGAAGATACCGAAATTGGCACCAAGCATCATTCTTTCTATAGTGCCTGCTAAATGTTATAATCAGTGTGGAGGTATGAGTGCCCACTCATGGGAGCAGGGCTCAAATATAAATTTTTTTCAATGCGTAGCAAAATGCTACACAATTTCGAAAATTGCATAGCATTTTTTGAAAATTGCATAGCATCTTTCTTGTACCAAGTTGTGAGTACCTCTATAGATAGAAGACTATACTCTTGTACTTGTAGGCTATATATCTATATTACATCATACATGCATACTAAATTCATGAATTCACACCAGTATTTCTTGTTCAATTAGTCGATCTGACACTGCACCTCCACATATTCTATACACATTCATAACTCAGAAAAAACAAAGTTCTAAGTGTGACGTCCCCCCAAAATCAGGGCTGAAAACATCTTGTAACCTAAAAAAGCAAAAATCTCACACATCTCATACTTCCCTGTGTTGTAGTCCCCCATATTTCAACATTTAAGCAACAGGTTATCATGTGTATTAAGCCGTGGCTATGACCCCCCCCCCCCCCCCCCCTCCAAAAAAGGAATAAATGGGAATAAAACAAAAAGAGGTTGACAGAATTCAATGAGGGTCACATGCAAAACCATGGAGAAAAATTCTAAGACTATACTCTTGTACTTGTAGGCTATATATCTATATTACATCATACATGCATACTAAATTCATAAATTCACACCAGTATTTCTTGTTCAATTAGTCGATCTGACACTGCACCTCCACATATTCTATACACATTCATAACTCAGAAAAAACAAAGTTCTAAGTGTGACGTCCCCCCCCAAATCAGGGCTGAAAACATCCTGTAACCTAAAAAAGCACAAATCACACACATCTCATACTTCCCTGTGTTGTAGTCCCCCATATTTCAACATTTAAGCAACAGGTTTTCATGAGTATGTAAGCTGTGGCTCTGAACATCCCCCCCCTCCCCTCCCCAAAAAAGGAATAAATGGGAATAAAACAAAAATAGGTTGACAGAATTCAATGAGGGTCACGTGCAAAACCATGGAACAAAATTAGGTACATAAATTAAATAAACTAAAACAGGTAAGTTTACCTATGAAGTGGATGGGATATCTATTTCACACCAGTCATGCCAGGGCCAGTGAAATGAAAACAGGTGAAATATAGTAGCTTTCTACTTGCCAATTTGTAAACGGGACATTGGTGCTTTCATTGCTAAGGGTTTTGTTTTGTTTTTTGGTTTTTTTTGTGGCGGGGGTGGGGGGGGGGGGGGGGGGGGTGGTGGGTTCTCCTTAATGGACTACTGTGCTTTTAATGAGGTACCAGTAAGTATATTGTCTCTTCGTCTCTTTTTGGTTGACGGAAAGTGTAACTGCCAACACCAGTTGGCCATGTGCAATTTCAGTCAATAATACTCCAAACCACGCCCACAACAGTAATCATCTCATCTCATTTTTGTGTCTGACCAAGATTAAACATGAATTATTCTTCTACTCTTCTTCTGGTAACTTTTCAGTTCAACTCGTGTGGTTGTTCTTTCAGAAAAAAGTACAGGGAATCATCTTCATTTATTTATTCTTTCATATCTTCACTGCTAAAAGAAACTAGACGCTTGAAACTCGACTTCGTATTCCTGAGACATGACCTTATTGTGTGTAAGTTCATTACCTCCCTTGATGTGTATTGCTCTGTTTTGACAAATTTCCAAAGCCTGTTAAGACCATTACAGGTCTGTACAAAAAATGAAAACAGCACAGCTTGGTTTTCTTTTTTTCTTCTTTTTAAGACATGTTAACTTAATCAAAATCAAAGTCGTCCAATAAAAGATTTGTGACTCAATAATGCATGTGATAGGAAAAAGTATGGGTTTTGCCCTTTAAAATGTGACGGCGTTACTAAATTCCACTGTAAATTCCAGAGTTTGCACATCGTGAAACGCGATGAGAGATAATAATTTATGTCGCTAAAAGCGAGTTTTGCATCGTGAAATGTGATGCGATACCGGTTATTTTGAGCCCTGCATGGGAGAGCCATTGGTAAGTATAACTAGAGGGGGTATCAGTACCCCGTGGCTCACCAACAGATGGCCAATGTAAAGGGGTGGCTGGAGTAAAAAAAAAAGTTCAAAACCTGCACACAAAAGTCCAAAATTAAAGAAATAAGCAGCTAAAGGGTTAAATAATATAGTAATAACCCCTAAGAAGCATGCTAACATAAAATAGGAACCATGGCAATATGCTACAAGGTAAGTCTCCACTTTGAAAAAAAGAAAGACAAACCTCAAAACCTGCACATAAAAGTAAAAAAAGTATCACATTTGTTTCAATGGGTTAAAATTGAGAAAAATACACTGATAATGTCACAGTAACCACCATGGCAATATGCCAGTAAGGTGAAACCCTACATGAAAAATATCCTCTTGGAAGAAAAGAAAGAAAAACCTCAAAACCTGCACATAAAAGTCAAAAAAGCATCACATTTGTTTCAAAGGGTTAAATTTAGAAAAATACCCTGAAAATGTTACAATAACCAGCATGGCAATATGCCAGTGAGGTAAAACTCCACTTAAAAAAATATCAAAACCTGCACACAAAAGTACAAAACCTGCACAGTCCAAAATTAAAGTAAATAAGCAGCTAAAGGGTTAAATAATATAAAAATAGCCCAAGAAGCATCCTAACATAAAATAGGAACCATGGCAATATGCTACAAGGTAAGTTGCCACTTGGAAGAAAAGAAAGGCAAACCTCAAAACCTGCACATAAAAGTAAAAAAAAGTATCACATTTGTTTCAAGGGGTTAAAATTGAGAAAAATACCCTGGCACAGTAACCACAATGGCAATATGCCAGTAAGGTGAAACTCTACTTGAAAAATATCCACTTGGAAGAAAGAAAGACAAACCTCAAAACCTGCACATAAAAGTCAAAAAAGTATCACATTTGTTTCAAAGGGTTAAAATTTAGAAAAATACAATGAAAATGTTACAGTAACCACCACGGCAATATGCCAGTGAGGTAAAACTCCACTTAAAAAAAAATATCAAAACCTGCACACAAAAGTCCAAAATTAAAGTAAATAAGCAGCTAAAGGGTTAAATAATATAATAATAGCCACAAGAAGCATCCTAACATAAAACAGGAACCATGGCAATATGCTACAAGGTAAGTCGCCACTTGGAAGAGAAGAAAGACAAACCTCAAAACCTGCACATAAGAGTAAAAAAAACATCAAAACCTGCACACAAACATCAAAATAAGTCCAAAATTTGATTCAAAGGGTTAAAATTAAGACAAAATACCATGGAAAAGAGTTAAATGTTATCGTGAACCCCCATAGCAATATGCAAAGAAGAAATTTTTTTTTTAAAAAGCACCAAAATCCAAACCTGTAAACAAAAGAAGTCCAAAATTGAAGTAATTAAGCAGGAAAAGGGTTAAAGAATACAACGTAGCCCTAAGATGCATGTTTACATACAATAGAAAGCATGGACATGTGCTACAAGGTATATCTACACTTGGAAGAAAGGAAAAATAAAAACCATGAAAACCTGCACGTAAATGTCAAAATAAGTCTAAAAATCTATTCAAAGGGTTAAAAAATTTTTAAAAATGCACTGGAAAGATATCAATGCTATAATAACCACCACTGCAATATGCAGTGAGGTCAACATCAATTTAAATTTTTTTTTTTCATCACAACCTGTACATAAAAGTAAAAAGCTGTAAGCTTAAGTCCAAAACCTGTACATAAAAGACCAAAATTGAAGTAATTCAGTGGCAAAAGGGTTAAATAATACAAACTTAGACCTAAGATGTATGTTTACATACAATAGAAAGCATGGCCATATGCTGCAAGGTAAATCTCCACTTGGAAGAAAGGAAAAAAAAACCCATCAAAACCTGCACGCAAACATCAAAATAAGTCTAAAATTTGATTCAAAGGGTTAAAATTAAGACAAAATACGCTGGAAAAGAGTTAAATGTTATAGTGAACCACCATAGCAATATGCAGAAACTAAACAAAATTTAAAAAAGCCAAAAAATCAAAACCTGTACACAAAAGTTCAAAATATTTGAGAGCGAATGCCGACACCGACATGAGGGCTATGCCATAGGCTCACACAACTAACGTTGGTGAGCCAAAAAATATACAAATTACTTTAAATTTATCATATGTTTATACTACAACCAATGGCCCAGACTAGCTGAATCATAAAAAGGCTTGAGGGCCTAGGACTTAAAGGAAAATCCAATCTCTCAATTACTTCGATAAAGAATAGCTCCTACAGGGGAATAGGAGAGGACTTAGGAATTACGTATGTCCTTCTCTTATAAGAAAAGAGAATGACATAACACCAACAATGTAATTGAGAATTACATAATTTCTCCATTTAATGCCAGCATTACCCGTTATGCTAATTCGGTGAAGGAAACCAATTATAAAGCCAGTCCAGAGAATGAGACACTTTATACTCATTTAAAAGTGTCCAAGCATTGTACAGAGACACTCATTTGACAAGTAACATATACAAATGCTTCACAGTGAGCTACACTTTAAAAACAGTACATAAACGAGACATAGTTATTGCTTCACACTGAGCTACACATTAAAACCACCCAGCACCGACGCTGGAATACTGTCTCTGGAGGAGGCATTCCCTTGCTTTTCACTATAACATAAGGGAACAACCGTACCCCCCCTCCCCTTGTTCTGAAGGAAAATTCCTCAGAACGAAGAGGGCAGTGGAACCACGTCAGTGCTCGAGCAGACTGCCTAAACATCTTCTAGATGTAATATTAATGGACGACATTCTGAGCAACAGAAAAAGGACCCAAAGATCTAAGGTCACTGCAGATGGACTCTAAATTTCTACGGTAAAACTTGGTAAATGAAGAGGGCTGTGTCCAGTATGCAGCCTTCATAAAATCAGTAATGGCTATACTGTTAGAATAAGCCTAAGAAGTGGACAGTGCTCTAACCTCATGCGCTGAAATCTTGTTGACAGAACGTTGATCCGAAGATAGACCTTCATAGGCAATACGTATTGCCAACTGAATCCATCTAGCGATAGAATGAACAGATATATCTTTTCTGTTAGGAATCAACGAAAGAATCTTTTTTTTCCCTTTCTAATAAAACCTGATTGACGTTTATAAATGCGCATGACTCTAACTGGACACAGCAAAGGTCTATGGTTGTCCGAGGACGGTAAAGCCTTAATGATAATAGGCTCTGGCCGCTTATCCGAAATCTGATTCTTAGTCAAAAATCCCATTTCCATAGTAAGGGTAACAGTATTACCCGCACTATGGTAATGGGAATCATCGACAGATAATGCATGAAGTTCACTAACTCTTCCAGCAGACACAAGGGCTAAGAGAAAGGCTGTTTTATAGGTCAAAAATTTGAACTCTACCTCGTCTAATGGATCAAAAGGAGCTTCTTGAAGCTTCAACAGAACCCAAGCCAAATTTCATTTAGGAATTAATCTGAGGGTTCTAGGTCTATTAATAGAGAAATTTCTAACTAGCTTGGATAAAGAAGAATCTGATCCAATAGCCAAGATTTTTTTGTTTTTTATATTTTTTTATTCAGATATAAATTGCTTATTTACAGAAACAGAAAGCTTCAATATCACCAATTTTAAAAAAAAAAATGTACGAATATACTTGGAGTAAACAAGATAGTATTTTTAGTCTGATAATTGTCAAGTTGTAAGGTTATGTATGAAACAGAAGTCTGTTGTTGCTCAGCCTAGCTACAAATAACAAAGTAGTTGGATGCATAAACTGCCAGGATGTCGTTTTTCATGCAGACTTGTCCTTGGAGACTTGATCAAGTGCAGAGTAAACAATCAATCAACTCCCATTTTGTTCTTATCTGATCGTGTCTTTCACTTGGATAAAAGTAAATGGACATAATGTAAGTTCCAGATTCCTATAGTTTTTTAGTTCTTCAATGAAGCCTTGGTATGTTGGAAGAGTTTTTCCAGTTTTGCCAATAGCCAAGTTATCATGAGGAGCATAAGTGTCTGATAACATAGACCTATAGCCCTTAATCATGACAGGCTGCAAGTTTAATACGTCAAACAAGTAGACCAGGAAATTGGCAATCTGTGGAATGGACGGTACATAGATGTCTACAGACACCATTGGAAGAAAACCCTCCACTTCGCTGCACAATTCAAAGGAGGTCCACCTACAGTTAGAAATTGCATCCACTGCTCATCCTGTGCAAGAAGGACCGCACAATGGAAATATGTGAAGGTTGAGACCTTCCAGGTTGTGATGCAGTGCGCGGGACTTCCCCTGATATAGAAGACCATTTCGAGGAGGAAGCTTCCGGGGAATGTCCCGTAACAAACACCTGAGAAGATTGATTCTGGGTTTCTGTGACGACAGAGGTACTACTAGTAGGATTTTGCAGTGTGACTGTTTGATTTTTAACAGTATCTGCTGAATCAACGGAGCAGGAGGATATGGATATATGGAGAAACGACATCCTCGCTGCTAAGAACCTCATCCCGTCGGCCTATTGACAATCTCCGGAGTAACCATAAGAGGGTTTCTTGTACCCTCGCGAGGAGTTCCCTTTTCGATGATTGTGAAGTGGAACGGCCTCGCCTACTCTGCCCTGCTGAAGCGAGTTGTTGAGATGCAGATTTCAATAGCAGTGCACTGGAAGCTTTTTTGGTAGCTTGTTCATAAACTAATGAAAGCTTGTCGTCAAATAGCGTGTCCGGAGACCAGAGAGAGCTTTTCACCGTGATTGATAATTGATGACACAAGGGCTGCATCACATCTAACCAACTCCAAATTTGCCACTGTCAGGGCGGAGTGGTACATGACATACATGACTGCCCTGGAAAGAACTCTTAGCAAGGAACAAATGTCCTCAAATACCTTTCCATTTAGACGTTGCGCCATAGCCCTGGTGTACAGAATTGCTCTATTAGATGAAATAGAAGATTCCATCACATCCGATTGTAAATTGAATGATGTAGGCAAGGACATATCTAAATCCCCAGCCTGCTCATCCAAATGCTGAGGAGCTGTCTTCTTCCCCAACTGTTTTAAAATAACGTGATCCAGGAAACGGTATATTGATTGAAGATGCAGATAAGAAATCTCCTTTCTTCTTGGCACTTTGCTAGGTTGAATATGGCATTGTTAACATGGCTGAAGGCCTTCGACACTTGCCAAGATTGTTCCGGGAAGGAAAGAACATCATCTTTCCTTCGCACGAAATCTCTGTCTAGAGACGACAGCAGTTTTTGCCTAGCAGTCGCAGCTGCTGATCAGGTGGAACAAGGTCAGGAAAGAACTAATGAATGAAATTCATCGCTACCATATGTTGTTCCGAAAGGGAAGGGTTATCCTCTTCCTTGCCCTTTTCACCATCCGACTGATTCAGCTGAGAATTTCGGTCAACCGAATCTGTATGTACAGATGACTGGATCAACCCACCACCATCCGACAGCTCACCACCGGAGTCTGCGGAAGGCTGCTCTTACACTTGCTGGGAAGCTGCGCAATCTGCGACAGCAAGTCCGTTACAGAGGCTTGAGGAGCAGTGGTCTTTGGTTTTTTTGCCACTTGCTGCTCCTGGGATGGAGATCCTGACGTAGATCTCTTCGCCGCACATCCCAATGAATGCTAGATACTGGATGGCCTGACTTCACGGGCGAAAACTGTGTGTGTCTTCGCGCAGCTGCCTGGACATCCAAAGTCGGGTAGTTAGCGTGTGGTCATGTGTGTTTTTCTGAAGCTGAGGAAGAAGCTGTGACTGTAGCCGACCCCGGATGCAGTCTTGACAGAGCGTCGCGATGCGGAGGGTGTGGACGTTAGCTCAGATTCAGGCAAGTTTCTCAAAACAAAATTTGGCCCCAAATGTGGCTGGATTAGAGAAGGCTCTCCTGCTCGTGGTCTATCAGACCTCTCCAAGATGGGTGTCGCAATACCATCACCATGAAAAACTCTAATTATCCTGCGGTAACAGCTTCGGTATAGGATCTTCACCGCCGACGACGTATCGCAACACCCGTCTCCAACGTCTGTCATCCCAATGAACACAAGTAGGACAAGAATCTGTAGGAATGCATCGACTACAGGCAAGGCAACAAGCATGTAAATCCGAGGAAGACTTCCTCACCTTGCATTTAGAGCCTTAGCAGCCAGTTCGGTTTGCTCATCAGAGTGTGACGACAGCAGCACACTTAGGATGGGTGTCGCAATACCATCACCATGAAAAACGTGAATTATCCTTCGGTGACAGCTCTGGCATAGGAACTTCTCCGCCTATGACGTATCGCAACACCCGTCTCCAATGTCTGTCATCCCAATGTACACAAGTAGGACAAGAATTCATAGGAGTGCATTGACGACAGGCAAGGCAACAAGCATGTAAATCCGAGGAAGACTTTTTTGCCTTGCATTTAGAGCAGTAAGCTTTCATAATTACAATCAAAAGACAGAGTCGATAGCACTCCTACAAATCCCACAACAAAAATACATGATATGGATACATGAATAATAGCAATCAAATGAATTTCGGAACAATTATAAAAAAAAAATTCTAAATTATTTTTTGAAAATGCCTAAGTTCCTAAAGGGAACATCATGAGTCCAAGGTCATCCCAATAGAGCCTAAGTGTGGACAAAATCCAAATTTTTGGAGCTGCACTACCGGAATCATAATCAATGTATCCTACAATAATTCTAAAGTAATACAATACTAACTACTAAATGTTAAGGGCATTGCCAAATCTAAACAACGTCAATAGAAAAAAATGGAAACAGGACAACAGGCATACAAAAAGGCCCTAAGTCAGTAACCGATTTAAATGCTACCAGAAGCAAAGCTAGATCTTCATACAAAGAAAAAGGGATACACCAGATAGAAGATGCAAGACCAAAATGACCCAACACCCCTAGGGTGGAGACGTAACCATGGGGATAAACAGAATAAACATTCTGTAATACATGTTAAACTCCCAAGAAATTTAATAAAAAATTTCAATAAAAAACAGCCAAAAAGCTTATGAGTTTAACAGGAGGGGTTCATGGAAGGATAGGGAAGGAACACTTAACAAACAGTAGGTAAATCTTTAGCAAGAATGATGATGTCAGGTGCATTTCCTGAAAATGGGAAACATGAAATAATTTTTATAATTATTATAAAGGTACAGCCCTGAACATTTCAAACCACCGTTGTTCACTTCCTTCATCCATTTATAGCCTTGAATCCACCATTTCTTTCATTCATTTGTGTCTGGCATCCTCAAAAAAGGAGATTTAAAGCACAGATGTCAGATCATTCCAAACAAAGAATGATACTTGGCACAAATTTCGGTACCTTTCTGGTTGCTGCACATTCGCATTAAGCAAAAGTATGGAGGACCATATAGGACTTGAATTTTCCAGTTTTCTATGCAAATTTTGGGGATTGGTGGAGGGGGTCAAAATTTGTGTTTGGCCCTGGATTAAATCGAGTTTGCTCCAGCTAGTCTGGGCATTGGTTGTAGTATAAAAATATGTGATTTCCCATAAGGTTTCTTTAGTAACTATAAGCCATAATTGCAGCCATGTTTGCAACCCGATGAACATTAAATGTGGATTGTTGGTAGAGGGTGTCTCAGTCATCAACCATGCAAAGTTTCAAAACATTTGGCTCCGTGGTTTCAGAGAAGACTTTTCAAAATCCATCAATCAGAATAAAAAAATGCTTCAGGCAGCCATGTTTTTCGATGCACATTAACAAAGATGAGGAGCATCTGAAGAAGACCTCCCATAGACTATCCCTGCCAGGTTTGGTTCGCGTCGGCTCAGTAGTTCCAGAGTAGATGAAAATGTGATTTCCCATAGGGTTTCTATAGTAACTATAATCTGCAATTGTGGGCATGTTTACAGCATGATCAACATTAAATGAGAATCGTTAGTAGAGGGGGTCACAGTCATCATTTTTGTGAAGTATCAAAACACTTGGCCTGGCAGTTTCAGAGGAGAAGATTTTTGAAAATCCACCAACCAGAATCAAAGAATGCCTCTGCCAGCCATGTTTTTCAACCCACAGTGAACAAAATGAGGATCGTTTGTAGAGGACCTCCCATACACCATTCCTGCCCAGTTTGGAAAATGCGATTTCCCATAGGGTTTCTATAGCAACTATAAACTGCAATTGAAGCCATGTTTGCAACCCGATCAACATTAAATGAGGATCGTTGGTAGAGGGGGTCCCAGTCATCAACCACGAAAAGTTTCAAAACATTGGCCCTGTGGTTTCAGAGGAGTAGATTTTTCAAAATCCACCAATCAGAATCAAAGAATGCCTCTGGCGGCCATGTTTTCAAACCTCATTTTGTTCCATGAGGATCATTTGTAGAGGACCTCCCATAGACTATCCCTGCCAGGTTTGGTTCACATCTGCTCAGTAGTTCCAGAGAAGAAGATGAAAATGTGATTTCTCATAAGGTTTCTATAGTAATTGTAAGCCACAATTGTGGCCATGTTTGTACCCCAATCAACATTAAATGAGGATCGTTGGTAGAGAGGGTCCCAGTCAACATTTATGTGAAGTTTCAAAACATTTGGCCTGGCAGTTTCAGAGGAGAAGATTTTTGAAAATCTACCAACCAGAATCAAAGAATGCCTCTGGAAGCCATGTTTTTCATCCGACAGGAACAAAATGAGGATCGGTTGTAGAGGACCTCCCATAGACCATTCCTGCCATGTTTGGTTCACACTGGCTCAGCGGTTACAGAGAAGATGAAAATGTGAAAAGTTTACGGACGCCGGATGATGGACGACAGCGGACGCCAAAGTGATGTGAAAAGCTCACATGGCCTTTTAGGAAAGGTGAGCTTAAAATCAAGCTGTTTGACACACAGTATTGAAAAACATTCTAATGATACTCAACTAAATATTTATATCTGATAATCAGCTACGATTATGTCCACATTTCAACTGGCCAACTGTATAAACTTTTAGATGAGTTGTGAGATTCTGCTTTTGACAGATGACTTTGTCACAAATTTTACACCCGATAGGTTTTTCCCCTTTATGAACTTTAGATGTCTCATGAGATTATAGTTCTTATTGTGGAACTGGTAAATATGACACCTGAATGGGTTTTTGCCTGTATGGATTGATAGATTGCTAGTGAGAAAGTGATTCTGGCTGAAGGCTATGTCACAAAGTTCACACCCAAATGGGTATTAACCTGTATGAACTCTTAGATGTCTTGTGATACCCTACTTCTGATTATGAAGACTTTGCCACAAATTTCATACCTAAATGTTTTTCTCCTGTTTGAATTTTTAGATGAGTTACGAGACCGTCCTGACTGAAGACTTTGCCACAAATTTCAAACCTGAATGGTTTTTCACCTGCATTAGCCTTTAGACAAGTTATGAGATTCTTCTGAAGACTGTCACAAATTTCACACCTGAATGGTGTTTTTAGCTGCAACGAGCAGCTCTATATGTGGCAATGTTGGTCTGTCTGTCTGTCGGTCTATAACCAACAAGTTTAAAAATCACCATAACTACTACAATACTTGATGGAATGACACCATACTTGGTATGCAAGTGTATCTTCATGATGTCTACACCCTCTCAATAGTGCATTTCATTCGGATAATTTCTGTCACATTTATGGACTTGTCACCAATGAGTATTTTTGTCACCAACAAGTTTTTTTGTCACCAATGAGTTTTAAAACATCATTGGTGTTGCACGAATCGA
Organism: Pictodentalium vernedei; assembly: GCA_031216915.1. NCBI lineage: Eukaryota > Metazoa > Mollusca > Scaphopoda > Dentaliida > Dentaliidae > Pictodentalium > Pictodentalium vernedei. Next base: position 156,663,948 of record CM062290.1, read on the forward strand.
CGCAGCTTCGGCACTGTGACAGTGCTTCTAGTTGTCCATATAAACTCGTAGATGACATGTAAGAATCTGCTTCTGATGAAAGACTTTGTCACAAATATCACACCTGAAAGGTTTTTCGCATGTATGAACTCTTAGGTGACTTATGAGACCCTGCTTTTGACTGAATCCTTTGTCACAAACTTCACACCTGAATGGTTTTTCACCTGAATTAACCTTCAGATAACTTATGAGATTCTCCTGAAGACTGTCACAAATTTCACACTTGAATGGTGTTTTTACCTGTATGAACTTGTAGATGACGTGCGAGAACCTGCTTCTGACGGAATACTTTGTCACAGATATCACACCTGAAAGGTTTTTCGCCAGAATGAATTCTTAGATGATTTAGGAGACCCTGCTTTTGACTGAACACTTTCCCACAAACTTCACACTTGAATGGTTTTTCACCTGTATGAACTCTTAGATGACTTGTGAGAACTGGTTTCCGACTGAAAACTTTGTCACAAACTTCACACCTGAAAGGTTTTTCACCCGTATGAATTCTTACATGACTTGTGAGAGCCTGCTTGTGACAAAAGTCTGTGTCACAAATTTCACACCTGAATGGTTTTTCACCTGTATGAACTCTTAAATGACTGGTGAGGGCCTGCTTCTGACTGAAGACTTTGACACAAATATTACACCTGAATGTTTTTTCACCTGTATGAACTTTTAGATGATTTTTGAGAACGTGCTTATGACCAAAGACTTTGTCACAAATTTCACACCAGAATGGTTTTTCACCTGTATGATATCTGAGATGTGTTGTAAGATCCTGCTTCTGAGTGAAAACTTTGTCACAAATTTCACACCCGAATGTTTTGTCACCTGTATGAACTCTTAAATGATTTCTGAGAACGTGCTTATGTCCGAAAATTTTGTCACAAATTTCACACCTGAATGTTTTTTCACCCGTGTGAACTCTTAGATGATTATGGAGAACATGCTTATGTCCAAAGACTTTGTCACAAATTTCACATCTGAATGGTTTTTCACCTGTATGAAATTTTTGATGAGTTGTGAGATTCTGCTTGTAGGAAAAGAGTTTGTCACAAATTTTGCACTTGAATGTTTTCTCCCCTGTATGAACTTTTAGATGTTTTGTAAGAAGGTACTTCTGGCTAAAGACTTTATCACAAACATCACACCTGAATAGTGTTTCACCAGTATGAACTTTTAGATGTCTTGTGAGACAATGTTTCTGCTTAAAGCTTTTGTTACAAATATGCTTGAATGGTTTATCACCAGAGTGTCCAATTAAGTGAACATCAAGGCTCTGCTTTGTAACAAAGGCTTTCTCACAAACACCACAAATAAATGTTTTTTCACTTATGTGCAGTCTGAGTTTATCATTAAGGTTTTGCTTGTCATTAAAAGCCTGTTCACAAATATCTGCATTAACTAGATGATTACTCATATGTGAATTCGTAACTTATGAAAGGCTTTCCTGCAGATCTCTCAAGTGACTTGATTTTTATAGGACTGAACTCTATGGTGCATAACAAAACTGAGCTTCAAGCAAAAGATATGTCACAATTGTTACAGCTGAATATTTTTTTTCAACTAACGTGTAGTCTTAAATGAAACTTATTTGCAGCTTTGTAAGAAACACTACCTCAAAAAAAAAAACACACCTGAACATTCTATCATTTGTGACATCTTACGATTGTTTCTTCCATCAACAAACTGGCGTTCCTCATTCAAACTTTGATCTCTGTGATCTATCAACAATGTTTCTGTTTTAATCGACGCTCTCCTATTTTATACTTCAAACCTCGCTTTGTTAATTAAATTCTGAAAAAGAACATACAAAACAAAATTTGTTCATTTTCTGGTATTTAACTAATGTAACATCCAAAAACGACCAATGCAATTCATAAAAATGCTGATAGGACCACCGATCCAATGTAGAGTTGTGACTGCACAAAAGTGGGTTTAAACATTATCAACTTATCGTCTGGAAACCAGTTGTTTACAATGTACTATGTGAAGGGTCACTGTGACCTTCACCTTTGACCTGGTGATTCCAAAATAAATAGGGCTCTTTCTTGCACCAATGCCAAGCTACCTATGAAGTTTCATAAATGTGGGTGGAAACATTGTCAAATTATCATCTGGAAATCAATTGTTTATGATTTATTATGTTCAAGGTCACTGTGACCTTGACCTTTGACCTAGTGAGTCCAAAATAAATAGGGGTCTTCCACTCACCTAGGCCGACCTACCTATGAAGTTTCATGAATGTGGGTCAAACCATTATCAAGTTATCATCTGGAAACCAATTGTTTACAATTTACTACATTGAAGTCACTGTGACCTTGACCTTTCACCTAGCGAGTACAAAATAAATAGGGTTCTTCCTCAAACTGATGCTAACCTACCTATGAAGTTTCATGAAAGTGGGTTGAACCATTAAAAAGTTATCATCTGGAAACCAATTGTTTTGGTTTACTATGTTCAGGGTCACTGTGACCTTGACCTTTGACCTAGGGAGTCCAAAATAAATAGGATTCTTCCTCTCAAGAAGGCCAACCTACATATGAAGTTTCATGAATCTGGGTTGAACCATTATCAAGTTATCATCCGGAAACATTTGTTTACTATTTACTATGTGAAGGGTCACTGGGACCTTCACCTTTGAGCGTGTCTAAAATAAATAAGGTTCTTCCTCTCATGAATGCCAACCTACCTATGAAGTTTCATAAATGTGGGTCAAATTATTATTAAGTTATCCGGAAACCAATTGTTTACAGATTTACTGTGTTGAAGGCCACTGTGACCTTAGCCTTTCACCTCGCGAGTCCAAAATAAATAGGGTTCTTCCTCTCACTGATGCCAACCTACCTATGAGGTTTCATGAATGTGGGTCATAGCATTATCAAGTTATCATCCAGAAACCAATTGTTTTGATTTATTAAGTTCAGTGTCACTGGGACCTTGACCTTTGACCTAGCGAGTTCAAAATAAATAGAGTTCTTCCTCTCACAAAGGCCAACATACATATGAAGTGTCAGGAATGTGGGTTCAACCACAGTCAAGTTATCATCCAGAAACCAATTCTTTATGATTTAGTATGTTCAAGTTCGCTGTGACCTTCACCATTGACCTAGTGAGTCCAAAATAAACAGTGTTCTTCCTCTCACCGAGGCCAACATACCTGCAAAGTTTCATGAACATGGGTCACACCATTATCAAGTTATCGTCTGGAAACAAATTGTTTATGAAACCGTCTGCCCACCCAACCGTCCGCCTACCATTCACCAAACTATAAGTCGAGTTTGACTTCGTCACAACTCGACTAAAAATCACTACACAAATTCAATTTTAATGATTCAAAAACAAGACTTACAATCCCGGAGAAAACGGGAAATAAAACTTTCATGCTACCAATGCAACGCATTGGACAGTAATAATCATGGATTACACGAAACAGGAGTAGGAAACACAATGTAAAATTATACACGAATGTCGATCAGAGATCAATCAATGACATTCTCCAAGTTCGCAAAGACCATGTGCGGGTCATGCAACAATGTGTGAGAGTGTCGGGAAACTTCAAGTCAATCAGTGAATGAAGTCACAACTGCAGGCTTTTTGATTTCCGTGTGATCACTTCTGAGTCAACTGTTGCAACATACATGTATAACAGTTGTTCTAACAGTAAGACATATTTAAAACAAGAGGCCCCAGGGGGACTGAGGGTGCTCACCTGACATGGTAGTCTGAATATCAAACCAGGGACTTGACTTGAATAAGCTGCATACGCCCCTCCTAAGAAAAGCATATACTAACTAGATGAAGGGATTGTGCCCACACAATACACAGGAATTTCTTTCTATTTTCAGTCCCTGCACTTTTACATCCCAAAATTGAGATAAACGAATAAAAACAGATTTTTTGGTATTTTTGTTCGGAAATTTTTGAAGTCCCAAACAAAATATCTTCAGACTAAAATGGTTTTTTCTTCTTCTTAAAATTGACCAAAATGCATAAAAAAACAAAAAAACTGATTTCCGGATTTTGGTCCAAGACCGGGAGCTCAAATTTTCAGCCTAAATATGAACCTAGGGACTTGGTTTAAACAAACTTGAATTTCCCCCCCCCCCCCCCCCCCCCCCAATGCATACTAAATATCAAAAAATTCTTAATGGTAGATCCGAAGAAGAAGATTTTTAAAGAATATTCCTCATACTGCACTAATTTAAACATTTGGAATCCCATAGAGAGCCCAAATATGGACCCAGGGAATTGATTTCAATAAACATGCGAAACAATCTTCCAAAGATGTTATATGTGAAATTTGAAAGCTTTTGGAGCAGAGTTTTGGGAGAAAAGTAGTCTAAAATGTTTTTCCCATTACCCACATTGTTAAAAAATGCTGACTCAGCACTTTTTCAAAGTCCCAAAAAATTACCCCATGATAAAACCGATAGCAATTTTTTTTTACCTTTCTATTCTGTTGGTCTTAAGAAAGCCTCACACCAAATTAGAATTCTCAGTGCCGTGTAGTTTTGGAGATATGGGCATTGTAATTTTTTTTCATTTTTAGCTCCTGCAGTTCCCATGGGGTGACAGGAAAATGTTTTTTGGCATAAATTAACTACTTATGCCCCAATAAAACCTCATGTCAAATTTGGTTCAAATCAGCCTCTCGGTTTGAAAAATTCTTGCCCCTCCCATAACGATAGCAAATATAGCTCCTAGAACTTCTCTTGAACAAATCTGAGTCTACGCCTCAAAAGGAAGCCGCACACCTAATGTCAAGTCTCTCCTACTGCTGGTTTATGAGAAGATTTTTTAAGATTTAGACTCACTTTTTAGGCGTGGCCCTACCAAAGGGCAGGTCAACTTGATTTGAACAAACTTGAATTGACATATGATATGGAACAAGCACACCAGATTTGGTTCAATTTGGTTTGTGAGAAGAAGTCGATAATGTAAAGTTAAAGCCTGATGAACAACAGATGGAAAGGATTTAGTAAAGCTCCCCTAGAACTTCGCTCTGGTGAACTAAAAATGAGTCACAAGGAAAGTTACTATTCAGGGTATATTTTTTGGACACCCCTGTACACGGAATCATTGTTGCACTGGGTCATCCATGCCACCATGGACCGTTATTATTGGTAAGTAGTGTATGGTAAGTAGTGTAATCTGAATGAAAGATTTTTCACCTGAATCTCTCCTTCTTGGTCCTTATTTTTCTGCAATTACCGGCTCTCGGAATGTCAAAAACTACATAAATATCGCAGTGAAAAACCTAAAAAATATCCCTCAGAAGCAACAAAACAGGGTTTTGGGGCAGGCCTGTCATTGTGAAGAAGGCGATTGCTCCAGATCCTTATAGCCTGCCTGAAATTTTTGCTGAGAGGAAGTAACTGCCCTCCTCAATAGTCTGATTCTGATGGTTTTGGTATGTACCAGCCTGCCTGGGTAGGCTTGTGCCGCTTGAGTATAGATGAAGGAGAGCCAACAAATGTCCTCCTGTGATTTTCAAAAAGACAGGCCTGGATTTGGATCCTCGGAAATTAAAATTTACCCACCGTAGTAGGAAAATATTCCCAAAATTTCCAGCCTCAACATTTTTTACCCTAGCGGAAACCTTGCCTGTATTTTCAGAGATTTTATGTTGGTTAGGGTAAGGGAGATGGTTAGGGTTGGGGTCAGTAAGCTGAAAGTGTTAGGGTTTGTTACCATCTGGAAATTAAGATATAACGAGAGGCTCTATAAAGAGCCTGTAATCACTCACTTGGCAGAACTACATATAACAAGAGGCCCCACGGGGCCTGAAGCCCTCACCTTGAACAGAACACAATATAAACAGAGTCCAAGAATGAGTCTACATTAAGCAATCCATTTTCATAGGATACACTGTCAATTCTTGAGCACTGCAGGAGTGACAAAAATAATCCAGGCATCATGCCTCTTCTTCAGTTGATCATAATGTAAAATGTAGACCTAACATATAAAAGCATTCTGACTAGTGAATCAGAAGAAGATTTTTGAAGAAATTTCCTCATATTGTATTAAGTTAAATTTCAGGTTCCCATATGGAGCCCAAATATTAACCCAGGAACTCGAATTGAACAAACTTGAATCTGACCCCCCTATGACTGCTGTATACTGAATATCAAAAGATTCTGATGATTGGTTCTGGAGAAAAGATTTTTAAAAATTTTTGCAAATATGCTGACTCAACATTTTTCGATGCCCATTACAGAACACCCAAACATAACCGATGACAATTTTTTTATTATTCAATTCTACTAGTCTTAAGGATACTACACACCAAATAACAGCTCTCTGTTCAGTGTGGTTTGGGAAATATGGGAGTTTGAAAATATTTCTGTTTTTAGCTCCCAGGGTTTCCATGGGGATCCGGAATTTACTTTTTTTTTTTGCATGAGTCAAGTACTTATGACCCAATAATACCACATACCAAATTTGGTTCAAACCAGACCATGGGTTCAGAAAATAGAAATTTGGGGCGGGGCCAAAAATCTTACCCCTCCCTTACAAAGCCAAATATTGCTTCATGAACTTCGTTTGAACAAACTTGATTCTACACCTCAAAAGGAAGCTCCATAGCAAATATCAAGTCATTGTATACACTGGTTCATGAGAAGATTTTAAAAATATTTTGGAGCATTTTTCCCCACTCCCTCCCTATGGGGCTGGGCATGCTGAGTTGAACAAAAATGCAATGCCCCTTCAGGATCATCACTCAAACAAACTTTCACTTGAATTGGCCTAGTGACTTTGGAAGAGAAGACCAAAGCATGGTGTTGACGGATGGCGGACAGATGGATAACGGACAGAGAGCGATGGAATTAGCTCAGCTTGACTTTGTCAAGATGAGCTAAAAATGTGATTTCCCATAGGGTTTCCATGGCAACTATGAGCTGCAATTGCAGCAAAGTTTGCAAATCGGTCAACATTACATAGGATCATTGGTTGAGGGTGTCCCAGTCGTCAATCATGTGAAGTTTTCAAAACATTTGGCCTTGTAGTTTCAGAGAAGATTTTTCAAAACTGACCAATCAGAATCCAAAAATGCCTCTGGTGGCCATGTTTTTCATCCGACAGGAATAAAATGAAAAGCATTTGCAGAGGACCTCCCACAGACCATTCCTGCCAAGTTTGGTTCATATCGGCTCAGTAGTTCCAGAGAAGATGAAAATATGATTTCCCATAGGGTTTCCACAGTAACTACAGGCCACAATTTTGGCCATGTTTGCAACCCGATCAAAATTGAATGAGGATCTTTGGTAGAGGGCATCCCAGTCATGAAGCTTGTGAAGTTAAAAAACATTTGGCCTTGTAGTTTCAGAGGAAAAGCCACCAGAGATTCACCGATTTTGCTTTTTTTCCAGGCAGCAACAAAACCAGCTTTCATATAGAGTTGGTAGGTTGGTAGGTTTCTAAGGCTATAGTACATGTAAGTGCATAACCGCTAGAAAATTGTGCCTAACAACTGTTCCAGCTGTACTCTTTCACATTGGCATGAATTTATTTATTTATTTATTGGTGTTTAAGGCCACATATTTCTGCACAAGGGCGAACCATGACCGTGACAGTTTTACAGGTGGAGGAAGCCGGAGTACCCGGAGAGAACCACCGAACAACGGTGAGCAACTGTCAGCTCCCCAACATACCAACTCCACACAAGCAGGGATAGCATTAGTTGAAGACAGGTGCACCATCGATGTGCAGTACGCCTTAGGACACAGCATCACCGTGCCCCCACATGGGCAATGGGGGTGAAGTGTTTTGCCCAAGGACACAATGCAGCTGCTGCAGGTGGGATTGAACCGAGGACCTCTCGGCTTGCAGTCAGCACCTCTACCAACTGAGCCACTGCACCCCCAGGCATGAATTATGTATGGCTAAAGTCGATGTCAGGGTGGGTGGGCAGGCAGGTTTCAAGCACACCAGCAGGCATATGGGCAGGTGCGTGGGTGGGCAGGCAGGCTATCTTTCAGGCAGACAGACGAATGAATGGACAGATGGACAGACGGACAGACGGACGGACAGACGGACGGACGGACAGATAGACTGCATTTCATAATATTCCAGCCATAATTGCTGGACATCCATATCTTCTCTGATACCATATGTGCAGGGTTAAGTTAGAAATCAACAGTATCATAGTAATACTGTTTACCAAATACTGGCAAATAGTGCCAGCACACATTTTTGAATTCTGTTTCAATAAAAATCAGTAAAAGAAGATTAAAGAATATTTTGAAAATTAGTTTTTCAGACATTACTCTCTTTCAAAGAGCTTTGAATGGGTAAGAGGTTACATAAAGAACAACATTTTATTCAAAGGATTTGTCATTGTGTCCATCTTGAATGAATGATAAAATCAGAATAATAACTGACTGGAGAATATTTGTGTACTACCATTTTGAGCTGAACAGCAAAGTACATCAAGTTTTCCAAACATCTGTCATCAATCACAACTTGACAGTTTTTTCTGATTACATATAGTAGCAAAGTTGTTTCCAGTGACATCCCTACAAAAATGTGTACACTATATTTTATCACTGTCCTAGTCCTCAGTGGAGAAAACTGCTACAGTACGTGGCGAATGTTTTATCACTAAAACCACCTACACAGTGGAAATTCCACACAGGCAATCACTGCAAATTTGTTGCAAAGCATAACAATCACAACCAAAGTTCCAGCCAATAGACTTCCATTTTAAACCCAGAGGTCCATTGGCTGGCACATTGCTTGTGGGTTTATTTGTCCATATGTACAGAATTTCAAACTCCAGGTGATTATTCCACTCCACAGGTGATTTAATTACAATCCACTCTCCACTTACTGTACTATTCAAGCTACTCTGCCGGCATAGGGTTTATAATTTCATAATAACATATAACAGCAAAGTTGTTCATCTTACATTGAGTGTCACAGTCATCAATCATGTGAAATTTCAAAACATTTGGCCTAGCTTGTAATTTCAGAAAACATTTTTCAAAATTGACCAATCAGAATCAGAGAATGCCTCTGCTGGCCATGTTTTTCAACCAAAAGGAATCAAGAGGATTGTTTGTAAAAGACCTCCCATAGACCATGCCGCCAACTTTGGCTCAGTAGTTCCAGAGAAGAAGATGAAATGTGATTTCCCATAGGGTTTCTATAGTAACTATAAGCCACAATTGCAGCCATGTTTGCAACCCAATCAACATAAAATGAGGATTGTTAGTAGAAGGTTCCCCAGTCATCAACCATACAAAGTTTTAATACATTTGGCCCTCTGGTTTTAGAGGAGAAGATTTTTAAAAATCCACCAATCAGAATCAGAAAATGCCTTGGACAGCCACATTTTCAACCCACAGGAACAAAATGAGGATTGTTTGTAGAGGACCTCCCATAGACTATTCCTGCCAAGTTTGGTTCACATCAGCTCAGTAGTTCCAGAGGAGACGATGAAAATGTTTCTATAGTAACTATAAGCTGCAATTGTGGCCATGTTTGTAACCCAATCAACATTAAATGAGGATCGATGGTAGAGGGTGTTCCAGTCATCAACTATGCAAAGCTTTCAAAACATTTGGGCCTGTGGTTTCAGAGGAGAAGATTTTTAAAAATCCACCAATCAGAATCAAAGAATGTCTCTGGTGGCCATGTTTTTCAACCCATGGGAACAAAATGAGGATCGTTTGTAGAGGACTCCCCATAGTGGTTCATGTTGGCTCAGTAGTTCCAGAGAAGAAGATGAAAATGTGATTTCCCTTTGGGTTTCTATGGTAACTATAAGCTGCATTTGCGGCCATGTTTGAATTCAAGAGCGCATACTATCTATAGATGGAAAACGATCAATCTCATTCGCTAAATAATCCACGGAACACAGGGTACAAAAAATGAAACGCCCATGCACTGAGGATAGGGCCTACACAATTTCCAGACTGCATATTTCTGCCTCACTGCATGGTTCCAACTTCTTACACATTGAAAAGGCAATGCATAATGAAATATATTATTTCTTGTCGCAAGATTTCCTTTTATTTTGTGTATGAGTATCAAGTGTTCTGTGAACCCTTCGTTTATGAGTGGGTCATTGGGCGGATTTTTTCTTATGAAAAATGTCCCATGCACATACACCTCCCCTCCTGAGTGATGCGTCATTTTCCATGAGTGTACGTATAAACCTACACTAATACTTGCTATGCCCTTCATTGGCCTTCAATAAACTTATTGGACTATCAAGCAAATTTTCAGATAACAGGCTACATGCAGGGATTTTTCTAGGGGCATTGGGAATGGGGCCAGGGGCCCATACAATTGGGAAAAATACCATCTTATTGGACCAAATTGGGAATTCTGGTGACACTGCAGAGTGAAGAAAAATGCACATTTCTTCTCTACAGGCACATTAAAAATGAAGAAGTTGGGTTTATTATTTGAAATTATGGTTTTACAGTTCTTTTATCATCATAATAAGGCCTACTTTCACAGTAAATAATCGCAATTATTATGATGAAGTTGACACTGGGTACCAATTGGGAATTTTATGTTAGAAATTGGGAAAAATCATGCCTAAATCTCATTGGGAATGGGGCCTATATTCGGCCCCTGTCGTCACCTAGAAAAATCCCTGACATGGTAGGCTATTTATGAGCTGCCAGATTGCTGGACACCTCTTGATAACAAATACGTGCACAAGCGAATTCTTTTATATGAGGTGGTGTAATGGGGTATTCTTACCCCTCCAAATTGGTTAGTACTGATCATTAATTCACTATAAAATAGCCAGTATTATAAAGTTAATTCTAGTCAGTCAACAATGAACTGACCAGCAATCTGGTTTATAACTTGTACATGTATGTGATGAACAAGCTTACTAATTAAGTTTGTAAACAGTGTTTGTAGAAGCCAAGTAAGACATAATGAGACTGTTTTATAATATTTCTTGGTACTATTAAGCAGACAACAGATTTTTATTTGATGTAATTTCATGTAATTTTGGCAATGTTATTATGAAAACAACTCCAGCCTTGAACTATTACTTGCCAACTGTCACACCACATGCATTAAGCTAATGATTAGGTGACTTGAACGTGTCAGTTATATTTGAATTTGTGCCAAGATGTCATAAATTTTGAATTTTCTTATTTATGATTTAAAAAGAAAAAAAAAAAACCTTTTTTTTCAAAACATACCACTGAGCTTATTCCCAAAATGGGTCACACTTATTCGATTGGAACTGTACATTAACTTAATTATTTCAGTTGAGATTTATCGTTTGAAACCATTTATGGATTTTCAGAGACAGAGTAACTTATTTTCATTGTGAAATATTTTGGAAAAGTGAATTTTTTTATGCCTATGTAAATATTGACATTATTTATTTATTTATTGGGGCTTAACCCTTTACCCAACGAATCGCCCGCATCCGCCCGAGTAAAATGCAAATTCAGCAGTTGAAAAAATATTATTTTTCAAAAACTTTCAACAAAACCATACCATGTGACCCCTCATTGGAACGAGCTCATCGAGCTCGTTCCAACGAGGGGTCACATGACATGGTTTTGTTGATATTTTTTTTTAAATTTGAAAAAATGAAATTTAAAATAATAAATTTTGATATCGTCTGCGTTGGGTAAAGGGTAATGACACAATCGACAGCCAGGATCTCCCGTGTCAGACAGTTTTATGGGTGGAGGAAGCCGGAGTACCAAGAGAGAACCACTGAGAAGTGGTGAGCAACTGTCAGGCTTCCCAACATACTAACTCCACACAAGCATGGTTACCATTGGTTGAAGACAAGTGCAACATCAACGTACAGTATGCCCTGGTACATAACACCACCTCTTGGAATGCAGCCTACACCTCTACCTAGTATTGAGCCACCATGCCCACAAATATTAACATACAATGTACTGGTCATATTAAGTATTTCATAGCAATAAAAGATAGATGTATAACAAGTGTTATTCATTTTACATGTAAGGGTATGTACTCATACTTTAGTACTTTACAAAGTACTCAGTACTCATACATCTCCCAAGTACTTGTACTTTACTCACACATTTTCAGAGTACGCGTACTCAAGTCTGTTACTTGCCCCAGCCCTGCCTCCAATATTCTACATTGGTCATCACTGTGCATTGCCACCCCCCCACACCGCTATTAATTCTCTGGCAATGGGGGCTGTAGTCATCTCCTCCCGGCCTCATATGCCTATGGTTCTAGAAAAAAATTAAATTACACCACCCTACCCCATCATAAACGAGCTATATGTATTCTGTGGTTCTGATTAAATGGTTTTCCACAGTTCTATTATAAGTTTATATTTCTCACTCCATCTCAAATGTTTTTTGGCTGCCAGAGTCTTATTGTCAAGCGGTTGTTATGAAGTAAAATTCAAACTAAACCGTCCATATCAATAGGCTACTAAGAACAACATAACATTTATACAATAATTGGTAGCTGTTTGACTAAACTTCTGATCACTAATCCTATTACAGTGACTGTCTAATTAAAAAGATTATTGCCACTGGTTTTAATTGCTGAACAAACTATTAGAATTATTAATTATAGTTATATGTGCTAACTCTATAAGGATATTGAGGTGTGACTTCTCTATCCATAGTCGATTAAATGGGAATAAATATCAAAACTGTCAGCTGTCCAAATTCAATGAATTATTTCTTGAGTTGAAGAAAAAAGCCTGTTTCTAAATTTCACCTGTCTTGTGTTTTCAAAGCAAGGCTGTTAGCATAGCTACTAGCTAGGATTTCATATTGTGGGGGTGGGGGGGGGGGGGGGGTGGGGGAGTGGCCAGGTTGATATATACCACTGGCATATCTGAAAGTCATAGGCCTGAGGTAGGTGTAGCCCTCCCGCTGATGGAGGTTTGGGAGCACTTCGATGGTCTTGTAGATCAGTCCTGCTTTCACTATTTTTGAAAGTGTGAAGTCTCTTTGTCAGAACATATGATGTTGGGCATCCCACACTGTAGAATCTACATGTGGGCTACATGCCTGAAAGACTTTGGATTTGCACCAGGACCGTGACGTGAACCTCTGACATTGTTGATGCAGTGCTCCACTGTACATGTATGATTCATAATTTGTCTATGGTACACACTGAGTGGCTGGGATTAGAAGAGGGGTAAGTATTGGTTGATTATGACAAAAACACTCATGTAGTAGTGTTTACACTCACATAGTGTGCTCTGGTTCTGTGAAAAGCTTACAGCAGACTTCAGCTTGAACGCCTCAAGAATTCATTTCAAAGCCTCTAGACCTAAATAATAAGTTATGTTACTTTAATTTAACGTGGCGGGGGTGAACTGTGCAGAGCAAAAAGCATTTAAACAATAAAATGTCTGTCTTCGCATACACCCGTTGTTTGGAAGTTGTGCAAAATAATGCCCTCATATTTAAAAAACACACTTCCTGGTGAGTTCTTCCATATGATATTGATGAATACATGTAAATAGTCAAAACATACTGTCAATGTTTTTCTTTCATTCGAATATGCTTTTCTTTAACCATTTAACACAGAAATGCATGTACGATGAGATTCATGAGAATATCAATTCACCCCAAATGGCCAACTTTGTGGTGCGAGAACGTCCAACCATAAAATTGGCTTTTGACTGATTTCTGATGCTGAGTAAATAACTTCTCTTTGAAGTAATTTGGATATCACTGATGGACATGGCTGCCTTTTTATTTGTTTATTTTTTATAATAATTTTACCAATTAACAGTAATATTTCTATCGACACCCAAATGGTGGAACGGAGGGAGTGGGTGCCAATTCAGATACAAGTGCCCAACCCCCACTTTTGAAAATGGTGGTAGTTTTAATTATTAGTTAACCCATGGCTGCATTCAATGGTAGGTTAAACAGGTAGATCTGTAATAAGCCCAACCAAATCTAACTGAAAAGAAATCAAATTTTTTTGCATCAGCTTAATTATAGCTCAGGTCATGAGCTCTCATTAGACCGAGCCTGTTCCATTAAGAGTCTACAGAAATGTTTCTCAGGAAATAATTTTTAAACAATAATTGAATCTGCCTAGTGATGGGGCCAACACTTTCCAAATTTTTTTTTTAAAATTAAGCCTGTATGATTTAATTTTCACTTTTAACCAAAACTCGGGGCAACTGTATGCCTGCACAAAGTTGTATTGGAGGACATTTTGTGAGGGTGGGGGTGACAAACTTATCCAGCTGAATCCTTCATGACATTCATTGAAGGACCTTGAAATACTCTGCTTCTCTTACCTACCAGGGATTTCTGAGTGAAAGTGTAAGTCAATTTTAACAGCCACAAATGCAAGGTGCCAAAGGCTATATTTCCATAAAATAAAAGACGGGTCGAGTTAAGACTGTAGGCTTAATATTTTTCGTTCTCAGTTTGATGTGCCGAGGATTTACCAGCACAGACCAGATCTAATCTTGTGCTAGTGTTGACCTGTTCACATCCATTTACATCTCCGCACAAGGAATCAAAGTCTTCCTTTTGTTTCCAAATTTTTACTTTTGTCGGTTTGAAAAGGGGGGGGGGTCTAATTTCTGTTTCTCTAAGTACATGTAGCCTACTCTGTGTTTTATTTGGAATTATGGTTATGGATTTAACCCTTGTGTTCGCGTTTACGTTTTGTCTGTAAAGTTAACTTTAATGTGGCTGAACTTTCGATAAATTGGAACTTTTCGGATCCATGCAGCATCAAATCTCAACTTTGTGTCAGTCACTGTATTTTTTATTGTTATTTCCGATCTCATTGCATGTGGGATTGCTGCCTGTACTGCCTCAGTCTGAGTATTTTCATTCTCATCACACGTTGGAGGTTGAATAATATCACTTTTTTAAAACTTAGGCTATTTCTGTTGAATGGTGACGAGACTCAACAGACCCACAAAGTCGCTTTTTGACTGTTTATAAACAAACACTTTGGAAATTCGGGTTGGCAGTTTCGTTGTTTATAATTATTTACTACATTATGTACTGAAATTGTAATTTTCAAAGCATGCTTCTCAATGATGATTGCTATTCGGTGTTTGCGTTTGTTTGACCCGTTACAACTTGCGTTGACCAGTTTTGCTTAAACTATTTATTTATTTCTCTGCACTTTTAGCAGCCAGGGTCGGAACAGAGAGATTTAATTGCAGATGAAAGCCGGATAAAACTTAAGCACTAGCGTGTTTTGAAACGGTAAAAAAAATATTATCATGCTCAAGCCGATGGACCTTCTTTAAACATGATAAAATAAACAAACAAAAAAAAAAAAAATTAAATAAAAAATAAAACAACTAAGTATCAAAAAAACATTTTCAGATAGCATTTCAAAAGCATCTTTTTTAAAAGTGGTACTTTTATTTTACACACACGCGACTAAGAGATCTCCGGAACTGCTGTTCAAAACAACAAAAGATTGCCAAGCATTTACTGCTTTTAAATTTGAAAAAAAAAACAACAAATAAAAACAAAAATAAATAGTCAACATGCAGTTCTATGATAAAGTCTCTAATTTTTAATTTTGGACGCTATTAGCGGTGTGTTTTGAAGGACTTGCTGTATTTTGTATCCGAGGGGACTTAGGGACTTGATGTATTTAGTACAACCGTTTTTTGATATCTTCTAAAAACAGTGTTTGAACTTGGCAGCCTTGAGGATAAGTCTATCACTCGATTCCTGTGATTATTCATGCACTGGATTAATTGCACATTGCTCAGTTTTCAGAGACATTGAAAAATATATTAATCACTTTCACACAGGTGTGTTTCATTATTCATAGAACTATCAATCACGACGTTTTTCATGTGTTGGCATCCGTGAAATGATTCGTGAGGGTCGCCCTAAACACCGGAATCCCCCAAACCTACCAGAATCCCCCTAAAACACCCAGAATCCTCATTTAATTTGTCAATTTCAAGAAGGTTTTTGATGGCTATGTGTTCGAATAAACACGCGGATTAAGACTTAGAGAACACTGATCCAAAAAAAAAAAATACTATTCCGTTCATATCTGTGATGAAGACATTTTGTCTCGGTGACAGCTTACCACTATTTTCTTTTATCTGTTATTATGTGTGTACTTACTGTGATAATACTGCTTTATGACCCCATCCCCACAACCCGATAAGCGTTTTTGTTGTAGAGAGAAGTTTGCAAAGCTAATGGTTCAGAAGGGTCACAGAATGACGCACACTAATTTTAAAAGTTGGAAACGAATCGCCTCTTCAAATTCTTGAACCAAACAGAACAGTCAAATATACCCGTTTTTCATTTTTAGTGATTCCATTCGTCAGCTGCAAACATCACTTTAAATAAAAGGTGAACATACTTGAAAATATTTTTTAAAGACTTCTATTATGCTTTAAAAAGACATTCCCATGGAGAATCTGGGATATTTCAAGGGTATTCCAGATGTTTTAGGGGGATTCCGGGGTATTTCGGGGGATTCCGGTGTTTAGGGCGACCGATTCGTGATATTATTCCACACATTCGTGAAACCGGGACACTCCACGGTGACTGTACTGTATTCTTCTTTCCTGTAAGAATTATTGCATAAAATAAATGGATTTCATCGTAAAACACTGCACAAATGTAATTTAGATGGGGGTTCTGGTATTTAGGAGGACCCACGGAGTCTGAGAGAGCAGTAAAGAAGTCGAATGAATTGAATGTGGTCGAAATGGTAATGGGACGTTTCGGCCCTGGACGTTTCAGCCTCCTATATTAACAGTCAGTCGTGAAGGGGTTATCTCATCCACCAGGATAGATAATAGAGGATATTAAGAGGTGTATTTTTCAATTTAACAACATAATAACCTCTATTATCTAACCTGCTGTTTTTCTCTCTGTTTAATGGTTAGGCCGTTTTGTTTATTTTTGGCAAATTTTGGGGTTTTTGTCGACTGTTGCAATTTCCTGGAGTTTAGGTATCAGAGTGCTATCTTTGAACCATTGTAGGTTTCTGGTAGCTACATGTAGCGTGGCGAGGAGGTCTTTGACGGTTGGGATTTTGGCCCTTTGGTGGAGAAGTTTGATGGGGGTGTCGTATGGGGCTTGGAGGGCTATTCTTAGTGCTTGGTTCTGGACTCTTTGGAGTTTGGCAATATTCGTCTTGTAGGTATCGGTCAGGGTTAGGGCCCCATAATCAATTACTGGTTGTATGAAGGCCTTCTACAACTTGAGTAATACAGTTTCATTTGCCCCCCCAGGTGGTGCCCCTTTGCATTTTGAGTAAGTTTATTCATTTGGTAGCTCTCGTGGCTACATTAATTACAAACATTGAATACATTATTTATACACAAAAATATCTGAGCCCACTGTCGTCGGTAGATCAGAAGTCACCAAAGATACCACATCGAGAGTGCTGTATCAACACGTACAAACAGTTCATCAGTCACTTTTATTCCCAAAAGCTTGTATAAACAAACTCAAAAAGTTCATCAGTAACTTTTAATCAGAAGCGTCAAACAAAGTATCAAAAGACTAGTAGCAACAGCGACAGACAGCTGTGGCTTTTTGTTTTGTCTTTCTTCCTTTAAATGAAAGACAAAACAAAAAGCCACAGCCGTCTGTCGCTGTTGGGAACAACACTTGCTGGGAAAATCTTGTATTTCATTTATTTCGATGCGTCTTCAAAATAGTGAACATACTTTATTTGTGCTTACAAATAATATAAAATATAATTAATTCCTGTCTTATTTCGTGGATTTTTACGGATAAATTAAAATTCGATAAAGGTAAGTTCGTTTTTTTTTATTCAAAGACAGCCTTTTATGACCATCAGCATGAAGGAAATTAAGTTCCAAAATATGTAAAAAATTTATAAAAATTCATTAAAACCAGGGACGTTTCGGCCCGATACGGCGATAGGCAGGACGTTTCGGCCTGATTGGAGGCCGAAACGTCCAGGCCGAAACGTCCAGGGACGAAACGTCCAAGTGCGATACGTCAGGAAACCGTCGAAATGAATAGGAAATGTGACGACCTCTGATTTCTTAGTAAACCATTCAAAACACACCATTCAAAGTCTGTGAACACATTAAATTTGCCAGTTCAATACGCCTTAAACTAACATTCCCCGCAAACCACATTCCTGTTCAGACATTACTGATACGAGTACAAAACAGTGTTTTTGTTGTACTTTTGCGTAAGACCGCCTCCCAAATGACGTAAAATATAAAAATAGTGCTATAAACATAAATATAGATTTCTCAATGTTAATACACACAAACGTTGCGCTGTTTATTCATGCGGAATATGAAAATTATGCCAACTCTTGATCGGTGTGTCCATTTCATTAAAAAAATTGACTTTCTTTGTCTTTATAAAAACAATTTTGTCCTTTGTTTTGAGAATTATATTTTAAGAGGACATGAATTTGACTGTGATAAATCTTGTTTACAAACACATCAGAAATGGCGGATGGTACAAACTGATCCCGAGGTTCGTTTCTCGAAGTACTGATACCTGAAGCATTGTCATTCATTTCTCTACACTGCACAGTATTCAAGCTGTGTAGATTTCAATACAACTTATGTCTCTCTCTAAATTTACGAATAATCACGTCTGTTTAACTTTATATAAACACAGACTGACGTTGACCACGTTGTTGATTTGGTTCCGGGATTATGGTGTCAAGCCAACTCGGACCAAAGACCACTCGACCCAAGTCCAAGACCATAAAAAAGCTTTATGATAGTTCCGAGGGGTCAGGGAGAACCCGCCCCAGGGACAACCCGCCCCAGGCCTATTTTTGGGGCGGGTTGTCCCACTTTTTGGGGTGGGTTGTTCTGATTTTTTTTTTATATTTGAGAAAAATCAAATATAACCATCACAGTAACCCGTGGTGTTATAGACAGATTTCGGCCATCACTGACAATTATAAGTATTCATTCTTCCCCAGAACAGTGTATCATTGGAATAAACTCCCCCTGCATACCCCATCACTCCCCACCATTGAGCAATTCAATACGGCCATTAGTCACATTGAATTAGACTCACCATAACTTGTATCCACCTGCTTTTACTTTTTAACATGTACACTCTATTTTATTTTTGTTCTCCACTTTGCATACTTCATTTTTACTCTTTACTAACAATCTTTGTGGCTGGCGTGCCGATTTGTTCATGTCTAAGTCCCCGCGAGGGGTTCGACATTAATGGAAGATAGATAGATAGATAGATAAAATCTTTGGGAGGATAGTAATATATACACAGCTGTGACGTAAGATTGCGCACCTAACACTCCGATCGCCATTCACTGATTGAACGCATGATACAATTTCCTAACAGATCATCAAATGGATAGAGCAACTATAGATCTCTAAAACTGTAAAAATAAAACGAGGTTTGAAAATAATTAACAAGAATGTAAGCAAGAGAATGCACTCACCCCATGTAATCTGTTATCAACTGTTGTGTTACCTAACATTGCGCACTGAAGTACCTCCGATGTTTCCGGTGTAGAAAATCACTGTACGGTGGCCCAGAAGGTACCATCACCGGCCACAAAATGTTAGTCCATATTCAGTTATCACAAATCCATTGTGCAACTTTTAGTGATGGGCCGATGATCGGTAATGACAATCGGAAGCTGACGATTTCGGGCAATCAGGGCACAATCAGAAGTCCTTGTCAAACATTGGTAGTGCCGATAGCTAGGGTCAAAAATCGAAATAACGCTTGTCTGCTTGTCGCCGACAAGTAATTTCTATCCGTGACAGCCAGAAATTAAAATCGTTTGTCCCGGGCGACAAGTGCCATTTTCTCCACAGGAATGTGACAGAATGTTTGTTGACAGAAGACCAAAAATATTGCGTGCGCAATGTTCGGTCATGCGCAATCTTAGGTCACTCGACTCAACTATATATCACATTTTATCGAAAATTGTCAAATTTAATAGAAAATTATCCACAATCCACGTTGATCCTATTTTTTCTGCTATTTTTGGGGGAGATGGTAACATATAAAAAAAGATTTTTACTCACTTTTTTATCGAAAATTATCCAATTTTAACGAAAATAATCCCCAATCCTCTTAACACATCCCATAATACATAATACCAATCAAACTAATAATACTTCTAAACTGAATTGGTAGCATGTAGACACCAGTCAGAATTGGCGTGTTGTTTTAGACATGTTGTTTCAGTTGGGTATCCTCCAACAGGAATGGTATTTGTTTGATGCGCAAAAATCAAATGACAGGACATGTTGTTTTAGCGTGATATGGATTCATCACAGTGTTGATCTCTTTTCCTTCATCTAAGACTAAGACAATAAATGTGTTTTTAGCTGTTAACAATCATCATGTTGCTTCTCTTTGAATTATTCCGGATGGCAGTAGTGAAGACTGTATATAATCTGCTACTTCTTACTGTATATATCACGTGTTATTACTTACAATATAATCATAATTCAAATAACAGTCAGGTTGTCCCTTATATCCTGGCGCGTATTTATTATTATCGTGTTATAAATAATAACAGGCGAATAATTCATTCTGAATTATTCACGTGTTATTACTTATAATACAATCATAATTAAGTAAAATGGCAGGTTATTAGTACTCATAATCCAATCCTAGTCCAAAGTCATAGTTTAAGAAAAATTGGGGCGGGTTGTCCCGGGGCGGGTTGTCCCACCTGGTTTGGGGTGGGTTGTCCCTGGGGTGGGTTGTCCCGTTCCCAGTTCCGAGTCAATCTCCACACCCAACCTGGCCAAAGCGAGAAAGCGATTATTGTGATTGTCACTCAACTCAAGCCGTTTCAAACATATTTGCCGGACGTAAAGTATAATTCCAATAAAGTTCACTGTATTTTGTGTGGAGTGATCGTCTTGACTTAACAATAACAGTGGTTTTGGGAAATTAATTGATTCCCCCGCAAACCACATTCCTGTTCAGACATTATTGATATGAGTACAAAACAGTGTTTTTGTTGTACTTTTGTGTAAGGCCGCCTCCCAAATGACGTAAAATATAAAAATAGTGTCGTAAACATAAATATAGATTTCTCAATATTAATGCCCACAAACTTTGCACTGTTTATTCATGCGAATTATGAAAATTGTGCCAACTCTTGATCAGTGTTTCCATTATGAAAAAAAATAGTCTTTGTAAGACTGTGACCCGGGGCCCTCCTGAGGGCCAGGGCCCCAGGTCACAGTCTTTCAAAGACTAGGTAAAAAAAACTTGCCTTTCTTTGTGATTACTAGACAAAATGTCCGATCGCCAAAATGTCCGATTGCCAAAATGTCCGATGGCAGTACAGAATGTCCGATCTTTTTAGACAAAATGTCCGATGATCATTGGACAAAATGTCCGATGATCATTGGACAAAATGTACGAAAACAAGATTCAGTTTTCTAAGGGAGTGTTTCGTTAAATAATATTATAGGTACAACTTGTTGCAATTAATTTAATGTAAACTTGACCATAACAACATGTACGAGTAGTCATTAAATTGACCTCAACAAGTTGCTGGTCACATTCTTTTGGCACTTTATTAGTATTGTCGATAGATATATTCTGAGGAAGAGTCTTATTAAATAACATTATAGATACAACTTGTTGCTGGCAATTTAATGTAAACTCGACTATAACAATCGAGAACAACCAAGAACAAATTAAAATAATAAATAAAGGCAAAAGTAAATATTAATTGTTGGCATATAGGTACTCTATTTATGTAACAGCTAGAGAAAAACAACTTTAGATTGACCAAGTCTCTGGTGAAGGGGGTTGGTTATTCATTAATCCTTTGTGTTCGGCGCCTTACCCCCGAGCAGTCATTAAATTGACCTCAACAAATTGCCGGTATACACATTCTTTAGGGACTTTATTAGTATTGTCGATAGATATATTCTGAGGAAGTGTCTTATTAAATAATATTATAGATACAACTTGTTGCTGGCAATTTAATGTAAACTCGACTATAACAATCAAGAACAACCAAGAACAAATTAAAATAATAAATAAAGGCAAAAGTAAATATTAATTGTTGGCATATTGGTACTCTATATATGTAAAAGCTAGAAAAAAAACAACTTTAGCCCGACCAAGTCTATGGTGAAGGGGGTTGGTTATTCATTAATCCTTTGTGTTCGGCGCCTTACCCTCGAGCAGTCATTAAATTGACCTCAACAAGTTGAAGGTATACACATTCTTTAGGGACTTTATTTGTATTGTCGGTAGATATATTCTAAGGGACTGTTTATCAATATAATACAGGTACAACTTGTTGTCTGTCCATTGTTTTTAGCTTAACTTGACAAAGTCAAGATAAGCTATTGCCATCACGCGTGCGGAAGTCTGTGAGTCTGTTCACATTTTATTTTAGCACGGGCTACACCCTGCAGTTCCTGTCTGATCATCACAAAATTTTGTATGCAGGTTTGGGGTCATGTCTAGATGAGACCGTCCCGTTTTGGTCACAATCGGTCAACCGGTATGGCTGCCCGAGCCCAAAACCCGAAAACCATTAGCACAGTCTACAGGTTGTATTTATGCAGGGATTTCATTGTAACTTGATAGGATGCCTCTGTATAATGCCTAGATGAGAACGTCCCCTTTTGGGCATGATCTGTCAACCGTGATGGCTGCCCAAGCCCGAAACCCCAAAACTTTTAGCACAGTCTGCAGGTCATGTTTAATATGGAGGGATTTCATTGTAACTTGGTAGGATGACTGCGTATGATTTTTAGATGAGAACTTCCCCATTTGATTGCGATCTGTCAACCGTGACGAGCGCCCGAGCCCAAAACCTGAAAACCTTTAGCACAGTTTACAGGTCATATTTATGGAGGGATTTTATTGTAACTTGGTAGGTTGACTTCATATAATGTCTAGATGAAAACGTCCCCTTTTGGACGTAATTGGGCAACTGTGACGGCTACAGGGGCCCAAAGCCTGAAAACCTTTAGCACAGTCTGTAGGTCATATTTATGAAGGGATTTCATTGTAACTTGGAAGGATGACTCCAAATAATGTCTAGATGAGAACGTCCCATTTTGATCGCGATCATTCAGCCTTGATGGGTGCCCGAGCCCAAAAACGTTTAGCATAGGCAAAAGGGTCATATTTATGGAAGGATTTCATTGTAACCTGTTAGGTTGCCTCCATATAATGCCAAGATTATGACATCCCCCTTTTGGTCGTGATTGGTCAACTGTGATGGCTACAGGTGCCCGAAGCCGAAAACCTTGTGCACAGTGTACAGGTCATATTTATGAAGGGATTTCATTGTAACTTCGTAGGATCACTCTAGATGATGTCCAGATGAGATTGTCCCCTTTGGTTGCGATCATTCAACCATGATGGCTGCCCGAGCCTGAAGCCCGAAAACCTTTAGCACAGTCTACAGGTCATATTTATGAAGGGATTTCATTGTAACTTGGTAGGATAACTCCAAATAATGTCTAGATGAGAACATCCCATTTTGGTCGCGATCATTCAGCCTTTATGGCAGCCCGAGCCCAAAGACCTTTACCATAGTCTATAGGTCGTATTTATGGAAGGAATTCAGTGCAACTTGTTAGGTTGACTCCATATAATGCCTAGATGATGACATCCCCTTTTGGTCATGATTGGTCGACTGTGATGGCTACAGGTGCCCGAAGCCCAAAAATCTTGAGCACAGTCTACAGGTCATATTCATGAAGGGATTTCATTGAAACTTCGTAGGATCACTCCAGATGATGCCCAGATGAGAATGTCACCTTTTGGTTGCAATCATTCAACCATTATGGCTGCCTGAACCCGAAGCCCGAATACCTTTAGCACAGTCTACAGGTCATATTTATAAAGGGATTTCATTGTAACTTGGTAGGTTTGACTTCATATAATGTCTAGATGAGAACGTCCCCTTTTGGACACGATTGGGCAACTGTGACAGCTACAGGGACCCGAAACCCGAAAACCTTTAGAACAGTCTACAAGTCATAATTATGAAGGGATTTGATTGTAGCTTGGTAGGATGACTCCAAATAATGTCTAGATGAAAATGTCCCCTTTTGGTCGCGATCATTCAGCCTTGATGGGTGCCCGAGCCCCAAAACCTTTAGCATAGTCTATAGGTCATATTTATAGAAGGATTTCATTGTAACCTGTAAGTTTGACTCCATATAATGCCTAGATGAATAATGATGACATCCCCATTTGGTCATGATTGGTCAACTGTGATGAAGCCCGAAAACCTTGAGCGCAGTCTACTGGTCATATTTATGAAGGGATTTCATTGTAACTTTGTAGCATCACTCCAGATGATGCCCAGATGAGAATGTCACCTTTTGGTTGCGATCATTCAACCATGATGGCTGCCCGAGCCCGAAGCCCGAAAACCTTGAGCACAGTCTACAGATCATATTTATGAAGGGATTTCATTGTAACTTGGTAGGACGTAGGTTGACTTCATATAATGTCTAGATGAGAACGTTCCCTTTGGACGCAATTGGGAAACTGACGGCTACAGGGGCCCGAAGCCCAAAAACCTTTATCACAGTCTACAGACCATATTTATGAAGGGATTTCAATGTAACTTGATAGGATGACTCATTATGGAATAGATAATTTCACTGTAAGTTGGTAATGTTTGTTGACATATTTTAACTGTGAGGGCCACATACGTTAACTGTGAGGGCCACATTAACCCACCCCTCAGCTCTTTAGTACAGAGTACACCTCATTTTATTTTTATTAACCCTTTACCTAACGAATCGCCCACATCCGCCCACGTAATATGCAAATTGAGCAGTTGAAAAAATTAAATTTTTCAAAAATATTTCAACAAAACCATATCATATGACCCCTCATTGGAACGAGCTCATTGTCATTGAGCTTGTTCCAATGAGGGGTCACAAGATATGGTTTTGTTGAAATTTTTTGAAAAATTTAAAAAAATGATATTTAAAATAATAAATTTTGATATCGTCTGCGTTGGGTAAAGGGTTAAAAACATAGCATACAGGGAACAGAAATGAACATATTCCCAATTATCACAATTCTTGTCT
The DNA here is from genome assembly GCA_031216915.1 of Pictodentalium vernedei. Taxonomy (NCBI): domain Eukaryota; kingdom Metazoa; phylum Mollusca; class Scaphopoda; order Dentaliida; family Dentaliidae; genus Pictodentalium; species Pictodentalium vernedei. The sequence goes on from CM062290.1 coordinate 156,688,975, forward strand.
TATTTCATAATCCTTTCATAAACATTGAACATTATCCTTTTCCTCAAACACAACACACAGACAAGTTAAGCTACAGTGACATTGACACTTTCATGTAGCTTAACTTGACAAAGTCAAGATAAGCTATTGCCATCACGCGTGCGGATGTCTGTGAGTCACAAGTCTCAGTCTGTTCACATTTTCCTTTAGTACAGGCTACACCTCGTAGTTCTTGGCTGAACGCCACAAAATTTCATATGCAGGTTTGAGGTCATGTCTAGATGAGAACGTCCCCTTTTTGTCATGATCGGTCAACCGTGATGGCAGCCCAAAACCTTTAGCACAGTCTGCAGGTCATATTTATGAAGGGATTTCATTGTAACTTGTTAGGATGACTCTGTATAATGTCTAGATGAGAACATCCCCTTTTGGTCATAATCATTCAGCCGTGATGGCTACCCAAGCCCAAAACCCAAAAACCTTGAGCACAGTCTTTTGGTCATATTTATGGAGGGATTTCATTGTAACTTGGTAGGTTGACTCCATATAATGTCGAGATGAGAATGTCCCCTTTAGGTCGTGATCATTCAACCATAATGGCTGCCAGAGCCCAAAATCTGAAAAACTTTAGCACAGACTACAGAAATCCCCTTTTGGTCGTCATCTGTCAACTGTGATGGCTGCCGAAGCACGGAACTCAAAAACCTTTAGCACAGTCTGCAGGTCGTATTTAATATGGAGGGATTTCATTGTAACTTGGTTGGATGACTCCATATGATGTCTGGATGAGAACTGCCCTGTTTGGTCACGATCTGTCAACTGTGCTGGCTGCCGGAGCCCAAAACCTTTAGCACAGTCTTCAGGTCGTATTCATGGAGGTATTTCATTGTAACTTTGTAGGATGACTCCACATTATGTCTAGATGAGAATATCCCTTTTCATCCTTTATTTATCAAGATTTGAACATGGCAAAGCATCAACAATCGCTTCCATGTCGTCCATATTACTTTTCACCTGTATTAGCTATAAAATAATAACCCAAAGTTGTGCCTAAACAAATATCGATGCGGAAACGGAAATAAGAAACGGTCACGATTAGCCATTGTGCATAAGTATGTGACCTTAAACACCAATAAATAAATAAATAATATGGAAATAAGAAGCACAATCATGCAGAAGAGGCCGATTATGATCATTGCGTGGGGGCTTTTTATTAGGAGTTACTGTTTCTGCATTGATATTCGTTTCTGCAGCAACTCAGGGTTGTGCAAAAAACATGGACGATTTCAAAGCGATGGTTGACGCTTCGTCATGTTCAAATCTCAGTAAATAAAGGATAACATACAGTTTGGATCAATTTACTCTGCACAAATGTAAGGAAATACATGTCCAGCAGCTGGTGATAAGGGTGAAAGCTTGATATACATTCCTGTTTTCAAGTTTTGAGTTCCCAATCAAAGTTGTTCAGATCGGCGAAGTAATTCTCAATTATCACAATTCTTGTCGTATTTCATAATCCTTTCATAAACATTGAACATTATCCTTTCCATCGAACACAACACACAGTCAAGTTAAGATAAAGTGTCAATGACACATTCATTTTTGTTTACTGGTGGAGTTTGCGATCAGGAGTTAATTTGCGTATCTATATTATATTGCTGCATCACCCGCTGCTATCCGACGATGTATGTCATCGGCATTCTGTTTGAAGTCTGGTTTTCCACTCTATAATTAGCCTCAATTGGTGGGTAGTGGACCCGTATAATATACAATGATCACCAGGTGTGACGAAAGCTGGTTTTAAATGGAGCATACACGTAATGTACCTCCTCTTACCTAACCCTGGAGCATACATGTATAACCCACTGTTTCTAAAATGTTTCTGTCTCATTTTTAGCTTAACTTGCCATCACGCGTGCGGAAGTCTGTAAGTCTGTGTGTCGGTTCACATTTTCCTTTAGCACAGGCTACACACGTAGTTCCTGTCTGATCATCAAGAAATTTGATCTGCAGGTTTGGGGTCATGTCTAAATGGGAATGTCCACTTTTGGTAACGATCGTTCAACCGTGATGGCTGCCCAAGCCCAAAACCCCAAAATATTTTGCGCAGTCTACAGGTCTTATTTATGAAGGGATTTCATTGTAAGTTTGTAGGATGCCTCTGTATAATATCTAGATGAGAACGTCTGCGTTTGGTCATAATCTGTCAACCGTGATGGGTGCCCAAGCCCAAAACCCAAACACTTTTAGCACAGTCTGCAGCTCATATTTAATATGGAGGGATTTCATTGTATCTTTGTAGGATGACTCCGTATAATGTCTAGATAAGAACTTCCCAATTTGGTTGTGATCTGTGAACCGTGACAACTGCCCAAGCCCAAAACCCGAAAAACTTTAGCACAATCTACAGGTCGTATTTATGGAGTGGTTTCATTTTAACTTGGTAGGTTGACTTCACATAATGTCTTAATTAGAACGTCCCCTTTTGGTCGCGATTGGTCAACAGTGACGGCCACAGGGGCCCAAAACCCTGAAAAGCTTTAGCACAGTCTGCAGGTCATATTTATGAAAGGATTTCATTGTAACTTGGTAGGATGACTCCAGATAATGTCTAGATGAGAACGTCCCCTTTTGGTCTTGATCATTCAGACATGACAACAGCCCAAGCCCAAAACCCGAAAACCTTGAGCACAGTCTATAGGTCGTATTTATGGAGAGATTTCATTGTAACTTGGTAGGTTGACTCCATACAATGTCTAGATGAGAACGTCCCCTTTTGGTCACAATCATTCAACCATAACAGCTGCCCGGGCCCAAAACCCCAAAACCTTTAGCACAGTCTACAGGTCATATTTATGAAGGGATTTCATTGTAACTTGGTAGGATGTCTCCAAATAATGTCTAGATGAGAACGTCTCCTTTTGGTCGCGGTCATTCTGGCTGCCCGAGCCCAAAACCCGGAAACCTTTAGCATAGTCTATAGGTCGTATTCATGGAAAGATTTCATTGTAACTTGTTAGGTTAACTCCATATAATGCCTAGATGATGACACCCCCTTGTGGTCGTGATTGGTCTACTGTGAAGGCTACAGGGGCCCGAAGCCCAAACACCTTTAGCACAGTCTACGGGTCATATTTATGAAGGGATTTCATTGTAACTTTGTAGGATCACTCCAGATAATGCCCAGATGAGGATGTCCCCTTTTGGTCGCGATCATTCAACCATGATGGCTGCCCGAGCCCAAAATCCCCCAAAATTTAGTACAGACCACAGGTCGTATTTGTGAAGGGATTTCATTGTAACTTGGTAGAATGACTCAGTATAATGTCGAGATGATGGCATCACCTTTTAGTTGCAATCAGTCAACCACGATAGCTACACAGGCCTGAAGCCCAAAAACCTTTAGCACAGTCTACAGTCCATATTTGTGAAGGGATTTCATTGTAACTTGATAGGATGACTCATTTTGGAATAATTTCACTGTAACTTGGTAACTTTTGTTGGCATACGTTAACTGTGAGGGCCAAATACATTAAATGTGAAGGCCACATTAACCCACCCCTCAGTTCTTTAGTACAGTCTACACCTCATATTATTTTTAGCTCATCTTGAAAAAGTCAAGCTGAGCTAATCTCATCGCTCGTCGTCCGGCGTCTGTCGTCCGGCGTCCGTCAACACCATGTTTTGGTCTTCTCCTCCAAAGCCACTGGGCCAATTCAAGTGAAAGTTTGTATGACTGATGGTCCCAAAGGGGCATTTCATTTTTGTTCAACTCAGTATGCCCAGCCCCATAGGGTGGGAGTGGGGGAAAATGCTCCAAAATATTTTTAAAATCTTCTTCTCAAGAACCAGTGTGTACAATGACTTGATATTTGCTATGGAGCTTCCATATGAGGTGTAGAATCAAGTTTGTTCAAATGAAGTTCGTGAAGTAATATTTGGCTTTGTAATAGGAGGGGTGAGATTTTTTGCCCCGCCCAAAATTTCTATTTTCTGAACCGATGGTCTGGTATGAACCAAATTTGGTTTGTGGTAGTATTGGGTCATAAGTACTTGACCCATGCAAAAAAAAAAAAATTCCCACATCCCCATGGGAACCCTGGGAGCTAAAAATAGAAATATTTTCAAATGCCCATATTTCCCAGACCTCACGGAACAGAGAGCTTTTATTTGGTATGAAGTATCCTTATGACCAGTAGAATTGAATAGTAAAAAAAAATTGCCATCGGTTATGTTAGGGTGTTCTGTAATGGGCATCGAAAAAATGCTGAGTCAGCATATTTGCAAAAATTTTAAAAAATCTTTTCTCCAGAACCAATCATCAGAATCTTTTGATATTTGGTATACAGCATTCATAGGGGGGTCAGATAAAAGTTTGTTGAAATAAAGCTCATTGGTTCATATTTGGGCTCTCTACAGGAGCCCGAAGTTTTAACATAGGGTAATATGGGGAATATTCTTTAAAAATCTTCTTCTTCAGAACCACCAGTCAGAATCTTTTAATATTTGGTATACATTATTGTTATGAGGGTCAGATTCTAGATTGTTCAAACCAAGTCCCTAGGTTAATATTTGGGCTTCCTACGGAAGCCCAAATTTTATCTTTGTTCAATATGGAGGGTAATTTAAAAAAATCTTCTTCTTCAGATCCATCAGTCAGAATGCTTTGATATTTGGTATGCAACATCTCTATGGGGGTCAGATTCAAGTTTGTTCAAATCAGATCCCTAGGTATATATTTGGGCTCACTATGGTAGCCCAAATTTTTACTTAGTGCAATATGAGGAAATTTCTTTAAAAGTCTTCTTCTTCAGATCCACCAGTCGGAATGCTTTTATATTTGGTATACAACATCTCTAGGGGGGTCAGATTCCAGGTTGTTCAATTCGAGTTCCTAGGTTAATATTTGGGCTCCATATGGGAACATGAAATTTAACTTAGTACAATAGGAGGGAATTTCTTCAAAAATCTTCTTCTTCAGATTCACTTGTCAGAATACTTTCACATTTGGTATACAACATCTCTAGGGGGGTCAGATTCAAGTTTGTTCAAATCGGATCCATAGGTTAATATTTGGGCTCGCTATGGTAGCCCAAATTTGAACTTAGTGCAATTCGAAGAAATTTCTTTACAATTTCTCTTCTTCAGATCCAACAGTCAGAATGCTTTCATATTTGGTACACAACATCTCTAGGGAAGTCAGATTTAACTGTGTTCAAATCAAGAGCCTGTGGGTAATATTTGGGCTCTCTATGGGAGCCGGAATTGGCCAGTTTGCTGAAGAATTAAAAATTTTGTATTCAGTACCCTCTGGAGGTACTAAGATTAATCCACATAGGTTGTATCAAGGGGCTTCATAGTGGAGCTCTACATTTTACTTATGATCAACTGAAGAAAAGGCATGATGCCCAGATTATTTTTGTCACTCCTGAGGGACTCAAGGATTGACAGTGTAGCCTATGGAGATGGCTTGCTTAATGTAAACTCATTCTTGGACTCTGTATAAATTGTGTTCTGTACAAGATGAGCGCTTCAGGCCCCGTTGTTTATTAAAAACATAGCATACAGGGAACAGAAATTAACATATTCCCAATTATCACAATTCTTATCTTATTTCATAATCCTTTCATAAACATTGAACATTATCCTTTTCATCAAACACAACACACAGACAAGTTAAGCTACAGTGTCGTTGACACTTTCATTCTAGCAACTTATCACTTTTGCACTCTCTGCAGGGTATATTTATGAATTTCCATAAAAAAAGATAAAAAGACCATTGCCACCAGCCAGGACTGTCAAACTTGGTGTATTTGTGCATTAACGTCGTCCTTTGGCATGCCTCTGAGGGCGCATTCATTATCAGGTTGTTTTGAAACTTCATATGCTTATTCGGGGTGACAGAGATAGGAGCTATCTATTTTCTTTTCATTTCTATCAAAAGCTGTGGCTGTCAGCAACAATCTTTGAATCTATTGCATTTGTGAATTTACATTCTTTTTTGACATGACCTACAGTGCACATTTATCGTAGGATTGTTTTTGGACTCGGTGTGCTCATTAGGCGAAACCTATACTTGTAGATTCATTTCTGTGAAAAAAGTTGCCGTTTACAATGACCTCCAAACTTACTGCACTTGTGTATCAACATTCTTCCTTTAGCCAGCCTTACAGTTTACATTTAAAACGCATGGATTGCTTTGACATTGACACACAGTGCTGTTATGTTGAAGTTTCACCAAATAACATTGTGACCAATGATCTTCAAGTTTACCATTTCAAGTTTGTCAAGTTGAGCTACAGTGTCATTGACACTTTCATTTAGTTATATCAGGGGTCAGCTGAGTGGGCATCTAGGGGAAAGAAATTGCTTGTCATTCCTCAAGTCGCTTTGACTTACATTGGGGGCGACATTTCGCACTCCAAAACTTCCTCCTTGGGAGAGTTTTATGCATTTTCTTATGTTTTATTTAAAAAAAAAACCCTTCCGCATTCATAATAAAATAAACACAGCTGCTTTTAAAATCCATCATATGGCTCTGAAAATAGCTAAACTAGCCAATTTTATATTTCTGATAGAGTTGTAATGGCGTATACGTAGTCATTCTAACAATTTGCCCAATTGATAGTAACCAGCACAAAATGACAATTTAAAAACAAAGTGTCAGCAAAAACAACAAACCGCACAAGACACACATTCTGTCAATAAGAATTTTTTTAAATTAACCACAGTTTCAAAACAAAAAAATTGTGTAGGAGACAGTTCATCCATAAAAAGTCTAAATTGTTTACAGGTACACTCTTTTCCATTGAAAAATCAGTTTCATTGAAATGGTTTCTGGATGTTGTGTACCAAGGACGTTTTCTACCCAGTTGGACATTTTGTACTGTGCCGAAAAATGACAATTTCTGTCGACCATCTTTCATTGACACATGCAATTATCCATCCTAATATGCGTGATTTCTATCGTAGCCTTATTATATTTACCCCCCTTAATGCTTTGATGAATGAAAAGTTTCAGTGTGCCGAGAGCACATATGGACGATGTTGGATTGAAATCCCTTGCGACCTGAATACCTTGTATAATAAGGTGACTAGGAATTGTGCATAACTACAAGAATTCTGCTCTGAGTTTATTTAGAAATGTGGGCATAATTATGGTAATACCGGAACCGCAGTTTGATGGTTGTTTTACTGTCAAAAAGGCTTCAACAACAGCAACATATTGGTGGTGTTCCAACTGCAGTGCAAGTGTTAAGTGTCCAGCAACCACCATAGAGAAAAATGGATTCTGTTCGGGACCAAGACCACACAACCACTCTCCAGATGATGATGTATCTCTTGAGATATCAGCTGAACTACTTGTCATGGCACAACAAAAGACCAACATCAGCGTCAACTTTGGCAGATAAATTACTCATAGAGGAGAATGAAAGAGACAATTCTAGTAGTCTACCAACTCTGTCTAATCTAAACGTCCATTGGTAGGTACGAAACCTCCAACATTTGGGTACAAAATGTCCAATGATGGGTACAAAACGTCCAAAGGTTTGGGTACAAAACATCCAGCAATTTGGGTACAAAACATCCAACTGAGTACAAATCATCCTGGTGCAAAACGACCTGGGTACAAAATGTTCAGAAACCATTCCAATGGAACCAATTTTTCAATAAAAGCATGTAACAGTAAGTAATTTCAACTTTTTATGGATGAACTGTCTCCTACACATTTTTTTTTGTTTTGAAACGGTAGTTAATTTTAATAAATTCTAATTGATACAATGCATGTCTTGTGTGATTTGTTGTTTTCCTGGCACTTTGTTTTTAACCCTTTACACAACTCAGACGATATCAAAATTTATTATTTTAAAAATCATTTTTTTTAAATTTTCAAAAAATTTCAACAAAACCAAATCATGTGACCCCTGTTTTGTTGAAATATTTTGAAAAATAATATTTTTTCAGCTGCTGAATTTGCAAATTACACGGAGAGATGTGGCCGATACGATGGGTAAAGTGTTAAATAGCCATTTTGTATGGTTACTACCAGTTGGGCGAATTGTTCAAATTACTACGCCATGACAATGCTTTTCAGAAATATAAAATTTGGCTAGTTTAGGCTATTTTCAGAGCCGTATGACAGATTTTAACAGCAGCCATTTTTTCTTTGTTATGAATGCAGAAGTGTGTTTTTTTTGGAAATAAAACATAAGAAAATGCATAAAACTGCCATGTCTCCCAAGGAAGTTTTGGAGGGCGACTTGAATTTTGCTGCCACTGTTAGCCATGGCAACTTCAGGAATAACAACTTCTTCACCCTTAATCGGCCACTCGGCTGACCCCTGTTTATTTGGACCTATACTTTTATTTAATTTTGATAAATTTTCCACCCTGTACTTTTATTTGGAACACAAGAGTTTCTCCTTATTGACCTTAAAAATAAAATGATCCATCACAGCACGTTCTTTCCTAGCTGAAATTCATCTTGAGATGTTTCGTCCCACAAAAAGCTTTGGGAGGTGTGGACAATCCACAAAAGATTTGGCTGCTATACACATAATATCTTCACATGCACAAAGATACCCCATTTTTAGCCCGACTGTTTACAGTAAGGGGTATAGTAATGACTTTTGTCTGTCTGTCCGTCTGTCTGTCCGTCCGTCTGTTAACATTTAGAGTTTTTGGTTAAAGTTTGTGGTTAAAGTTTTTTACTGAAGGTTCAAGTGGGTTTTTTTCTTCTTTTTTTTTTTGTCTTTTCCTGTTTAGTTGACATTTGGAGTTTTGGTTAAAGTTTGTGGTTAAAGTTTTTTATTCAACCTTCAAGTACAGGCTATACCCGGTAGTTCTTGTCTGATCATCACGAAATTTCATATGCAGGTTTTAGGTCATGTCTTCATGAGAACGTCCCCTTTTGGTTGTGATCAGTCAACCGGTATGGCAACCCGAGCCCAAAATCCGAAAACCATTAGCACAGTCTACAGGTCGTATTTATGAAGGGATTTCATTGCAACTTCATAGAATGCCTATGTATAATGCCTAGATGAGAACGTCCCCATTTGGGCATGATCTGTCAACCGTGATGGCTGCCCAAGCCCGAAACCCAAAAACTTTTAGCACAGTATGCAGGTCATGCTTAATATGGATGCATTTCATTATAACTTGATACGATGACTCCGTATTATGTCTACCTGAGAATTTGCCCATTTGGGCGTGATCTATCAACCGTCACAACTGCCCGAGCCCAAAACCCGAAAACCTTTAGCACAGTCTACAGGTCATATTTATGGAGGGATTTCATTGTAACTTGATAGGTTGACTTCATATAATGTCAACATGAGAAGTCCCCTTTTGGATGTGATTGGGCAACTTTGATGGCTACAGGTGCCCGAAACCCGAAAACCTTCAGCACAGTCTACAGTCATATTTATGAAGGGATTTCATTGTAACTTCATAAGATCAATCCACATGATGCCAGATGAGAATGTCCCCTTTTGGTTGTGATCATTCAACCGTGATGGCTGCCCGAGCCCGAAGCCCGAAAACCTTTGGCACAGTCTACACGTCATATTTATGGAGGGATTTCATTGTAACTTGATAGGTTGACTTCATATAATGTCTACATGAGAACCTCCCCTTTTGGGCAACTGTGACGGCAACAGAGGCCCGAAGCCCGAATACCTTTAGCACAGTCTACAGGTCATATTTATGGAGGGATTTCATTGTAACGTGATAGGTTGACTTCATATAATGTCTAGATGAGAACTTCCCCTTTTGGGCAACTGTGATGGCAACAGAGGCTCGAAGCCCGAAAACCTTTAGAATATTCCACAGGCCATAATTATGAAGGGATTTCATTGTAGCTTGGTAGGGTGACTCCAAGTTTGTGGTTAAAAACCCCACCCCACCTTCCCCCCACCCCCAATTAGGCTTTTTTTTCTACTTTTCTCCAATATGCATTTTGAACTATTTGCAGTCACTACATACGGAACCTTTTTTTAAAATTACGTAAAACCCCCTGCCCCCGCCTTCTGTGCCCAACTCCTGCCCCCCCCCCCCCCCCCCCCCCCCCCTGGGCCAATTAAGCACTTTTTTTCCTTTAGTCAAAAATGCTTGCTTACAGTTTTGGTTAAAAACCCAGACAAGCACCCCCCCCCCCCCCCCCCCTCCCAATTAGGCATTTTATTTTTTTTTATTTCCTCCAATATGCATTTTGAAATATTTACAGTCACTACATGCAGAACCATTTTTCCTTTTGTCAAAAATGCTTCTTTTGTTAAAGTTTGCGGTTAAAAATCCAGACAGAAATTATCCCCAGTCCTCAGTGTGAGAAAAATTGGCGAGAGCAAAAAATTGCTCTTGCCAAATGAGTCACATGTGAAATTACACTTGCAAAGTTAAGTTTGCTCCAAGGTATACCCTGTAATATCCAATATCACAGACTGCATTCCCTCATTTATTGATAAATGTGAATAAACTCAGTTTATTTGAATAAAATAATCCATGAGCCATTTGGTGTTGAATGTATTAAGGCTAAAACAGGTTTCAATTCAGAATTGTAATTTCTGTTTGAGAGTGTGATTTTTCACTCCCGTATTGTGTAGTTTGCGAGTGTTTGCGGGTGTGAGAGCAATCACACCCGTCTCACACGAAGGACTGTATCCCCCCCCCCCCCCCCTGCAAATTAGACATTTTTTTTTTTCCCTCCAATATGCATTTTGAACTATTTACAGTCACTACATGCAGAACCTTTTTTTAAACTCACATACCCCCTCCGCCCTCTCAGCCCCCCCCCCCCCAACCCCACCACACACCCAACACCCAACCCCACCCACCGGGGGGCCAATTAGGCACTTTTTTTTTTCTTTCGTCAAAAATGCAGTTTTGGTTAAAGTTTGTGGTTAAAAACCCAGACAAACACCAGCCCCCACCCCCACCCCCACCCCACGGTGCCAGTTAGGTATTTTTTTTTCTCTGCTCAAAATGCATTCTGAAGGATTTAGACTGACCACATGTGGAAAAAAATGGACTCCCCTAACACACCCCCACTCTCCCCCACCCCACCTCCTCCTCACCCAGGGCCATTCATGCAATATTTTTTCTTTGGTACAAAATGCATTTTTAGCGTGACTATAGTCAGGGCTATAGTCATGACTTTCGTCTGTCCATCTGTCTGCAAACAATTGGTTTCCAACTGATTACTCCAGTTTGGATTATTTGTTTTCAACCAAAGTTGATATGTGTATTTTCCAGCTAGTAATACAGGCCAGGTTTCAATATAGGTTCCACAACTCCCCCCACACACATACACACAGTCTTGTCTACCCTACATACCGAGGTGCCCCATTGTTTATCCTTTGTGTGGACTAACAGTTTCTACCTCGTTTTGCCGGTACAGTTCTAGGAAAACAACCGAGGTAAAGGGTTTCTTTTGTCTTTTGTACCTCGGTAAGGCGAAACACGCAAACTCTTTTGTCTACTTACCTCATCCAATCGGTAAGACAAACCCACACACAGACACACACACACACAAACGTGTCACTTAGGCAATTATTCCCAAAATGCATTTTGAAGGATTGGGAGTTATTACATGCAAAGAAGAAAATTGACTCAAAAAGCCCAACATTACTTTATGTACTGCATCTTTAATCCTTTACCTAACACAAGTTGAAGCCAACAGTACAAATTATTTTTCTGAAAAATCAGATTTTTTCATTTTTAGCTCAACTTTGACGAAGTCAAATTTGAGCTATTGTCATGGCCCGTCATCCGTCTGTCCGTCCGTCCGTCTGTCCGTACGTCAACAATTGGCTATGGCTCGGGCTAGAGGTCGTATTTATGAACCGATCTTTACGAAACTTCTTGTGTACCTTTGTTATGACCCTGGGACGGGAACGAGTGTTTTTAGGTGTGGTCCGAAATTCAAGATGGCTGCCAGTGGCCATTTTGTACCGATGATGCAAAAATCAGTTTTTTGTACAGAACTTCTGTATGAAAGTTCTGATTTGAATAAAGTTTTGTATAAATGTTTAGTACCATGGGATACATCACATATAATACGGGTTTTTTTCTCCTGCGTAAATTATGCAAATTAGACTGACTTTGATTTATTTAGTGTTACTTTCAGAGCTGTAAGTGCCAAGCTGCTATGGCTCGGGCTAGAGGCCGTATTTATGAACCGATCTTTACGAAACTTCTTGGGTACCTTTGTTATGACTGTGGGACGAGAACGAGTGTTTTTGGGTGCGGTCAGAAATTCAAGATGGCTGCCAGCCACCATTTTGTACCGACGATGCAGAAATCTGTTTTTTGTACAGAACTTCCATATGAAAGCTCTGATTTGAATAATTTTTTGTATGAATGTTTAGTACCATGGGATACATCACATATAATACGGGTTTTTTTCTCGTACGTAAATTGTGCAAATTAGACTAATTTTGATGTTTTTTGGGGTTACTTTCAGCACTGTAAGTGCAAATGCCAATACGGCTCGGGCTAGAGGCCGTATTTATGAACCGATCTTTACGAAACTTCTTGGGTACCTTTGGTATCACCGTGGGACGAGAACGAGTGTTTTTGGGTCCGGTCCGAAATTCAAGATGGCCGATGGCAGCCATTTTGTACAAAATTAGGTGCAATCAGATTTTTGCACATAACTTCCATATGAAAGCCCTGATTTGAATAATTATTTTGTGTGAATGTTTAGTTCCATGGGATGCATCACATATAATACGGGTTTTTTTCTCGTGCAGAAATTATGCAAATTAGATGAACTTTGATTTTTTCAGTGCGACTTACACACAGTAAGTACACATGTCAATACGGCTCAGACTAGAGTCTGTATTTATGAACTGATCTTCACGAAATGTCTTGGGTACCTTTATTATCACCTTGGGACGAGAACGAGTGTTTCTGGGTGCGGTCTAAAATTCAAGATGGCTGCCAGTGGCCATTTTGTACCAAAATTAGGTCTAATCAGTTTTTTGTACACATCTTCTATACAGCTCAGACTAGAGGCCATATTTATGAACCAATCTTTACGAAACTTCTTGGGTACCTTTGTTATCACCGTGGGATGAGAACGAGTGTTTTTGGGTGTGGTCCGAAATTCAAGATGGCCACCAGCAGCCATTTTGTACCAAAATTAGTGCAATCAGTCTTTTGTATAGAACTTCTGTATGAAAGTTCTGATTTGAATAAATTTTTGTATGAATGTTTAGTAACATGGAATACATCACATATTGTAAGGTGTTTTTTTTCGTGCCAAAATTATGCAAATTAGATGAACTTTGATTTATTCAGTGCTATTTACACAATGTAAGCACACATGTCAATACGGCTCAGGGTAGAGGCTGTATTTATGAACCGATCTTCACAAAACTTCTTGGGTACCTTTGTTATCTCCTTGGGATGAGAATGAGTGTTTCTGGGTATGGTCCAAAATTCAAGATGGCTGCCAGTGGCCATTTTGTACCGAAATTAGGTCCATTCAGTTTTTTGTCACAAGTTCTATACAGCTCGTATTTATGAACTGATCTTCACAAAACTTCTTGAGTACTTTTGTTTTCACCTTGGGACAGGAACGAGTGTGTTTTGGGGTGCCTTTGTTATCACTGTGCTATGAGAACAAATATTTTGGGGTTCAGTCAGACCCACTCTGGGACTCAAAGATTTTTTCTAGTTCAGCATCTGACTGTCACCCACCTTTACAATACTTTACCTATACATTTGTTACATGCAACGGTCAGTATTCATGTACAGACCGTTACAATACTTTATGTGTACCTTTGTTATCAGGTCATTACCTAGATGTTTGTCATTGCTGTGTCACATACTATACATGTACATGTCTTTGTCTTGACAAGTTGAGCTACAGTGTCATTGACACTTTCATTTATTTACTTCTAACCATGGCTTATTACTCCTTATTGGAACAAGCTCATCAAGTTTGTTCCATTAATAGGTCATGGGGTATGTTTTGAAGTAGAGAAATGAAAAAATAAAATTTAAATAGCAAATTTTGTATATCACGAGTGCAGATATGGCAGATTCGTTAGGTAAACTGTTAACAAAAAATGGCTCCGACTATTTTGCATCTAAGCATTGCCATTCCTGGGACAGTCGGGCTGCATGCGTGACATCACTCTAGTTTGTTGTTAACTCACCAGAGGGTGAGCAAAAGACTCAATGGGAGCTTTAGTGATCACTTTCTGTACATTGTGCACTAAATTACATTATCGACTTCTCATAAACTACTGGACCGAATTGAACCAAGTTTCATATGCATGATATGTGAAGTTGCCACATCCTCAAGGGGCATAACTCTGTTAGAACCGACAATTTTTTGTAAAAAAAAGTTAAATTATCTCCTTCCCCAGAACTATCAGTCAGAAGCTTTTCATACTTAGTATACATGTACAGCATCCTTAGAAGAGTTGCATTTAGGTTTGCTCAAATCAAACCTCTGGATTCATGGCAGCCTAAATTTTAAATTGGTGCAGTATGAGAATATTTCTTTAAAAAACCACCAGCCAAAATCTTCTTCAGATCTATCAGTCATAATTTTTTAATGATTCGTATACACCATCCTTTGGGTGCTCAGATTCAAGTCTGTCCAAAGCAAGTTCCTGGGGTCATATTTGGGCTCCATGTGGAACCGATTTTTTAACTGAGTGCATTTAAGGAATATTCCTTAAAAATCTTCTTCAGATATGTCAGTAGAATGTTTTGATATTTGATATACAGCATCCTTAGTGGGTCTGGTTCAAGTTGGTGGTTCAAATTAAATCTCTGTAGTCATATTTTTGGCTCCCTCTGGGAGCTTGTTTTTTAACTTAGTGTAATATGAGGAATATTCTTTTTAAAAAAATTTCCAGATCTTCTAGTCAGAATCTTTTGATATTTTGTATGCAACATCCTAAGCAGGGGCCAATTCAAGTTTGTTCAAATGAAGTCCCTTTGTTGATATTTGGGCTCCCTGTGGGAACCCAGATTTTTATAGTCCAGTTAGGATTGCATGGTATTTCGATATACCGGTTGGTACAGGTATCAAATTCGTAACCGGTTGAATACCATCCATAAAATTTAACTACCGGTATACCATCACAAATGGTATGCAATTTTGCAAGGCGGTATTTAATTTTTGTGTAAGACATTCTTGAAATAAACAGAATATACTATGCGAAAATAGGGAAAACAGATATTATATTAATGGGATATTATCAATAAAAAAACCTAATATTTTTTGAGCGGTGGACGTATTACTTACTGCTTGCTGTTATCCAAGGGAAAGAGTAATTTATTTCTGTGAAAATTGTTTCACAGTTTCACTGAACATCAAGCCATAAAACCAAGAAATCATAGGTGCTTGTCGGTAACTCACTTTCATCCCACAGAAACTTTGATACAAGTCAATACCCATTGTCAGTTTAACTCCTGCAAAAACACGGCCTGCATCTTGACATTCTTAACACCAAAAGCGACACAAACAGCCTCACCAATGATATTAAAACAAGGGTTAAAAATTATATGAGTGACAGATTCTTAAAATAACCAAAATTTAATGCGCAAAAATAGGGAAAACCGATATATTAACAGGATATTATCAATAAAAAAAATAAAAAATTTCGAGCTGCGGACGTACTGCTTGCTGTTATCCAAGGGAAAGAGTAATTTATTTCTGTGAAAATTGTTTTACAATTTCACTAAACATCAAGCCATAAAACTGCTGGTCGGTAACTCGCTTTCATCCCACAGTTCGATACAAGTCAGTACCCATTGTCAGTTTAACTCCTGCAAAAACATGGCTTGCATCTTGACATTCTTAACACTGAAAGTGACACACACAGCCTCACCAGTGATATTAAAACAAGGGTTAAAAATTACATGAGTGACAAATACTGTGATGATAAGGCTGAAAAACTGATTTCAATCTCTTCATTTCTGGGTCCCCCGATTCAAAACTCAGTATTTATCCAGTGATCAGTATTTTAAACCAGAAATCATAGGTGACAAAATTTTACATGTTTCTGAATCAGGTGTAACTAAACAGGTTTCTAATAATGTATTGGGGAGTGTTGATCAGCCAGCTCAAAAGAAAAGAAAGACAATAGGTAGTTTATTTAAGAATAAATCAGTTCAACGAAGTGAGAGCAAATGTGGTATTGATCTATAGGCAAATTTCGTCATATATTGGCAAAGATATACCCAACAGTGAGTCAAACCCATTAGATTAGTGGAAGGTAAATGCATCTAAATATCTAAGTCTATCCCAATTTGCTAAAAATATCTTTGTGTGTGCGCCTCTGTGTTTATTCTCCTTTTATATTCAAAATAAATAAAAAGTGTCTTTAATTTATACCCTTATTCATTGTTCATTTGCTGCCCCTGAGTTGGCTAGTTGACCAGAGTTAACCATTCAAAAATGAAGGATTCATTCACAACACCGGACACTTTGCCCAGTATTGGGTAGGAATCATCATTTGTTGATTGACAGTTTATCTGGTCCATTAGCTCTGCTCATTCTTGCTTCCTCACACAAATCGGCACATGTCACTGATCATGTCAGAATGTCAAAATCATCCACGCCTTCATATTATGATCCCTGTTTATCGTCGAGTAAATGAAATGAAGGCAGTTGCATTTCATTTCATTTCCACGTCCACCTCCTTCTGATGACTTACCTATCATTCAGAACAGTTCTTACTACAGGAATTACTTTTTGCATTGCGTATTTTTGTTGTATTTGCCCGCATTTTCTCAACTGTCTCCCGATATACAGGAAATATATATGAGGAAAGTTCTTTCGAAATTCTTCTTCAGATCCACCAGTCAGAACCTTTTGATGATTGGGATGCAGCATCCTAAGGATGTCAGATTGAAATTTGTTCAAATCAAGTCCCTGTGGTCATCTTTGGGCTTTCTGTGAATGCACAAATTTTAACTTTGTGCAGTATGAGAAAATTCGTGAGAATTTGTCTTCTCCAGATCCATCTGTCATAATTTTTTGATACTATGTATTTGATACGGCTTAACCTTAGGAGGTTCAGTTAAGGTTTATTGAAATCAAGTCCCTTGGGTCATATTTAGAAACCCTGTGGGAGTCTGAATTTTAACTTACTAGTGATGCAATATGAGGACAATCTTTAAAAAATTTTCTTCAAATCCCCCAGGCACAACCTTTTGATATTTAGTATACTGTATCCTTATTAGGGTGGGTTCAAGTTTGTTCAAATCAAGTTTCTGAGTTCATATTTGGACTCTCCTCTGGGAACCCATCATTTCTTCAACTTGGTGCAATAGAAGTAAAATTATTTTAAATTCTTCTTGAGATCCACTACTCAGAATCTTTGGATATTTGAAATACAGCATCCTTCTGGATTCAAATTCAAGTTTACTGAAATCAAGTCCAGGGCTTTAGATTACCCCAATTTCACACCGTTTAATGGCATTTACAATTGTCCCCAAATTAGAGAAGGTGTGAAGCCATCAAGAAAGATAATATACTAGCGGAAAAAAGAAATGCAAGTTTTTTTCTGTGGTAAATATTTCAAATGTGAGGATGTGATGCATGAGGACCTGATCCCGATATCTTACAACTGTAAGATTGCCGTGGATGATCAGAAGAGGTGTTTTCACACCATTATAAACCCCTCCCCCCAAAACCATAACAGACCTTCCCCTGAATCTGTTGTTTTCCTTAATGCATGCGTCAGAATATTGCTCACCTCAACGTCAATAGCAACGTTGTCATCCTTCTGACCTGTAAAGCGTAAACCGAGACTCGTCAGTGAATAACACAAGTCTCCAGTGGGTCAAGTGAAACTAATTTGGTGCATGTGCACACAGCCATTGCAATTGACGTTGACGTTGCCTGGATGTAAGTTGCGGAACAACATAGGAATGTTGTGGCCTCAAATTGAACCCCGATTCTTAACTGTTCTTGGACACACTCGGCAACCATGAGTGCCTACAACCTGACTTGCCATCTGAAATTGTTTACAGAGGTGTACATATGCCTCTGTCTTGACGTGGTGATGTAATGCGCAGATGTCCAATCCTGGGATGGTCAGCTAATCTTCCTGTGGCTCTGAGACGCCCATCTAAACAATCTATCCTTGACTTGTGGACCCCAAATTGCAACGAGACATTGTGATTGGCCCTGCATAGTTAGAGCAATAGCCCTACCCCTGTCAACTTTGGACATTCGTACCATTTTGCTTATCAATCGAGTTGAAGTGAAATGTTGCGCAATCGATGTGCACTGTCCAGAACTTCAGTTTGGTATGGTTTTCAAGTCCATAACACATGGGAGTGCCCTGGATGCATGCTTTGTTGAAGAATCTGTTGAGAGCATGCAGCGTCACATGTCGTCATGGTTGACTTAATTTTAAGTAAAGACTCTTTAGAGTTTAGACAGTACACTGAGGTAGCTATGTGTCAAATTGTACTACATTTGGTCTTACAGACAAAAAAAAATCATATTACCAAAACTGAACTTGCGTTTCAGTGTATTTAAATTTCTGTGCCTCCACTACATTTGAGACTAACTTGCATCATAATATGACCATAGAAACACAAAGAGAAGCATGGCAATAAATCATAACAGGCAAAGTCTGCTAGTTCAGATCAAGTTCCTGGGTTCATATTTGCGCTCCTGATAGTCACCCGAGTTTTATCTTAGTACAATATGAGAAAATTTCTTCTAAAATCTTCTTCTTGAGATTCACCAGTCAAAATCTTGGGATATTTGTATGCAGTATCCTTAGGTTCAGAATCATGTTTCTTTCAAATATTGTTACATTCGGGCTGAAAGGGCTCCCTGTGGGAGCCTGAATTAAATTCACTGGATGCAAAATTCTTCACAATAATTTTTGAAATATCGACTTCTTCAGATTCTCCAGTCAGAGTCTTTCGATATTCGGCATCCCTAGTGGGGTGAGATTAAAATTGGTTCAGATCAAGTCCATAGGTTCTTATATGGGCACCCTGTGGGAGCCCACAGTTTTTATCTTGGTGCAGTTTGAGGAATATTCTTAAAAGATTGTCTTCAGATTCACCAGACAGAATCTTTTGGTGTTTGGTATATAGCATTAGGATGAACCAGTAGATTAAAGTTTGTTCAAAGTGTTTCTCCTGACTTATTTTTAGCGTACCTTGACATAGTCAAGATAAGCTATTGTCATCACGCGTGCGGAAGTCTGTTAGTCTGTGAGTCTGTTCACATTTTCCTTTAGCATGGGCTACACCCCGCAGTTCTTGTCTGATCATCATGAAATTTCATATGCAGGTTTGGGGTCATGTCTAGATGAGAACGTCCCCTTTTGGTTGCAATCGGACAACCGGTATGGCTGCCCGAGCCCAAAACCCGAAACCATTAGCACAGTCTACAGGTCGTATTTATGAAGGGATTTCATTGTAACTTGGTAGGATGCCTCTGTATAATGCCTAGATGAGAACGTCCCCTTTTGGACATGATCTATCAACCGTGATGGCTGCCCAAGCCCGAAACCCAAAAACTTTTAGCACAGTCTGCAGGTCATGTGTAATACAGAGGGATTTCATTGTAACTTGGTAGGATGACTCCTTATGATGTCTAGATGAGAATTTCCCCATTTGGGCGTGATCTGCCAACCGTGACGACTGCCTGAGCCCAAAACCCGAAAACCTTTAGCACAGTCTACAGGTCATATTTATTGAGGAATTTCATTGTAACTTGGTGGGTTGACTTCATATAATGTCTAGATGAGAAAGTCCCCTTTTGGACGTGATTGGGCAACTGTGATGCTACAGGGGCCCAAAGCCCGAAAACCTTTGGCACAGTCTACAGGTCATATTTATGAAGGGATTTCATTGTAACTTGGTAGGATGCCCCTGTATAATGCCTAGATGAGAACGTCCCCTTTTGGTCATGATCTGTCAACCGTGATGGCTGCCCAAGCCCGAAACCCAAAAACTTTTAGCACAGTCTGCAGGTCATGTTTAATACGGGGGGATTTCATTGTAACTTGGTAGGATGACTCCTTATGATGTCTAGATGAGAATTTCCCATTTGAGTGTGATCTGCCAACCGTGACGACTGCCCGAGCCCAAAACCCGAAAACCTTTAGCACAGTCTACAGGTTATATTTATTGAGGAATTTCATTGTAACTTGGTGGGTTGACTTCATATAATGTCTAGATGAGAAAGTCCCCTTTTGGACGTGATTGGGCAACTGTTACGCTACAGGGGCCCAAAGCCCGAAAACCTTTAGCACAGTCTACAGGTCATATTTATGAAGGGATTTCATTGTAACTTGGTAGGATGACTCCAAATAATGTCTAGATGAGAACGTCCCATTTTGATCGCGATCATTCAACCTTGATGTCTGCCCGAGCCCAAATCCCCAAAACTATAGCATAGTCTATAGGTCATATTTATGGAAGGATTTCATTGTAACCTGTTAGTTTGACCCCGTATAATGCCTAGATGATGATATCCCCTTTTGGTAGTGATTGGTCAACTGTGATGGCTTCAGGGGTCCGAAGCCGGAAACCTTGAGCACAGTCTACAGGTCATATTTATGAAGGGATTTCATTGTAACTTCGTAGGATCATTCCAGATGATGCCCAGATGAGAATGTCCCCTTTTGGTTGTGATCATTCAACCATGATGGCTGCCCGAGCCCAAAGCCCAAAAACCTTGAGCACAGTCTACAGGTCATATTTATGAAGGGATTTCATTGTAACTTGGTAGGTTGACTTCATATAATGTCTAGATGAGAACGTCCCCTTTGGACGCAATTGGGAAACTGATGGCTACAGGGGCTCGAAGCCCGAAAACCTTTAGCAAAGTCTACAGGCCATATTTATGAAGGGATTTCAATGTAACTTGACTCATTTTGGAATAATTTCACTGTAACTTGGTAACTTTCATTGATATACGTTAACTGTGAGAGCCACATACATTAACTGTGAGGTCATATTAACCCACCCTTCAGCTCTTTAGTACAGTGTACACCTCATATTATTTTTATCAAAAACATAGCATACAGGGAACAGAAATGAACATATTCCCAATAATCACAATTCTTGTCTTATTTCATAATCCTTTCATAAACATTGGACATTATCCTTTTCATCAAACACAACACACAAATTAAGCTACAGTGTCATTGATACTTTCATTTCATTCAACAGACCCCCCCCCCCCCCCCCCCCCAATACATACATTCTCCCCTAGTAGTTAAATTAAATTAACTAGATTTAACATGCAGATTCTGGGCTCTAGCCTCTATGTGACCTTAAATCCTTTTTTAAGCAATTTACTCAGATGAAAGGTCGAAGAATCTTGGGGCCTTATTAGATTTTGATGACAAATTTATGGGTGATTATTCACTGTATACACAGAGATAATTACCTTCAACATAGTTGTTGAGGTGATGGATAAGTGACAGCAAATGGTTGAATATTTGTTTTGTGTTTGGAGATGTATCATATTCATAATATAGAGAATTATTAAGCCCCCAAAAGTAGAAGGGATACATTTGTATCTACTAGAGACCTCGTTCATTCGCCTGTCCATCTGTATGTTTGCCCATTCGTCCGTACCAAAATTTTGCCATGTATCTCAGCCACTGCCACTCTGATTTGAATGATATTTGTTGTGATAGAGCATGATGGGGGAACGATACCTGTGCAGCTTGTGCTTCTTCCACACATTTTTTCCCAGAGTTATGGCACTTTTTCGACTTAGAAAATCTTTTGCAGTCAGGGCAATTAGCAGGCCTCTTGTTAATATACTACTCAAATTTTGAACCCTTTGAACCCAAGCAGCCACTTTTCCGGCCCTGAAGCATGTCTGGATGGCTGCTGAGTGAATAAATAATAAAAGTGGAGTCTTCCAATTGCTGTCATTGAACTGGCATGGAAGATACCACAAGCGTTCAAAGGATTAAAGTAATAATTCGCGCAATATCGATGTACATGAACTGTGGTCCATAATGAAAGAATGTTATTACATGTATGTAAGAAATATGAATGATCGAGTATGAATGAATGGTGGAATGAAGTTGAGCATCAACCAGTCATCAGCTGCATAGGTCGTTGCAACTGCCTGAAGTACAGCTGCTCTGTTGGCCAATTATTGACCAACAGAGAAGCTATACTTCAGGCCGATACAAACACCTATGCTGATGATTGGTTGATGCTCAACATCATTTTAAACCTTTGATCTTAAGATGTAGCATAGGTACAAAATCAGGAAATGGCAATACTTCATGTCTCTGCCACAAATAATGATTATGGATGCTAGACCATGCCAAGATTAGGCTGTAATTGCAACTAATTTGTCTGAATTGCTGCAACACCGCCACATTATTGTTCCTGAGGATTCATCTTTATTCATGCCTGTAGCATCAAGAAGTGGGCTATGACACAACAGTTCATATATCAGCATAGTTGCGATACATATATATTTAGGTTACCTGAATTGAGTACAGGGGAACAAACGATAAGTTACCAAAGCTGAGACCAGATGAACGAAAAATGGGTAATGCAAAATTTTGAAAACTTCAGGCCTGCAGTGTGGTATGTTATCTAGAATTATACATGTTTTAGTTGCTGCTCCAGATCCACTAGGATCATAAGTTTTAGCTCTTCTGAATGAAAATCAGGGAGAGCTCTTGTGATCACTCTTTGTCTATCATCCATCCATCTGCCGTCCATTAACATTGTATTCATGGGTCAATTTCTTCTCCAAAACCTTTGGACTGATTTCAGTGAAATTTAAGGGAATTGTTTGTCATGACCCAAAGGAAAGAGGTGAGGGAAAATGTCCTAAAAGTTTTGAAACTGTCTTCTATTTATTTATTTATTGGTGTTCAAAGTCACATATTTTTGCACAATGGCTAGTCGTGATTGCAATATGGAGGTAAAGTCAAGTTTAGTCAGTTGATTATGCCCATGTTGCCCATTTTAGAGGTCTTATCTGAAGCACTGATGACAGGGTCCCATTTATCAGTAAAGCAGAGCCTGTTTACCATAGTAAACATGCATTGCTTCACTTCCCTGGGTTCCCATGATGTGATAGACGGTATTACAAGTAGTTGGTGTAATATGGTATTCAGCCTTTTGAAGGTGTATGTGTACACTAAAGTTTGTTCAAGGGAAGTATTTTTATACAACAACCAATGGCCCAGACTAGCTTGTGCAAACAAGTTACTTTATATTTGTGTTCAGGTTACTGATGTGCTGAGCTGTATACATGTAGTTTTTGGTGTAAATCTGATAATTTGATCCTGAGATATTAACTCTTTATCCTTCAAATTGAAAATTCCTCCAATCCCTATGGCATGAGATAACTCAAAAAATATCAATCCAAATGTCATGTTACTTTATATATATCTTCAGGCTACTGATGTTCCGAGCTGTATAGTTTTTGGTGTAAATGTATTATTTTGATCCTGAGATGTTAACCCTTTATCCTTCAAATTGAAAATTCCTCCATTCCCTCCCTTTGGCATTCAATAACTTGAAAAATATTGCTTGGATTGTCAGGTTACTTTATATTTGTGTTCAGGTTACTGATGTGCCGAGCTGTATAGTTTTTGGTGTAAATCTGATAATTTGATCTTGAGATATTAACCCTTTATCCTTCAAATTGAAAATTCCTCCAATCCTTCCCTTTGGCATTCGATAACTTGAAAAATATTGCTTGGGTTGTCAAGTTACTTTATATTTGTGTTCAGGTTACTGATGTGCCGAGCTGTATAGTTTTTGGTGTAAATCTGATCATTTGGTCCTGAGATATTAACCCTTTATCCTTCAAATTGAAAATTCCTCCAATCCCTTTGGCATGAGATAACTCGAAAAATATTAATCCAATTGTCATGTTACTTCATATATGTGTTCAGGTTACTGATCAGGGCTTGATTTAATCTGAAAATTTTGAATAGCAATTTACTATTTACCCTGGAAAATTGATTAGCAGTTGATCCAAAAGCACTTGAAACTAATAAATCTTGAATAGCAAAATTCAGAAATTGGAGAGCAAAGTGCTATGCTAATCCAGTTAAATCGAGCCCTGCTGATGTGCTGAGATGTATAGTTTTTGGTGTAAATCTGATAATTTGATCCTGTGATATTAACCCTATATCCTTCAAATTGAGAACTCCTCCAATCCATTTCTTCGGCATGCGATAATTCAAAAAATATTAATCCGATTATCAGGTTACTTTATATATGAATTCAGGTTACTGATGTGCTGTGCTGTATAGTTTTTTATGTAAATCTAATAATTTGATCCGGAGATATTAACCCTTTATCCATCAAATTAGGCACGCCTCCAATCCATTTCTATATGTACCCATACCATGTATGGTGTACTTAATGTCGGCATCCGTGGTGGCCCTCCGTCATACAGCTTTCTACTAGTTGCGCATATGGGTACACATCTGTCGATTTAATCAGCCTATTTTTTGAGGATGCCAGACACAAATCAATGCAAGAATTGGTGGATCCAAGGCTGTTATCGATAATGGAAGTGAACTACGGTGGTTTCAGACAATGGGGGCTGTAACTTTATAATAATTATAAAAATTATTTCATGTTTCCCATTTTTGGGACATACACCTGACATCATCATTCTTACTAATGATTTATCCACTGTTTGTTAAGTATTCCTTCCCTATCCTTCCATGAACCAACCCTTCCTGTTAAACTCCTAAGATTTTTGGCTGTTTTTTATTGAAATTTTTATTAAATTTCTTGGGAGTTTAACATGTATTACAGAATATTTATTCTGTTTATCCCCATGGTTAGGTCCTCACCCTAGGGTTGTTAGGTCATTTTAGTCTTGCATCTTCTATCTGATGTATCATTTTTTCTATTCGTATGAAGATCTAGCTTAAAGTAGCTTTGCATCTGGTAGCATTTAAATTGGTTTCTGACTTGGGGCCTTTTTGTGCCTGATGTCTTGTTTCCTTTTTTTACCCTTGACGTTGTTTACATTGACAATGTTATCAAATATATGTAGTGTTTCATATTATGTTACTGAAGAATTACTTTAGGATACATTGATTATTATTCCGGTAGTGTAGCTCGTAATATTTGGATTTTTTCCACACTTAGGCTCTATCGGGATGCGCTTGGGCTCATTATGTTCCCTTTGTGAACTTAGGCATTTTTGCAAAGTTTTTAGTCCCCTGCCGGCATCGCTGGAGGGGACTATAGGTTTGCACTCCGTCCATCCATCAGTCTGTCAGTCTGTCAATCTGTCAGTCTGTCAGTCACACTTTAGTTTTCCGGAGTTTTTTTGGAAATGCTTCAACGGAATGATTTCATTTTTGGTAAACTACTATAGAACGATGACTTACAGTCAAGTTACAGATCAAGATTGAGTTTCATGCTGATTGCATTATTCTTGTGTGAGTTACGGCCCTTGGAAATATGGGAAAAAGCACCCAAATATCCGTTTTCTGTAGTTTTTTTGGAAACGCTTGAACGGAATGATTTCATTTTTGATGAACTACTATAGAACGATGACTTACAGATCAAGTTTGAATTTCATGCTGATTGCATTATTCTTGTGTGAGTTACGGCCCTTGGAAATATGGAAAAGCACCAAAATATCAGTATTTTTATACTGTACCAATGACCCAGACATAGCTGGTGCTAACTCTTAAAATATAGGGCCAAACACAAATTTTGCCCCCCAATCCCCAAAATTTGCATCTAAAACTAAAGAAAACATGTCCTGAAAGGCCCTCCACACTTCGCCCCTACTGCGCATGCGCAGTGTCAAGGACGTTCCGAAATTGGCGCCATTAATCATTCTAAGTTTGGCCCTTCATCAGTTAACATCTGACTGATCTTTGTGCTTATAAATCTCAGTTTAAATGATGCCAGACACATAAATATTAGTGAAATGGTGATTCTAAGGAGGATAGAGAAGGAGGAGAGGAAAAGAATGTGTGACAGAATATTATCAGGGCTGTAACTTAAAATTTTTTAATGAAATTATGTTAAGTTACCTATTTTCAAGGCAGCAGCCATTTTGTTGTCATTCTGATTATTTAGTTACACTGTTTTTTTAAGTGTTTTCCTCTCTCCCTGTCCTTTAAGTTCCCCCTTGCTATTCTCCCATGCTTTTGGCATAGTTTTTGTAATTATTATTACTAAATTTTCTTGGGAGTTTTAGCTGAATAACAGAATGAATTCTGTTCTTTCCCCATGTTTACGTCTTCACCTAGGGGTGGTTAGGCGTTGTGTTCTGCATCTACCATCTGATGTTCTGCAGTTTCTTCCCTGGAAGTCTCTGTTTTGCATCAGATAGTGTATTTTTGGTGACTGATTTCGGGCCTGGGTGCCTGGAGTCTTATTTTAGTGTTTTTACACTCATTGTTTACATTTACAACAGCCCTCTGTGTGAGGGGGGGATTTCTAAAAAATAATATCTTGATGTTATTTTAATCATAACTAGATACATTATTATTGTTCGTAAGTGTTGAATAAATTGTTTTAAATATTTTTAAAATTTTTGTCCACACTTAGGCTTGGGATCCATTGGGGCTCAACGTTACTTTTCAGAAACTTGGGCTGTTCTGAAAAAATATTTTTTCAAAATATTTTGATTTCAGTTATTTTTTCTATATCAATGGATCATATTATTATTATGTATTTTGATTGCCAGGGGTTAGTGCGAGTACCAGGACTTGTTTTCTTTTCACATTGAAAGGATATTGATCAATTGTTTTAAGAGGAAGTCTTCCTCTGACTTTATTATCATTCTATATGTGGTCAGTGTACTCGCATTAACTCCTGTTCTGTATCGTATGATTTCGATGACAATATGGGAAGCGTATGTCACGGTAAGTTGTTGGGGATTTGGACACTCCGGTCCTTTCCCCGCAGGGTCACTCTACTTTATCAATTCTTATTTCAGACGATCAAGATTAGGGTGATGTATCTGTGATGTCTTCCAACAGTGTGCCTCCGTCGTCACAATTAATGAAGGACTAGCGGAAAAGTGCTCATGTAAATACGCCAATTGCCTAAGAGGACCCTAGTAGGTTCGACGGCCTTTGACGTCCGCTAGCTCGCCCGGTGTAGCGTCCATTCACCGAATGGTTCGGCAGCCGGGTTCGTCCGTTGCGGTCTAGAAGGAATTTTGGGGTGATGCGAGCACTATAAACTAACCTAATGCACACCCAGTGACGGCGGATCGGAGGGAGAACGCAGGAAGCCTTTTAGTCCGGTTCATAGCTCGTTCCGGTCCATCCGGACGGCAAGCGAGAGAGGCCCCTCTCTCGTTCAACAACATCTGGCCCCAGATGTTGTGGTACAAAATGTGTCGTAAGCGGAGCATACGTCCGTCGCTCGGGACGCTCCGTTGTATAGGCAGTCCGCTGAGACTGCTAAGGCTTCCTCTTCTCGTCAGCGCACACGACCGCACCTTGGCTGCGTGACCGCCGATATATTACCAGCTTCGCCGATCAAGGATTCTTCGGCGACCAGGTCACACCATCCGGTAGCCAGGGACACGAGGCCTGCAGACTCCGGACGTTCGCATAGGAAGTGTGCGGGAGTCAACGTACACGGAGCTTCCGGCGGCAATGCATCGTAAGACCGCTACTGCACAGGCCTCGGGAACGGACGTGCTTTCCTTAATAGCACAGTTTATCGCAGCATCCCAGCATCAACTGAATCTGTCGCATATATTTTATCCGACGATGCTGGGTCGGGACGCTCCGCGGAAGCGGGTACGGACGTCCGAAAGTTTCATCCGGTCCGACGGGATACCGAAAGGGATTCGGAGGATTTCGAGCTTTCCCTTTCGGAACAACATATGCTGTTGTGTATGTCATCTGACTTGGTCTTCTACAGCTTCTTTCGTCAGACCAGAATGCTGCGATGCCGGATAAGAAACTGATAGCGTCGGTGGACTTAGAAATTTTTGGTTCGGTTCAGGGACATCGTCCCTCAGTTCCGACATAGTCCAATAATGTCACACAAACTTTTGAATTATTGAACGACGCTATATATATTATTATTTTATGCTTGCTAACCAAGCATTTCTGGTTTCTTGTTCGAAGAGTTATGGAGATGTCTTTCAAAAGTATGCCTCTGTCGTCATAGTTAATGAAGAGTTAGCGGCAATAAGTGCTCATGGAATATGTCTATTGCCTACGGAGTGACATTCGCTAGCTCACCCGGTGTAGCGTACATTCATCGAATGGTTCGGCTGCCGGGTTCGTCCGTTGCGGTCTAGGAAGGAGATTTGGGTGATGCGAGCACTTTAATTACTTTAGTACTCACCCAGTGACGGCAGATTGAGGACAGATCGGAGGAAGCCTGTTAGTCCGGTTCCTGGCTGGTCCAGGTCCGTCCGGGCTGTGAGCGAGAGAGGTCCCTCTCTCGCCCAACAACATAGGGGACCGCATGTTGTGGTTCAGATATTTTACATTCGGAGCATATGTCCGTTGGTCGGGACGCTCCGTTATATTGTCAGTCCGAGAGACTGTCTTTAATGCTTCCTCATCCTCACAGCAGGGCACACGACCGCACATTGGCTACGTGACCTCGAGTATCCGATCAGTTTCGGCATTCAGTGATTCCACGGTGAATAGGTCGCGCCATCCGGTAGCCAAGGGACACGAGGCCTATACACTCCGTTCGCTCGCATATTGGTAGTATGCACGGGGTAACGATCACGGAGCTTCCAGCGGCAATGCATCGTAAGACCGCTTCTCCTCAGGCCTCAGTGACGGACGTGCTATCCGAGTTAGCACAGTTGTTTCGCAGCATCCCAGCAATCGACAGTTTCTCGGTCGAATCAGGAATTATCCGACGGCGCTGAGTCGGTGCGGTCCGCGGTTGCATCAGGTACGGACGACCGAACGCTTTATAGGGTCCGACAGGATGGCGAAAGGGATTCGAAAGATTTCGAGTTTTCCCTTTAGTAGTATCGGAAGATGCCTTTCATATCTTCTGGCATTATCTTCCAGTGATTATTATTTCGGACTTCATTGCTGCGATCTTGGATAAGAGACTTATAGCGTCATTGGACTCGGATTTTCCGATCGGTTCGGGGACATTGTTCCTGACTTACCGACGTAGTCCAATATTGTCATTACAACATGTGTTTTATTTTTCGACGCTATATATATATATATACAAGCCTGCTACTAAGCATGATAGTTTAGTTTCTTGTCCGCGTTGCTCATTTCTGCCATTTTATCATTTATACAAATAGTTTATTTTGGCAGAGCAGGGCATACCGAGAGTTCATATGCGTCTAGACGGTGTGATTAAAAACTGCATATGTTCTTTTTCGCCGTTTATGTCTTTTCCAATTTCAATGTTGGGAACGACATTATGTATAGTAGACTTAACTTAGACGCTTTATTATACGTAATCCACCTTACTGAGGCGTTATCATTACGTCTTCAAGAAAAGATTTACGGGATATTATTCTCAATGTAATTTCTTTTGAGGGCAGTAGTTTGTTCACGTATAACTCCGCCCTTCAGTGGCTGATTGGAGTTAGTTAGACGTGACGCAGCCCTAGCTACATCCACTTGCGTGGATAGTAAGGTTAAGAACTCTCTCAGAGTCGCTTCGTTCTCGGAGGAGCTTCTCTTTGACGGCAACTTTTCGGCAATCCATGAATTGCTCGATTTACACGTTCTCTTGTCTAACTAGTGTTACAAGAGATTCAGACTGGGGCAAACATTCGGTGGTTGACTCAGAGAGTGCCGCCGCAGTTGCCGGACCCGAGTGTGGCTGTTATGACGGTTGCCAGTCAAACAGATTGGGATATAATACTGATCCCTACGGATTCGAAGTGCCAGGGTCTTTGGGTTCCGCAGTCTTTTAGCAATCAGTTTTCTTCCGCAGAATAATGTTTTTTAGGCTTGCTTTATGTCATTGCATGAACATTATTCAGAAACGCATGCCCAAATTCCTGTCCTTTAATTTGACAGTAGTGGCGTATCTCCGGAACCAGGGAGGCACTCTTTCGTTTCCATTATTCAATTTAATGGAAAGAATCCGTCTGTTGGTTATAGTACGCCAAGTTCAGTTTTGGTCCGTCATATTCCGGGTCGTCTGATTGTTTTATCGGACTCCCGTTCTCTTACGGGTCGCTTGTTGCTGTCAGAATGGACTCTCAACAAACAAGTATTCAATCAGATTTGCTATCTATGGGAGCGCCCAATGATGATTTATTTTTGACACAGCTTGCTAATCAATTGCAGACGCATGTGTTGGCTTGTCCAGATCTCTGAGCTAATATTCTTAACGCTCTATTGATCTATAGGACGGAATGATAGGATACGCGTATCCTCCAGCGCTGTTGTTTTAGCAGGTATTGCTAAGATAAACAACCACAATACATTTCTGTTGATAGCATCTCTATCTTCACAGAGATCATGAGTAATTTTCTCTCTTGTCTACTGTGGGTTTTAACGTGAAATCTTCCTCTATGTGAGGATCTTTTTCACTGGGTAAATCGTGTCATCTTTATCACAACCTGCAAGGTCGCAACCTTCATGTATTCCGTTGTGTGGTCCGTATTGCATTGTAAGCACTGTACTGGACGAGCTTTGGACGCGATTTCTTACTATAGGAGATCCTCTTCTTCGCTATTCTATGCGGCTAAGTGGAGGCTCTTCCGTCGTGGTGTAGGGATCATTATGTTCATATTGTTGATCCCTCCATACTACTCATTGCTATTTTTTAGTATACTTGTTTCACAAGATCTACTGCAGCCTGTTATTATTTAGGTTATAGGTTTATGTTACCTCATACCTATGCACTCTACGATAGTTTACAATTGAGTCTTTTGTCTCTTTATCTAAGTCAGTTAGTAACTTTTTGATAAATAGACTTAGAATCTTTAGATTAAATTCCTATACGGATTTTAACTTCGGTTCTTATTTAGCTAAGTAATCATTTGAGCCTCTGGAAACAGTAGTTTTCAAATTCTGACCTTTTAGACAGTAATTCTGTTGGTTTCTCTTTTACTGTAGAGTCAGTGAGTTTCATGCACTATCGATGGATGATTTTCACTTTCATAGTTTCGGAATCAATACTTCCGTTACTATTTAGGTTGGATTGTTGCATAAGAGTTAGGCTCCTATTATCCGGAACCTATTATTTTAAGGTCCTTCCGTCTTCGTATGGGCATAGGCCTTTACTCTTTCCGGGTACAGTTTATGTATTTATAAACAGATTTCTGTTTATTACTATGGGCGTAAGCTTCTTCTGCCTTTGATGTCTAGTAGAAGGACGTTACGCTCCATTTTATTGTTAATGGATTCTATTAACTATCGGTACTGCTTATAGTATATCATTGACTTAGCAGTTGTGCTTAAGATTTCGGCTCATGAAGTAAGAGTTCTTCTACTTCTTGGGCTTACATTAATAGTGTCGCTATTATAGATTTTTGAAGGCCGCTCATTGCGCTCAGCCATCCACATTCATGAATTTTATCTCAGAAATATCGAGTCCATTTCTGGAGGCCTCTATTGTTAGGTCTATTATCTACTGCTCAGAATGTCATTCACTTAACAGTTGCTACTATAGCTAGGTAGGCTGTCTGTTTCGGCAGTGTCTCCGTTCGGCTGCCCTCTTCGCTCTGGGCTATTTGACCCAGGGCAAGAAAAAGGGGGGGGGGAGGGTGTTCCCTTGGGTCACCTGTTTTACTATGAAAACAAGGGATACCTCCTCCGGAGTTAGTAATTCTGAGCTGTTATTGGGATGGTTGTTTAGTGAGAAGTTTAGGCTTTTAAAATTCATTCAAGTCTTAGTTTTTAAAGTATAGCTTTTGAATATTGCATATGTCAACGGACATGATTATGCAATCCTCAGACACTTTTAGGAGTATAAGAGTCTCTATTCTCTAGACTTACTTTATTTATTGGCTTACTTTAAAAATTATTAGTATAAGGATTATATTGGATATTAATAGAGTACATGGATGTATGAAGCTCAATTTTGGAAGGTGTTGTATCTTTCTAATTTATCATAAATAAGAAAGATACATGTAAGGCCTATTACTTCTTTTTCCCTACAGGGGATGACTCTATTTTATTTTATTGAGCGTATTCCATTTTGCTCTATGTCCTTGGCCCTCCAGCCTTTTTACTATTCAGCTATGTCTGGGTCATTGGTACAGTATAAAAATGTTAAAAAATTTATAGTAATTTATATATTTTTAGCTCACCTGAGCGAAGCTCAAGGGGAGCTTTACTAATCACTTTCCGTCCGTCGTCCGTCGTCGTCCGTCGTCGTCGTCGTCCGGCGTTAACTTTACATTATCGACTTCTCCTTCTAAACCACTAGCCCAATTTTATTCAAATGTTGGCTAAATGTTTATTACCTAATGCCAATTCAGATTTGTTCAAATGAAGTTGCCCCTCCTCCTGGGTGGTGCCACGCCCCCAAGGGGCACCAAAATCTTTGTAAATCTTCTTCTCATGAACCAGCAGTAGCAGAGACTTGATATTTGGTGTGCAGCTTCCTTTTGAGGTGTAGACTCAGATTTGTTCAAGAGAAGTTTGTGGGGCTATACTTGGCGTCGTTATGGGAGGGGCAAAATTTTTTGCCCCGCCCAAAATTTCTATTTTCCAAACCGAGAGGCTGATTTGAACCAAATTTTATGTGAGGGCTTATTGGGTCATGAGTACTTGATTTATGCAAAAAAAAATTTTCCCGCAGCCCCGTGGGAACCGCAGGAGCTAAAAATAGAAAAAATTTAAAACGCCCATATCTCCAAAACTGCACGGCACTGAGAATTTTTATTTGGTGTGCAGCTTCCTTAGGACCAACAGAAAGGATTGGTAAAAAAAAATTGCCATCGGTTTTATCATAGGGTACAGTTTCGGGACTTTGAAAAAGTGCTGAGTCAGCACTTTTTAACACTGTAGGCAATGGGAAAAACATTAAAAAATCTTCTTCTCCAGATCCAGCAGGCAGAATCTTTTGATATTTGGTATGCAACATTGTAGGGTGGATCTGATTCAAGTTTGTTCAAATCGGCCCCCTGGGTTCATATTTGGGCTCAGTATAGGAGCCCGATTTCGAACTTAGTGCATTTCAGGCAAATTTCTTAAAAAATCTTCTTCTCCAGATCCAGCAGGCAGAATCTTTTGATATTTGGTATGCAACATTGTGGGGTGGATCTGATTCAAGTTTGTTCCAATCGGCCCTCTGGGTTTATATTTGGGCTCAGTATAGGAGCCCAAATTTGAACTTACTGCATTTCAGGCAAATTTCTTTGAAAATCTTCTTCTCCAGATCCAGCAGGCAGAATCTTTTGATATTTGGCATGCAACATTGTAGGGTGGATCTGATTCAAGTTTGTTCAAATCGGCTCCCTAGATTCATATTTGGGCTCACTATAGGAGCTTGAATTCAAACTTAGTGCATTTCAGGCACATTTCTTCAAAAATCTTCTTCTCCAGATCCAGCAGGCAGAATCTTTTGATATTTGGTATGCAACGTTGCGGGGTAGATCTGATTCAAGTTTGTTCAAATCGGCCCCCTGGATTCATATTTGGGCTTACTATAGAAGCCCGAATTCGAACTTAGTGCATTTCAGGCAAATTTCTTAAAAAATCTTCTTCTCCAGATCCAGCAGGCAGAATCTTTTCATATTTGGTAAGCAACATTGTGGGGTGGATCTGATTCAAGTTTGTTCAAATCGGATCCCTGGGTTAATATTTGGGCTCAGTATAGGAGCCCAATTTCGAACTTAGTGCATTTCAGGCAAATTTCTTAAAAAATCTTCTTCTCCAGATCCAGCAGGCAGAATCTTTTGATATTTGGTATGCAACATTGTAGAGCGGATCTGATTCAAGTTTGTTCAAATCAGCCCCCTGGGTTCATATTTGGGCTCAGTATAGAAGCCCGATTTCGAACTTAGTGCATTTAGGCAAATTTCTTAAAAAATCTTCTTGTCCAGATCCAGCAGGCAGAATCTTTTGATATTTGGTATGCAACATTGTGGGGTGGATCTGATTCAAGTTTGTTCAAATCGGCTTCCTAGATTCATATTTGGGCTCACTATAGAAGCTCGAATTTGAACTTAGTGCATTTCATGCAAATTTCTTAAAAAATCTTCTTCTCCAGATCCAGCAGGCAGAATCTTTTCATATTTGGTAAGCAACATTGCGGGGTGGATCTGATTCAAGTTTGTTCAAATTGGCCCCCTGGGTTTATATTTGGGCTCAGTATAGGAGCCCAAATTTGAACTTAGTGCATTTCAAGCAAATTTATTAAAAAATCTTCTTCTCCAGATCCAGCAGGCAGAATCTTTTGATATTTGGTATGCAACATTGTGGGATGGATCTGATTCAAGTTTGTTCAAATCGGCCCCCTGGGTTTATATTTGGGCTCCGTATAGGAGCCCAAATTTTAACTTAGTGCATTTCAGGCATATTTCTTAAAAAATCTTCTTCTCCAGATCCAGCAGGCAGAATCTTTTGATATTTGGTATGCAACATTGTGGGGTGGATCTGATTGTGATTCATGAACGTATTTATTTGTAAAGTTGATAGAATCTTAGACAAAATTTGCAGAAAAGATCTACTATAGAAGGGGTGGTATCCAGGGTGAACCGTTTACCCAAATCTAGCAGTACTAATGCATTATTCACACAAATCTCCGTTCAAATTTTATGACCCCTCATTGGAACACACGCATTCAGCTCATTCCAACAAAGGTCATATGCCATGTTTTCGAGACAAAAGAATAAAAATTTTAGTTATTCATGAAATTTTTAGGCAACTGTTGTCTGTTATTCACATTGCTTCATGAAATTTCAGTACTTTTAGAAGTTACCTCAGTAATCAAGGGTTAATTCCCCTTAATTAAATGTCGCCTCTAAAAAACAACCACTTTGCATATCTTACCTTTTTACCAGCATAACTGCCAAAACTTGTCAGCATTCTTCGCAAAAATCGCTATTCAAATTTTAATTTTTGTCTCTTAAACATACATGTACTTATCGCTTGTAAATACTCCATTGGAATGAGCTTTTTGAGCTCATTCCAATGAGAGGTCGCACACCATGCTTTTTGAGTCAAAAAAGCAATTTTTTAGTTATTCCAGAATTTCGTACGTAAAACACAGCTTTATGACTTCACATTAAAATGAGCTCTCTAAGCTTGTTCCAATCAACATTCACGCACTATGTCTTTCACACAAAAAATAAAATTTTCCATTTATTCAGGAATTTTGTTTGCAAGAACACTCTTACCCCCCCCCCCCCCCCCCCCCACACACACACACACACACACACACACACACAAACACAGACACACACATCTAAAAGTTCGGCAGCAAAAAAACAGTTACTTCAGTTTTTAAATGCATTATAGGAACAACTTGCCTAATCAAATTTAAATACTTTTGCATCATTCTGTATCTAGAACAAACCATTTACCATATCTTTACGCAAAATTCTCCAGCATCATTCACAAAAAAACACCATTATTTATATATTCACATTTCTGTCTCAAAAATATACCTGATCTTCCCATACCCCTATTGGAATAAGCTGTTTGAGCTTGTTCCAATGATGATAAAAAAAACTAATATTTTGGAAAATTTGTGAAAATTTTTGTTTTCTTGCATGCAAATATGTACATGTAGCACATGGAAGATATCCACAGTTGGGGAGAGATGTCCAAGGCTATCTCTTCACATTCCTTGTTTGTGCTTCATGCTAAACCAGTTTGTCTGCAGAGATAAATTTGCTTTATTAAAAATCATTGGAGATTGGCCACACACCAATGATTTTAAATAAAACTAATTTTAGGTAACAAATGTTGAACTTCAAACAAAATCTATCACTCAACCAGTTAATGTTGATGAGGCATGACATGGTGAAGGTGACCTAAAATACTTCTTAGAGTCACTTTGTCAGGTGAGCGATTAAGGCCACGTGGGGCCTCTTGTTTATACTTAGACGGGGATGGCCCTCCCAGGAGTTGGGAACTCTTGCCTCCCCGCTGAGTACATAGCGCTTACCAGGCACTGGTTATTAGAATGATTAATGGCGCCAATTTCGGAACGTCCTTGACACTGCGCATGCGCAGTAGGGGCGAAGTGTGGAGGGCCTTTCAGGACATGTTTTCTTTAGTTTTAGATGCAAATTTTGGGGATTGGGGGGCAAAATTTGTGTTTGGCCCTATATTTTAAGAGTTAGCACCAGCTATGTCTGGGTCATTGGTAAGTATAAAAAATATATAAATTACTATAAATTTTTTAACTTTCCGGATTTTTTTTGGAAACGCTTTAACGGAATGATTTCATTTTTGGTAAACTACTATAGAACGATGACTTACAGATCAAGTTTGAGTTTCATGCTGATTGCCTTATTCTTGTGTGAGTTATGGCCCTTGGAAATATGGAAAAGCGCCAAAATATGAGTTTTCCGGACTTTTTTTGGAAACGCTTCAACAGAATGATTTCATTTTTGGTAACCTGCTATAGAAAGATAACTTACAGATCAAGTTTGAGTTTCATGCTGATTGCCTTATTCTTGTGTGAATTATTGCCCTTGGAAATATGGAAAAGCGCCAAAATATAAGTTTTCCGGCCTTTTTCTGGAAACGCTTCCACGGAATGATTTCGTTTTTGGTAACCTACTATAGAACGATGACTTACAGATCACGTTTCATTTACACTCTGTTCATTCATCCATCAGTCTGTCAGTCAGTCTGTGGGTTATACTTTAGTCTTCCAGACTTTTTTGGGGAGACGCTTCAACGGAATGATTTCATTTTTGGTAACCTACTATAGAACGATGACTTACAGATCAAGTTTCATTTACACTCTGTCCATCCATCAGTCAGTCTGTCAGTCAGTCTGTCGGTCATACTTTAGTTTTCCAGACTTTTTTTTGGAAACGCTTCAACAGAATGATTTCATTTTTGATAACCTACTATAGAACGATGACTTACAGATCAAGTTTCATTTGTACTCTGTCCATCTGTCAGTCTGTCAGTCAGTCTGTCAGTCATACTTTAGTTTTCCGGACTTTTTTTGGAAATGCTTCAACTGAATGATTTCAGTCTTGGTAACCTACTATAGAACGATGACTTACAGATCATGTTTGAGTTTCATGCTGATTGCATTATTCCTGTGTGAGTTATGGCCCTTGGAAATATGAAAAAGTGCCAAAATATCAGTTTTCTGGACTTTTTTTTTAAATGCTTCAACGGAATTCATGCTGATCACATCTAGGTCATAACATTTGTATAATTATTAATGCTCATTAGTCCGGTAGGGGACATTGTATTGCTTCAGCGATATATGCGCTCTTGTTTTTATAAATTTTTGGATTTAATTTTGATTGAGATTATTCATGTATCTTTATCATATATTTTGTTGTGGTGTTTGTAGGAGGGCTATCGACTTTGTATTTTGATTGTAATTATGAAAGCTTACTGCTCTAAATGCAAGGCGAGGAAGTCTTCCT
This sequence comes from Pictodentalium vernedei, assembly GCA_031216915.1. NCBI lineage: Eukaryota > Metazoa > Mollusca > Scaphopoda > Dentaliida > Dentaliidae > Pictodentalium > Pictodentalium vernedei. The sequence continues at coordinate 156,726,416 of CM062290.1, forward strand.
CAGATTTACATGCTTGTTGCCTTGCCTGTAGTCGAGGCACTCCTGCGGATTCTTGTCCTAGTGTGTACATTGGCATGCCAGACGTCGGAGACGGGTGTCGCGATGCGTTGTTGGCGGTGAGGTTCCTATACTGGAACTCTCACTGTAATATAATTCAAGTTTTTCAGTTTCTATTTCAGAGGAACATGAACATAGTGATGGTATGGTGACACCCATCCAAAGTGTGCTACCATCGTCGCGCTCTGTTGAGCAAATAGAGCTAGCTGCAAGGTGCTCATGAATATAAGCAAGGGTTAAGGCCTCTAGTTAGAGTTCTTAATCCCTTGCAAGCAGCTAGCTCGACTGGTGAAGCAGTTACTCAGGAAGTGCAGATTTGGGTAGAGAGAGCACCTCAAAATCGAAAGCTCACCCAGCGATGACAGAAATAGGGAGGAAGTCAGCAAGTTTCTTTTAGGGAGGCTCGGCAAGGTCTAATAAGACCGTGAGCAGGAGAGGCTCCTCTCTAACTCTGTTTTGAGAAACTTGCACAAGCCGGAACCAAGTTTTCTTTTTAGGAGGGTCAGCGAGATCTGATAAGAGCGGGAGAGGTCTCTCTCTAACCCAACAACATTTGGGGCCAAATGTTGTTTTGAGAAACTTGCACGAGTCTGCCCGCCGCTCGGGACTCTCCGTCTAGACTGCAGCCAGGGTCGGCTTTAGTCACGGCTTCCTCCACTACATTATAAAAGCACACACGACCTCATACAAGCTACCCGATTTTGGATATCCAGCCAGTTGCACGAAGACAGAGCCAGTCTTTGCCTGTGAAGTCGGACCATCTAGCTAGCTAGTTGTTCATCGGGACATTTGGAGAAGAGATCTATCTCCAGATCTTAGTCCCATGAGTAGCAAGCGGCGAAAAAACAGAAGACAGCTACTCCTCAAGCCTCAGTAACTGACTTGCTGTCCCAGATTGCGTTGCTGATCGCAGCATCCCAGCAAGTTCAAGAGCAGCCTTTCTCAGACTCTGGTTGAGAGCTGTCGGACGGTGCTGGGTCGGTCCAGTCATCTGCAAATGACCAAATGTCACGGCTGAATCAGTTGGATGGTGAAAGGGACAAAGAAGAGGATTACCCTTCCCTTTCGGAAAAACATATGGTAGCGATGAATTTTATTTATCAATACTCTACTGACTTTGTTCCACCTGATCAACAAGCTGCAACTACTATAGAGAAATCACTGTTGCCTTTGAAGCTGATTTCGTGTGGAGAAAAGAAGATGTTCTTTCCTTCCTGAAACAGTCTCGACAGGTGTTGGAGGCCTTCTGCCATGTTATCGATGCCATATTCACGTCTCCAGTGCTAAGAGGAAGGCGGTTTCATATCGACATCTTCAAAATAATATACTGTTCCTTGGGCTACGTTCATTTAAAATGGTTGGAGAAGATGTCCAGAGATCTCCTCTGCATTTAGATGAGCAGGCCGGGGATGAAAATATGTCCCTATCTGCATCATTCAGTATACAATTGGAAGTGATGGAATGTGCTATGTCATCCAATAGAGCGAATCTGGACGTGATGTCCTACGCAGATCACCTCACCAAAGCTATGGCGCAACTTCTTAATCGGAAGTGATGGAATGTGCTATTTCATCCAATAGAGCGAATCTGGACGTGATGTCCTACGCAGATCACCTCACCAAAGCTATGGCGCAACGTCTTAATGGGAAGGAATTTGAGGACGTTTGTTCCTCGCTTAGAGTTCTTTCCAGGGCAGTCATGTATGCCACGTATAACTCCGTCCTGACAGTGGCAAATTGGGAGTTGATCAGACGTGATGCTGCCTTTGCGTCATTATCACTTATAGATGACAAGGTCGAAAGCTATCTCCATGTCGCTCCGGTCTCCGGATATACTCTATTTGACGGCAAGCTTTTGTTAGTCTATAAACAGTCTACAAGAAAGCATCCAGTACACTGCTACTGAAGTCTGCGCCTCAACACGCTTCAGCAGACCGGTGTAAGCGAGGCCGTTCCACTTTATCAGCTAAGGGAACTCCTCGCGAGGCTACAATAAACCCTCTTATACTTACTCCGGAGGTCGTCAGTATAACAACTCTGGAAAGGGGCGCAGGTCTGATCCAGACTATAGGTCAGACGCCCCTAAGCCGACAGGACGAGGTTCTTCACGGGGAGGACATAGTTTCTCCTTCCGTAAGCCTTGTTAGTCGTACAGGTGATGAATAAGACTTCTATTGCTTACCAGTTGATGGCAAGGTTATCAAACTGGATTTATGTCATGGAAGATCAGTGGGTAAGATGTTGTCTCGCAAGGCCTATGGCTATGATTCCGAACATAACCCCACTTACAAGATGTCCGCGTTGGGCAAATCTTCCAGCGGATCCTTTCAAAAGGGAGTCGCTCCTAGTGGAGGTACAGGCTCTGTTATTGAAGGAAGGAATAAAGGTCGTCGAAAATAGACTTCTGTTGCTTTCCACTTAGTGGAAGGTTATCAACCTCGCAAAAAAGTGGATGAAAATTGCGAAAGATCAGTGGATGAGAATGTAGTCTCAACAGGCCTGCGGCTATCAGTCCGAGCAAAGCTCCACTTACTACAAGTACGTGTTGGTCAAATCTTCCGGCGAATTCTTCCAAGAGAGTCTCTCCTTGCTGAGGTATAGGCTCTCCTATTGAAGAAAAGCAATAGAGGTCGTCGAAATATTCTCCAGGTTTTTTCAAATCACCTGTTTTTTGTCCTGAAGTCGGACGAATAGTGCATAGATAGGCTGAGACAGCTGTCTTGTTTGGAATAGAACCGTTAGAGGGAATAGGTACGTCTTTTCCCTATCAGTGTTCTATTCCTTGGCGTCAAGACATTTAATGTCATTGTGGACGTCATAGTGGCCTTATGTACTGTTACAGCGGTCTTTTCTTGCGGCTAGTGTAGTAAGTCTCCATTTAGTGAGCTTTCAGGGACGCAACTTACACAGATATATCTGTCTTCACGGAGATGAAGACTTATAAGCTACGGCTAGCGTTGTAAGTCTCCTTAGTGAGCTTTTAAGGCCGCAGTTATCAGCCTTTTATTGTCTTCACATTTAGGAAGACCTTTAGCTGCTTCAGCTAGGCTGAGTTCGTTGTCCTATCGGGCATGATACCATATGTTAGAGGAGGTTATTCTCTTCCTACAGGTATGGTTTGGTGTTAGTTATATGATGTGATAAGCTCTATTAATGATGCCATATTTACCTGATGTGATTATGTCAATACAGTGTATTTGTTCACGTCTCTCTCTGTCCTTAGTGGCATTATGTATTCGGTCAGACATGAGGGAGCCCTGCGGTCCCCCCCCTTTCAAGGCCAATGTGTTCAGAGGAGATTACAGGGCAAGACGTAGTTTTCTTCCTGTAAGCCTTGTCTCCATTTAAGTATATTCATGGCTTCTCAATTGGTGGCTGGGTCATGTTCTAACTGCGACCTCATGGGCACATCCACTTTTTAGTTGGTTTGTTTCTTGTGGTTGTCTGTTTTTAAGTCATATACGGGCATATGATTCATTATCAATAACATTGCTAGCCTCCGTGTACCTGTATGTCTGACGTGTTGGTTGTCTGGGTGCCATTCTCCAATGAGGCAATTAGTCCACTCTGAAAAGTTTCGTTCAGAGCGGTCTCGCCTTTTCTTACGACATATGAGTTTATTACTCAGTTAACTGCATATTAACGTCAAATTATTCATTCAGTTTCCTTGTATCAGTCGGTCATACCATGGATACAGGCTGTATTCAGATGAGTACATGCGGGATTTCATTGCTCGCGTGCATAATATATGTATTTATTAGGCAGATGCATTATTGTACACATTATATAAATTCTTGCTCTGCTTATAGAGCTCATGAAAATTTTGGGGCTATTTGGATCAGTTATGGAACTGCCAACAGACCGTCTATGCATATGTTCTCCATTTTTGGCATCATTATTCAGAGTAGAATATTCTTTCTCCGAACAATCAATGGTTGTTACGGACCTAGGAAAAAATGAATTATTTCGAGGACGGTCCGTGACGAGTCTGTTAATCATAGCTTGTTCCATGTTCTAAATCCTGGTTTCTTGAAGAAACAGTACACATTCTCGTATATTCGAATGGTTCATTGGAGTGTTATTATTGGAATCAGTTGTACACATGAACGGGGTCCCCTGTGCATTGCCTTAGAAGCATGTTTGCTCTTCAGATACTTTTTAATTGGTATTAAATTGGACAGGTGTATGGTCGTACACTTTATATCACCGATTTTCATCCTGTCTACCTATTCCGACTCAGGTATGCGTTAGAAGCGTGTTCTGTTAGTTACCGAGATCACCACAATAGCCTTAGCTTCTGAAGTGGCGTTAAGCACCAATAATTAATAATAATTAATAACAGGGTGCTTATTGGGCGAATATATTTGGATTATTTAGTATCTCTTTGCACTGATTCCAGAGTGCACCCCTCTTTATTTTGAAGAATATTCCTTCCAAAAAAAGAGGGTGTGTGAATTTTCTTGTAAAATCTCCTCCGGCTTGATATGTGTGTAACTATGAGTGAAGCTGTTTTTGTCTGTAGATTATATCTGATCTTAGATACAGTTTGTTTATTATTTATATATGGCGTATGTTTGTGGGGGTTAGTCTCTCACTCACAAATATGCCATCCTAATTTATGGGGCTTAGTCCGGATTAGCCTTAAACATTGGGGGCTCATTACACCCAATTAGCATAATCATTCATGCTAAGAGTGTGGAGTTACTTGGATATGGCTCCTTATTTATGATATGTCTTCTCTATTATTGTATAGAGAGTCATACATGTAATTCCTTTTAAATTTATTTTCCTTTCACCTTGGAATGCAGGCTTAGGAGCTATATTTTTAAGTCCTAGGCCCTCCACCTTCTTACAATTCAGCTAGCCTAGGCCTTTGGTTGTCGTATAAAATTAAAAATATAGTAAATTTTAAATAATTTGTATATTTTTTATACTTACCAATGGCCCAGACGGGGATGGCCCTCCCATGAGTGGGCACTCATACCTCCCCGCTGAGTTATTATTAATACTCTCATCTACAAAGAATGATGTTGGTGCCAATTCTGGTCTCTTCCTGACCACTGTGCATGCGCAGAGAGTAAAAGTGTGGAGGGCCAGATAGGACTTTTTCTTTTTGGTTTTGTATGCAAATTTTGGGGATTGGGGGGTTCAAAATTTGTGTTTGGCCCTTGATAATATCAAGTTTGAACCAGCTAGTCTGGGCCATTGGTAAGTATAAAAAATATACAAATTACTTAAAATTTAGCATTTTTGTGGGGCAATATTTTCGTTTCTGGGAGGCAGTGTCCCCAATTTCAATTTTCACACCGATGAGCCAATATTAACCAAATTTGGTATGTGATATTAATTGGTCATAAGTTCTTTATTCATGTTGAAACCAAAAACTTTTTACTGCATCCCCATATGACTCCCACCCCCAGGAGCTAAAAAGTCGAACAATTTACAAATACCAAAATTTCCAAAAAACACACAACAAAGAATTGTTATTTGCAGCAGGAGGCATCTTTACAACTAGAAGAAATGATTGGGCCAAACAAGTGCAATCAGTTCTGTCATAGGCAGGGTTTCCACTAGACCGGCTGCGGGTCCGTCGACCGGACCCATTCTCCCTGCCGATTTGACTATGATCAGTCAGAAAAGCTGGTGGTTAAAATGTCGAGTACAATGCTGTATCGTAACGACACTCAGGATCCTTTGTTTCCACGTAATATAGGAATAATTATGTTGTATACTATGCCTACTATTACTGGCGACAACCTGATACTTTATAACCCCCAGATGAGAGGGGGAAACAAAGTTCAAATCCTAAACGTCGCCTATAAAATTTCGGACTCAAATTGTCGTGTTTGGTCTGAAATCATTGGCTTTTATTTCGAGCGATAAATGATGCAATTGCACGTGCATGACGTCACACGTCCGCATCATGGTTCTTTTTGAATATTTCGTTCTCTCTGCATTTCCAATTATTTACGTTGGCACGTATCGGGTTGTATAAATAAAATTGAGGTCAAGCATCGCAGTCACTGTCAGGATTTGTGGATTTTTTGTTGTTTTGGGTTTGTATTTTTATGAAACCTCCAACCAGATGTAGTATTGTGTGTCCCGTGGGAATTTAGAGAATAGTGGGAGGAAAAAAGACATATTTTCCACTTCAGTTATTCTGCATTTTAGCGACCAGAATGCCCCCAGAGGCCACCAAAGAGCACCTAAAAATCTAAATTTTCCTAGGGTTCTCCCCCAGACCCCCTTCTATACACACGTACCTTTGGCACATGTGGCAGACGCCTTCTGAGTTTCACTTTCTTTAAACTTCCGGGCCCACAAATTTTCCTCTAGCGGAAACCCTGCATAGGGTACCATATTGGTGCCCATCTTAACACAGTTGGAAATGGGAAAATGCGGAGTCATGCTCTTTTTTGTTTTCAAAAATTAAAAAAATCTCTTCCAAAACCACTAATCAGGAATCATTTGATATTTTGTATGCAACCTCCTCCGGAGGATCAGATTCACATTTGTTCAAATCATTTCTCCGTGTTCATGTTAGGGCCCTTTGCAATCTGAGGGAACTTCTTTGAACATTTTCTTTTTCAGATTTACCAGTGAGAATTTTTTCATGTTGATCTACTGCATCTTGGTGGGGGAGGGGGGGGGGAGCACAAATTTAAGTTCTTTCAAAACAATGTCCTGTGTTCATATTTGGGCCTCACAAAGAGAAACCTTAATTTTAAAAGGCAATATCTTCTTCAGATCGACCAGTCAGAATCTTCAGATATTTAGTATGCTGTTTTCTTAGTGGGGTAAGTTTCAAGTTTGATCAAATCAAATTATTAACCTGGGTGCAATATAAGGAAAAGTCTTTAACCCTTTACCCAACGAAGACGATATCAAAACTTATTATTTAAAATATTATTTTTTTTAATTTTTCAAAAAATTTCAACAAAACTATATCATGTGACCCCCTCATTGGAACGAGCTCGATGAGCTCGTTCCAACGAGGGGTCACATGATATGGTTTTGTTGAAATTTTTTGAAATATAATATTTTTTCAACTGCTGAATTTGCATATTACGCGGGCGGATGCGGGCGATTCGTTGGGTAAAGGGTTAAATATCTTCTTCAGATTCACTAGTCAGATTCTTTTGATATTTGGAATACCACATCTTTTGGGGGGTAGGTTCAGGTTTGTTCTCAAATCAAGTCTCTCTGTATCATATTTGAATTTTAACTTGATATATTAATATTATTGAAAAATCTTCTTTTTCAGATCTACCAGCCTTAATATGTAAATATTTTATATAGAACCTTCTTATAAAATGGTGTTGAAGGTGGCAATCTGGCTGTTTAGCTTCTTCAAGGATATGTCATGTTTGCAGAGTCAAGAACAAGAGCTTTCATATCGTATGAATCATATGATATTTAGACAAGGTGTTTTATATTTACAGATATCCAGTAAGTAGATGTAATAATATTTAATATACTTCAGTGTTTTGAATTCAATAAACTAAACTTTTTTAACCAGAAGATATACTGAACACATATATGATATGAAATGTATATTGTCAACTTGTGATCAACATGTGACCCTGCATGCTCTGCAGGTAAGTTAGCATGGAGTGAGAGGTGTGTCAGAATGTGATGTTCCTTTTTAGCTTAACTTGATAAAGTCAAGCGAAGCTATTGTCATGGCATGTGCAGTTGTCTGTGAATCTATTAGTTTCTGAGGTTGTGCATCTATACGTCAATTCCCAATTTGTTCAGCACAGGCTGCAGTCCCCAGTTCTTTTCTGATCATCACCCAAACTTCAAGTGCAGGTTTATGCCCAGATGAGTACATCCTATTATGGTGACAGTCAGCTGCCCACAATGGCCACCACAGCAGGCATCTTGGTTTTATTCAGCACAGGCTACAAGTCACATTGATGCATAATTTTCTTGAACCTGACAGGGTGACTTATAATGATGAGTAGATGAGAACGTCATATTTTGGTCATGGTTGGTTGCCCATAATGGCCACCACAACAGCCATCTTGGATTTCTTCAGCACAGGTAACTGATCATAGTTTTGCATCAATTTTTAGCTTAACTTGACAAAGTCAAGATAAGCTATTGCCATCATGCATGCAGAAGTCTGTTCACATTTTCTTTAGCACAGGCTACATCCCGTAGTTCTTATCCGATCATCATGAAATTTCATATGCAGGTTTCAGGTCATGTCTAGATGAGAACGTCCCCTCATAGTCGCAATCGGTCAACCGCAATGGCTATGCAAGCCCCCCCCCCCCCCCAATTTTTTTTAAAGTTGCACAGTCTGCAGGTCATATTTATGAAGGGATTTCATTGTAACTTGGTAGGATGACTCTGTATAATGTCTAGATGAGAACGTCCCCTTTTGATTGCGACCAGTCAACTGTGATGGCTATGTGAGCCCGAAACCCTAAAACGTTTAGCACAGTCTACAGGTAGTATTTATGAAGGGATTTCATTGTAAATTGGTAGGATGACTCTGTATAGTGTCTAGATGAGAACATCCTTTTTTGGTCATGATCTGTCAGTCGTGACGACTAGGGCTGTCATGATTTTTAGCTCAACTTGACAAAGTCAAGCTGAGCTATTGCCATCACTTCTCATTCGTCGGCATACGTACGCACGTACGTACGTACATACGTACGTACGTATGTACGTACATATGTATGTATGTATGTACATACATACATATGTATGGGCATACGTTCGTATGTCCACAATTTCTCTTGACACACCGCACCAGTCACATTTATGATCAGATCACTTTGAAACTTGGTATGCTTGTTTGGGGTGACCTCTAGATGGGAGCTGTCTCTTCGATTTCTATCAAAAAATGTTGCCGTTGGCAATGACCTTCGATGAACTTAGTGCAGTTAATGCATCAATATTTCCCTTTGGCACACCCTGCAGTGCACATTTTTGATTGGATCGTTTTGAAACTTGGTATGCTTGTTTGGGGTGAACTCTAGATGGGAGCTGTCGATTTTCTTCTATTTCCGTCAAAAAATGTTGCTGCTGGCAACATTCTTAGAACTTAGTTTAGTCAGACCTCAATATTTCCCTTTGGCACACCCTACAGGGCCCATTTATGATTGGGTTGCTTTGAAACATGGCATGCTTGTTTGGGGTGACCTCTAGATGGGAGCTATCAATTTTCCTCCATTTTCATCAAAAATTGTTGCCAACCTTTCAACTTAGTTTAGTCAGGCATTAATATTTCCCTTTGGCACACTCTACATGGCACATTTAGGATCGGATTGCTTTGAAACCTGGCATGCTTGTTTGGCATGACCTCTAGATGGGAGCTATCAATTTTCTGCCATTTCGCCCAAAAAATGTTGCCGCTGGCAATGACCTTTTAACTTAATTTAGTCCGGCGTCAATATATTCCTTTGGCACACCCTACAGGGCACATTTTTGGTCAGATCAGTTTGAAACTTGGTATGCTTGTTTGGGGTTACCTCTAGATGGGAGCTATCAATTTTCTTCGATTTCTGTCAAAAAATGTTGCCACTGGCAATGACCTTCAAGACACTTTGTGCAGTTATGCATCAATATTTCCCTTTGGCACACCCTGCAGTGCACATTTTTGACCGGATCACTTTGAAACTTGGTGTGCTTGTTTGTGGTGACCTCTAAATGGGAGCTATCGATTTTCTTCCATTTCCATCAAAAAATGTTGCCACTAGCAATGTTTTAGTTAAGTCTATATGAGAGCTAATGATTTTCTTCCATTTCTGACAAAAAATGTTGCCAATGACCTTCGAACTTAGTTTAGTCAGACCTCACTATTTCCCTTTGACACACCCTTCAGGGTACATTTATGATCGGATCACTTTGAAACTTGGTGTGTATAGGGTGACCTCTAGATGTGAGCTATTGATTTTTTAGCTCAACTTTGACGTAAGTACCAAAATTAGGTACAATTAGTTTTTGGTACAGAACTTCTATTTGAAGGTTCTGATTTGAATAAATTTTTGAATGAATGTTTAGTAACATGACATATAATACGTTTTTTTTCTCGTGCAGAAATTATGCAAATTAGATGAACTTTGATTTATTCAGTGCTACTAAAACGCAGTAAGTCACATGTCAATACAGCTCAGGCAAGAGGCTGTATTTATGAACCGATCTTCACGAACCGATCTTCACGAACCTTCTTGGGTACCTTTGTTATCACCTTGGGACGAGAACGAGTGTTTCTGGGTGCGGTCCAAAATTCAAGAGGGCTGCCAGTGGCCATGTTGTACTGAAATTAGGTCCAATTAGTTTTTTGTACACAACTTCTATACGGCTCAGGCTAGAGGCCGTATTTATGAACCGATCTTCACGAAACTTCTTGGGTACCTTTGTTATCACCTTGTAACAGGAACGAGTGTTTTTGGGTGCCTTTGTTATTACTGTGCTATGAGAACAAATATTTTGGGGGTTTAGTCAGACCCACTCTGGGACTCAAAAGATTTCTTTTCTGGTTTAGCATCTGACTGTCACCCACCTTTACAATACTTTACCTATACGTTTGTTACAAGCTACGCTCATTGTTTATGTACAGACCGTTACAATACTTTATGTACCTTTGTTGTCAGGTCATTACCTGAATGTTTGTCATTGCTGTAACACATACTATACATGTACATGTCTTCACATGTTGAGCTACAGTGTCATTGACATTTTCATTTTTCATTTCTATAAAAAATGATTGTCATTATCACCAACCTTTGAACTTACTGCATTTGTGCAACAACTTATCCCTTTTGCACTCTCTGCAGAGTATATTTATGAATTTCCATAAAAAAACTCCATTGCCACAAGCAGTGACCCTCAAACTTAGTGCATTTGTGCATTAATATCTTCCTTTGGTATACCTCAGAGGGCACATTCATTATCAGGTTGTTTTGAAACTTTGTATGCTTATTCAGGGTGACAAAGAGACCATCTGTCAACCATGATGGCTGCCCAAGCCCAAAACCCAAAAACTTTTAGCACAGTCTACAGGTTGTATTTAATATGGAGGGATTTCATTGTAACTTTGTAGGATGACTCTGTATTATGTCTAGATGAGAACTTCCCCATTAAGTCATGATCTGTCGACCATGAGGGCTGCCTGTGCTCAAAACCCAAAAACCTTTAGCACAATCTACAGGTTGAATTTATGAAGAGATTTCATTGTAACTTGATAGGAATACTCGTTTTGGAATGATTTCACTGTTGTATTTAATATGGAGGGATTTCATTGTAACTTTGTAGGATGACTCCATATAATGTCTAGATGAGAACGTCCCCTTTTGGTTGCGATCGGTCAACTGTGACGGCTACAGGAGCTGGAAGCCCGAAAACCTTTAGCACAGTCTACAGGTCATATTTATGAAGGGATTTCATTGTAACTTGATAGGAATACTCGTTTTGGAATGATTTCACTGTAACTTGGTAACTTTAGTTGACGTACATTAACTGTGAGGGCCACATTAACCCACAGCTCAGTTCTTTAATTCAGTCTACACCTCAAATTATTTTTATTGAAAACATAGCAAACAGGAAACAGAATTAACACATTCTCGGTTATCAGAATTCTTGTTGTATTTCATATAATCCTTTCATAAACATTGAACATTATCCCTTTCATCAAACACAGCCCATAGTCAAGTTAAGCTACAGTGTCATTGACACTTTCATTAAGAATTGCAGGAAATCACATTCCCCCCCCCTCCCCCCTCCCCAATATTTTTCCAAAGTTCAAATGTGTATTTTTTACACCCCAAAATGTTTTTTACATCCCAAAATGTTGGTGGAGGCCGAGTGGTTTCATATCTCAAGCATGTTATCACCTACATGTGTAGAGACCTAGAACCAACACCAAATGAGTTGAGACTCAGTGGAGGTTCAAAATATGGGTAAAGGTCACTGATGTCTCAACGATATCATTAAGTGTACTTTTCAGAATTGCTGGAAAACAGCATCTTATAACCTCCAAATGCATTCCCACCCAAGAAGTGGGCAGGGGGGGGGGGGGGAGGGGGAGGGCAAACAATTTGAAAGTGGGTCACTTTCATATCTCAGTCTTCGTATGACCTACAGACTTGGAACTAACACCAAATGAGTTGAAACTTACCGTTATAATGCATTTGTGAAGTTAATATATGTATTTCTCCACTCAAAACAAAGTGGGAAGAGCCTACAATTTACATTGGGCCATGCTCATATCTTAAGCATGGTATGACCTGTAGGCCTAGGACCAACAAGAAATGAGTTGAAATGCACAATAGGTTCAAAATATGGGCCAAGGTCACCCGGGGGTCACTGAGTGCATTTTTCATAATTCGTGAAAACTGCATTATAATCCCCAATGCATTCCCAAAGTTCATACATGCATCATGCATTTCATTATTCAGAAAAGTGGGCAGAGCCCAAAATTTTGAAAGTAACCCATTTTCAAAATTTTTGTCCCCATCCACTTTTTAGAACATCAGGGAATATTTTAAATTTTGAAACTTGCATAGCAGTTGCTATATATATATTGAAAAAATGCATAGCATGTAATGAAATTTGCATAGCAGTTTTTAAAACTTAGTTTTCAAAAAAAACAGTTGGCGTGTAAATTATAGTTTGATACTGGTCAAAACTTCTTACTGAATTGGATAATACAGAGGGACATTTTTGCCCAAGGATGTTTTGACTATTGTTGGAAGACATTTTTACCATTGTACTTGAAGATCTTTTTACTAATGTGGGGGGTCATTTTGATCAATGGTGGGGGACATTTTAACCAATTTTGTTTGGGGGTGCTTTGAATATCACCATAGATTACTCATGTTATAAAAAACTGTGGATTCCAAATCACATATTCTGTTTTAATTTGTACTGAGGATTTTCACTTTTCAAGTGAAAATTTTCAATACTGAACTGTATAAATTAATATTTTTTAACATTTTACGGGAAAGTTGCCTCGGATTGGCAAACTTTGCTCTGCCTTCAGTAAAATGCGACTCCGAAGATGCCTTGTGAAAATTCAATCTACATTAAAATTAGGTGAATTTCATGCACAATTTAAAAAAATAACCATCTAAAAGACATTTTGTTGGAAGTATTATATGATATTTGATATAATTTATATAATATTCATAGTTACTAAAATTAAAATCAACAGATAAGGCAAAAAAAGCCTTTTGGTTCACGGGCCAGGCATATTGAAAAAACCCTGTGCATTCGGCAGTTTAATGACTGGCTGTAAATGCATTCACTTCTCAGACACAATTAACGTTCAAACTTTTAGACTGAGGTAATAATTTTTATATGTGATAAGCCACTACCTCCGTAATACGGAGCAGCCACCCTGTGTAGTTGTGACATAAAAGTGGTAATGTTCGTGAAACCTCCACTGAGAAACACAGTTTATTCTTACAAAACAGAAAAATCTGTCATTCATAGTGACAGTGAGTTCACATGTTTGTGAAACTTGAAAGAGGTAGGGCCAAAAATTTGCTTACCATGACAGATCGTTTTCAGCTTTTGAATGGTTATAAGGCATTCCCCTTATAACATGGGTTAATTCACAACAAAGTTGAAACGAAAAGAGGAATCATACAAGTATTCATTTCAACCATTTGCATTCACCGTACATAGTTGAAAGAGAATGATCATTTGGGTGTCCAAATCATCCCCACAAATGACCTGATCCCTATCACCAATGGGCTGATTCATCCATCATTCCTCAAATGAGATTCAATCACACGGCTTATAAACTTAAAAATTATTCAATAAATATTGACTGGAGGATCAAAACAACTTAGCAGCAGAATACTGTTTTTTAATCGGACATGAAAGCCTATTTCTTATCAACCTACCTCAATTGTTTACTACAGGCTTGCACTACATTGGAAGAACCTAACTCAGATAAAATACTCTCTATATTAATCTTTCCCAAGATTTGGGAAAGAAAAGTGGTGTAAAAAACACCATGAAAAAATAAGCCAAAACTGGGTCGAGCGCCATCGGCGCACACCCAGTATGGGACACTCTTCCATAGTACAAATCCACGACTTCCGTAAAACAGTGCGCAATACGTCAGTTCGTCATTCTTTTGATTATCCGCACACGTGGTGGATGTGTGTGCCATCTTTGCTGCAGTAACAGTGATATTTTAACTCGTCGATAATGGTTTTCCTGTGACTGGATTTATGGATCTGAAGATCGTATAATAACATATAATAACAGGACTGTGTTTTATATATTCTCGTTTATATTTTCACCCACATTCTCATTGTTTATTATTTACTATTCCGTTTTCGTGAATGTTTTGTCGACCTCACGCGATTCGACAATTAATTTTTTGATTGATGAATTAATTTTTGGAGTTAGGTGTCAATCTGGGACTTTATGGACAGGATTTCTTCACTCTGTTGAGGGCTGAATTTCTGTTTTTTCGGTCCCTGTCGACCGTCTGGGTTCTGTCATGTACCCACCGTTTTTTTTTTTCTGGCACCTTCTCCCGTAGTTGAGGGTGTTCTTCTACTTTCTGTTTCTGTTGAGTTCACCTTTTTAGCTCACCTGAGCGAAGCTCAAGGGGAGCTTTACTAATCACTTTCTGTCCGGTGTCCGGCGTCCGTCGTCGTCCGTCCGGCGTTAACTTTACATTATCGACTTCTCCTCCTAAACCACTAGCCCAATTTTATTCAAATGTCGGCTAAATGTTTATTACCTAATGCCAATTCAGATTTGTTCAAATGAAGTTGCCCCTCCTCCTGGGTGGTGCCAGACCCCCAAGGGGCACCAAAATCTTTGTAAATCTTCTTCTCATGAACCAGCAGTAGCAGAGACTTGATATTTGGTGTGCAGCTTCCTTTTGAGGTGTAGACTCAGATTTGTTCAAGAGAAGTTTGTGGGGCTATACTTGACGTCGTTATGAGAGGGGCAAAATTTTTTGCCCCGCCCAAAATTTCTATTTTCCAAACCGAGAGGCTGATTTGAACCAAATTTTATGTGAGGGCTTATTGGGTCATGAGTACTTGATTTATGCAAAAAAAAATTTTCCCGCAGCCCCGTGGGAACCGCAGGAGCTAAAAATAGAAAAAAATTAAAACACCCATATCTCCAAAACTGCACGGCACTGAGAATTTTTATTTGGTGTGCAGCTTCCTTATGACCAACAGAAAGGATTGGTAAAAAAAAATTGCCATCGGTTTTATCATAGGGTACAGTTTCGGGACTTTGAAAAAGTGCTGAGTCAGCACTTTTTAACACTGTAGGCAATGGGAAAAACATTAAAAAATCTTCTCCAGATCCAGCAGGCAGAATCTTTTGATATTTGGTATGCAACATTGTAGGGTGGATCTGATTCAAGTTTGTTCAAATCGGCCCCCTGGGTTCATATTTGGGCTCAGTATAGGAGCCCGATTTCGAACTTAGTGCATTTCAGGCAAATTTCTTAAAAAATCTTCTTCTCCAGATCCAGCAGGCAGAATCTTTTGATATTTGGTATGCAACATTGTGGGGTGGATCTGATTCAAGTTTGTTCAAATCGGCCCCCTGAGTTTATATTTGGGCTCAGTATAGGAGCCCAAATTTGAACTTACTGCATTTCAGGCAAATTTCTTTGAAAATCTTCTTCTCCAGATCCAGCAGGCAGAATCTTTTGATATTTGGTATGCAACATTGTAGGGTGGATCTGATTCAAGTTTGTTCAAATCGGCTCCCTAGATTCATATTTGGGCTCACTATAGGAGCTCGAATTCGAATTTAGTGCATTTCAGGCAAATTTCTTCAAAAATCTTCTTCTCCAGATCCAGCAGGCAGAATCTTTTGATATTTGGTATACAATGTTGCGGGGTAGATCTGATTCAAGTTTGTTCAAATCGGCCCCCTGGATTCATATTTGGGCTTACTATAGAAGCCCGAATTCGAACTTAGTGCATTTCAGTCATATTTCTTAAAAAATCTTCTTCTCCAGATCCAGCAGGCAGAATCTTTTCATATTTGGTAAGCAACATTGTGGGGTGGATCTGATTCAAGATTGTTCAAATCGGCCCCCTGGGTTAATATTTGGGCTCCGTATAGGAGCCCGATTTCGAACTTAGTGCATTTCAGGCAAATTTCTTAAA
Source organism: Pictodentalium vernedei (assembly GCA_031216915.1). NCBI lineage: Eukaryota > Metazoa > Mollusca > Scaphopoda > Dentaliida > Dentaliidae > Pictodentalium > Pictodentalium vernedei. The sequence goes on from CM062290.1 coordinate 156,742,590, forward strand.
AAATCTTCTTCTCCAGATCCAGCAGGCAGAATCTTTTGATATTTGGTATGCAACATTGTAGGGTGGATCTGATTCAAGTTTGTTCAAATCGGCCCCCTGGGTTCATATTTGGGCTCAGTATAGGAGCCCGATTTCGAACTTAGTGCATTTAGGCAAATTTCTTAAAAAATCTTCTTCTCCAGATCCAGAAGGCAGAATCTTTTGATATTTGGTATGCAACATTGTGGGGTGGATCTGATTCAAGTTTGTTCAAATCGGCTTCCTAGATTCATATTTGGGCTCACTATAGAAGCTCGAATTTGAACTTAGTGCATTTCATGCAAATTTCTTAAAAAATCTTCTTCTCCAGATCCAGCAGGCAGAATCTTTTCATATTTGGTAAGCCACATTGTGGGGTGGATCTGATTCAAGTTTGTTCAAATCGGACCCCTGGGTTTATATTTGGGTTCAGTATAGGAGCCCAAATTTGAACTTAGTGCATTTCAAGCAAATTTATTAAAAAATCTTCTTCTCCAGATCCAGCAGGCAGAATCTTTTGATATTTGGTATGCAACATTGTGGGGTGGATCTGATTCAAGTTTGTTCAAATCGGCTTCCTAGATTCATATTTGGGCTCACTATAGAAGCTCGAATTCGAACTTAGTGCATTTCAGGGAAATTTCTTAAAAAATTTTCTTCTCCAGATCCAGCAGGCAGAATCTTTTGATATTTGGTATGCAACATTCTGGGATGGATCTGATGCAAATTTGTTTAAATCGGCTTCCTAGATTCATATTTGGGCTTACTATAGAAGCTCGAAGTCGAACTTAGTGCATTTCAGGCAAATTTCTTAAAAAATCATCTTCTCCAGATCCAGCAGGCAGAATCTTTTGATATTTGGTATGCAACATTGCGGGGTGGATCTGATTCAAGTTTGTTCAAATCGGCCCCCTGGATTCATATTTGGGCTCACTATAGAAGCTTGAATTCAAACTTAGTGCATTTCGGGCAAATTTCTTCAAAAATCTTCTTCTCCAGATCCAGCAGGCAGAATCTTTTGATATTTGGTATGCAACATTGCGGGGTGGATCTGATTCAAGTTTGTTCAAATCGGCCCCCTGGATTCATATTTGGGCTTAATATAGAAGCCCGAATTTGGACTTAGTGCATTTTGGGCAAATTTATTAAAAAATCTTCTTCTCCAGATCCAGCAGGCAGAATCTTTTGATATTTGGTATGCAACATTGTGGGGTGGATCTGATTCAAGTTTGTTCAAATCGGCTTCCTAGATTCATATTTGGGCTCACTATAGAAGCTCGAATTCGAACTTAGTGCATTTCAGGCAAATTTCTTAAAAAATCATCTTCTCCAGATCCAGCAGGCAGAATCTTTTCATATTTGGTATGCAACATTGCGGGGTGGATCTGATTCAAGTTTGTTCAAATCGGCCCCCTGGATTCATATTTGGGCTCACTATAGAAGCTCGAATTCGAACTTAGTGCATTTCAGGCAAATTTCTTAAAAAATCTTCTTCTCCAGATCCAGCATCAAAATCTTTTCATATTTGGTAAGCAACGTTGTGGAGTGGATCTGATTCAAGTTTGTTCAAATCGGCCCCCTGGGTTTATATTTGGGCTCCGTATAGGAGCCCAAATTTTAACTTAGTGCATTTCAGGCATATTTCTTAAAAAATCTTCTTCTCCAGATCCAGCAGGCAGAATCTTTTGATATTTGGTATGCAACATTGTGGGGTGGATCTGATTGTGATTCATGAACGTATTTATTTGTAAAGTTGATAGAATCTTAGACAAAATTTGCAGAAAAGATCTACTATAGAAGGGGTGGTATCCAGGGTGAACCGTTTACCCAAATCTAGCAGTACTAATGCATTATTCACACAAATCTCCGTTCAAATTTTATGACCCCTCATTGGAACACACGCATTCAGCTCATTCCAACAAAGGTCATATGCCATGTTTTCGAGACAAAGGAATAAAAATTTTAGTTATTCATGAAATTTTTAGGCAACTGTTGTCTGTTATTCACATTGCTTCATGAAATTTCAGTACTTTTAGAAGTTACCTCAGTAATCAAGGGTTAATTAATTCCCCTTAATTAAATGTCGCCTCTAAAAAACAACCACTTTGCATATCTTACCTTTTTACCAGCATAACTGCCAAAACTTGTCAGCATTCTTCGCAAAAATCGCTATTCAAATTTTAATTTTTGTCTCTTAAACATACATGTACTTATCGCTTGTAAATACCCCATTGGAATGAGCTTTTTGAGCTCATTCCAATGAGAGGTCGCACACCATGCTTTTTGAGTCAAAAAAGCAATTTTTTTAGTTATTCCAGAATTTCGTACGTAAAACACAGCTTTATGACTTCACATTAAAATGAGCTCTCTAAGCTTGTTCCAATCAACATTCACGCACTATGTCTTTCACACAAAAAATAAAATTTTCCATTTATTCAGGAATTTTGTTTGCAAGAACACTCTTACACCCCCCCCCACACACACACACACAAACACACACACACACACACACACACACACACACACACACAAACACAGACACACACATCTAAAAGTTTGTCAGCAAAAAAACAGTTACTTCAATTTTTAAATGCATTATAGGAACAACTTGCCTAATCAAATTTAAATACTTTTGCATCATTCTGTATCTAGAACAAACCATTTACCATATCTTTACGCAAAATTCTCCAGCATCATTCACAAAAAAACACCATTATTTATATATTCACATTTCTGTCTCAAAAATATACCTGATCTTCCCATACCCCTATTGGAATAAGCTGTTTGAGCTTGTTCCAATGATGATAAAAAAAACTAATATTTTGGAAAATTTGTGAAAATTTTTGTTTTCTTGCATGCAAATATATACATGTAGCACATGGAAGATATCCACAGTTGGGGAGAGATGTCCAAGGCTATCTCTTCACATTCCTTGTTTGTGCTTCATGCTAAACCAGTTTGTCTGCAGAGATAAATTTGCTTTATTAAAAATCATTGGAGATTGGCCACACACCAATGATTTTAAATAAAACTAATTTTAGGTAACAAATGTTGAACTTCAAACAAAATCTATCGCTCAACCAGTTAATGTTGATGAGGCATGACATGGTGAAGGTGACCTAAAATACTTCTTAGAGTCACTTTGTCAGGTGAGCGATTAAGGCCACGTGGGGCCTCTTGTTCTTGTACTGCTCTCACCTCTGTTATTTCCAGTTCGGTTCCTTTAGGACAATTTCTTTTGCCCTTGCCTTGGTGCGTTCTCGCGGCCGTTTCGGGAGCCTCCCGACTCGACCACGTCTGGTGTGATTTTACCCCCTCCGTGGGGGATGTGCAGCCCCTTCCCACTCCTGTGGGGGGGGGGGGAGGGGGGTGGCAAAGGGGGTATGGACCCTTCACTGGTTAAGAGGGTCAGAGGTGAAGCCACTTTGCCGGTTCGTTCCCCTGTCCAGTACGGGCAGTGAGCTTAGGGAGGCCCTCTCCTTACACACTCAGGTTCTGTCAAAGAGCCTTCACGTTGCTTCCAGCTTTGCTCATGATGGGCTATGTGTCTTCCGACTCAGAGGAAGAGTCAGACATGCTTGATGTCGAGAGCCAGCAGTCTTCGGACTTTGGGGCAGCTCTTGATTTCGTGTGTGGGTTCCTTCCGGATCTCAAACCATCTAACCAGTCGACAGTGTCAGCCAGGCTGCGATCATCGGTCGTGCGCCAACAGCCTATGGAGCAACCAGCTTCTGGGTGTCTTCGACCGTGCCAGTCGGTACAGTTGGTTGAAGCATTTTCAGCCTTGGACTCTAAGCTAAGTTCCAAGGCTATGAAGGCTGCGTTCTTCACCAGGGTTGACACCTTTTTTGCCTCCGGCGCGTTATCGTTCCTACGATTCCACCAATCCGTCAGTCTACCAGACTTTGACGGTTTTGGATCAGGACTCCAATTCCCTCGGGCTTTCCAAGTCCAAGTCTGCCATCATTCCGATGACGACTCTGGAGTCCACATTGGGCTTATCGAGAGAGATGCTTGGTATGCTTTCTCTCTCCGACCACATTGTCTCAGCTTTAGCTGCTTATCTGCCCCCAGATAAGTTTGACGAGGTAAGGCTCCTTTGCATGTGCTGTCCAAGGCGCTCATGCATCTTGCTCACATGCATACCTGTAACATGGCTAATCTGGAATTAGTTCGAAGGGACTCTGTGCTGGACACAGGCTGATCCCTTCCTGAGGAGCAGTGCGCTACTCTTCGATCTGCTTCTTTAGCAGGTCCGTAACTTTTCCATGGTTCTGTGTTGACGGTCCGGGATGACGTCCTACGTCATTCCAAAGATCAGCTGCTGTTTCTTTAGCTTGATCAGCCTTCTAGGGTAGGCACGGGCCGTTCCAAGCCTAACAAGTACCCTCTGCGAAGCAAAGGGGCTGATCCTTCTGCCTCCGCTTCTACTTCTTACTCAAGGGGTAAGGGTAAGCATCGGCAGTCTTGAGGGAAGTCCCAGGATTCTTCATTCAGTAGAGGAGGTGTTTTCTCCTCTCGTGAGCCTCGTCAGGGTTCGAAATGAATTTTCCTCACCTCGACTCGTCCCAGGTTGGAGGAAGGATAGCAGAGTTCGCATACCGTTGGGCCACCATCACATCCGATCCTTGGGTGTTAGATGTTGTTTGGTCCAGGCTGCGAATATCCTTCCAAAGGCACCCCACTCTATCCAGGGTGCCTCTTCCAACCACAGTTCCTTCAGACATTTTAGGTCTGGAACTTTTGTCCATGGAGATAGACAATCTCCTGACAACTGTGGCGATTGAGGTCATCAAGAACATTAGGTCAGTGGGTTTCTATTCCCACCTGTTCTTGGTGCCGAAGAAGGACGGCCGACTCCGACCGGTTATCGATCTGAGTTTCCTGAACCAGTCTATCATTGCTCCCAAGTTCAGCATGGAGACTTTCAGGTCGGTCCTCCGTTCATTCACCAGGGCGATTTCGCTTCCAGCTTCGACCTGCGAGACGCTTACTTTCATGTTCTGATTCAATGGGCGTCATCGTTTTTCTGGGGCGAGTTTACCAGTTCAAGGCCATGCCTTTCGGCCTCAACCTGGTTCCTTGGGCCTTCACCAGACTGATGTCGCATGTGATAGCTTTTCATCGCACACAGTCCAGGGTGACTACTTCGGCATATCTGGACAATATCCTCCAGGGGCATTCCAATGCTGCCTTACTGGAGTCGGATGTCACCACTCTGTTGAGCTTGCTCACGTCACTAGGTTTCAGAGTCAACGAGGAGAAGTCAGACCAGGTCCTTTCTCAGTCGTTTTATCATCTGGGGATAGCATTCCTCACACAATTCAATTTGGTGGCGGTTCCCCAGGCCAAGGCTGTGATTCTCTCAGCTTTTGCTCTGACTCTGTCCCAGTCCACTTCCGCGACGGCTCGGAGTATTCTCCAGCTTATCGGTCTCTGCTGTTCGGTGACGGATCTTATTCCTCTAGGTCGGCTGCGTGTCAGACCTCTCCAACACTTTCTGCTCAGTCGTTGGAGGCCGAATTTAGATTTTCTGGATCTGGTGCTTCAGTTTCCAGAATATCTTTATCCTCACCTTCTCCTCTGGGCGGATGTCCAGTGGCTTTCGCAGGGTGTTCCATTGGACTTACCCACGTCCGATCGCGTTCTGACGGCAGATGCCAGCGATCTCGGATGGGGTGCGACGTTGGATCCTCTAGGTCTTTCCATTCAAGGGATGTGGGACCCGGATCATGCAGCTCTACACATCAACCAGAAGGAGCTTCTTGCTCTTCTGAGTTTCAGGCAGTGGATCCCTCACCTGTCGAATCGCCAGGTCCTTCTGTTGTCCGACCATTCGACGGTGGTTGCTTACATTCGGAACCAGGGCGGCACGCACTCCGTTCCAATGTACGAATTGGCTCGGGATCTTCTACTGCTCGCTCAGGATGTCCACACCGGGGTGGCTGTTTGTCACATTCCCGGTCGTCTGAACATCCTAGCCGACTCCCTGTCCCGTCGGGGCAGGGTCTTTTCCACCAGGTGGATGCTCCACATGGCGGGTTCCATCGATCTCTTGCGACTCGTTGGAACCATCTGGTGGACACTTTTGTGTCCCCGTGTCCAGATGCTCTGGCTTTCGCCGTGGATGCTCTGGCCCTCCTTTGGGATGGTCTTGGCGGCTATGCCTTCCTACCGGTTCCGATTCCGCCTCAGGTTCTCGCCCAGATATGAACCTGCAGTCGTCGAATCCTTTCGATCACACCCGTCGCCTCTGTGGGTGTGGATCAATCTGCTCCGCTCTCTGTTAGTGGCGGTTCCGGCATGTCTCCCTCTACCTTGCGGCTTTCTTTGCCAAAGTTGCCCGGGGAGGTTTTACGTTGACCCGGCTTCATTGTGCCTTCGCACATGTCCTTTATCGGGTCCTGTCGCCTCCGTAGTGGTTTTTCGAGACACGCAGTGGAGTTGCTTTTCTTCTTCAAGGAGGCGTTCACTCCACTGGTTTAGCCCCTTTGGCTAAGTGGAAGGTTCTTCTGTCGATGGTGTGCGATCACTCTGTTGCTTCTGTCACTCCTTCGATCACACCGCGTGTGGAGTTTCTGGTATATGTTTGTTTCTGGGGGTCTCCAGCAATGGGTACATGTCCATGCTTCGGAGACATTTTTTCATATGTGATACCGCATTGTTTCGACACTCATCCTTGCCTCTCCAAGCTTGTTCAGCTCTTTTCCTTGAAAAGGCCTAGGACTTTGCAGTTTCCTCCAAGACGGTCACTTTCTTGGGCGCTACTCTGCTTGGGGGTGGGGGGCGTTCACGCCTTTATCCTGGATGAATATGCGTTCTCTCACATGCCAGATCTCTCCTGCATCCATTTCTTGATGGATTTGTCTTGCTATTTGTGCAGCTTCCGCTCATCTAGCTACTGGTGATTGTATTACCAATTGTTTTTTCTGCCACGAGGTGCGTGCATTGTCTTCCTCTTTTAATAACTCTGTCATGTTGTCGGATGATGGATGTTATTCTGGCAGCCTTCTGGAGAAATGCTACATTCTCCTTTTATCTGCGACAGTTGCAGGAGCCGATAGAGGACCTTGGTCCTTGGGGCCCTCTTTCTTCGGCTCAGGCTGTTGTCTATCCCGGCTACTGTCAGTATTTATGTACAGATCAATGAGATCTTTACAATACTTTACATGTACCTTTGTTATCAGGTCATTACCTAGATGTGTGTCTTTGCTATGTCACATACTATACATGTTCATGTCTTACACAAATTGAGCTACAGTGTCATTGACAGTTTCATTTTAGCTTAACTTGACATAGTCAAAATAAGCTATTGCCATCATGCGAGCAGAAGTCTGTAAGTCTGTTCACATTTTCTTTAGCACAGGCTACACCCCATAGTTCTTGTTCGATCATCACTAAATTCCATGTGTAGGTGCGAGGTCACATCTAAATGAGAACGACATATTTTGGTCACAACCGGTCAACCTTGGTGGCTGCGTGGGTTCGAAACCCCAAAACCTTTAGCTCAGTCTACAGGTCATATTTATGAAGGGATTTCATTGTAACTTGGTAGGATGACTCCATATTATATCTAGATGAGAACGGCACATTTTGGTTGCGATCGGTCAACCTTGATGGCTGTACAGGTTCAAAACACAAAAACCTTTAGCACAGTCTACAGGTCATATTTATGAAGGGATTTCATTATAACTTGGTAGGATGACTCTATATAATGTTTAGATGAGAACATCGTATTTTGGTCAGGTTCGGTCAACCGTGTTGGCTGCAGGTATATGTGACCTAGATTCCTTTAGTACAGTCTGCAGTTTGCATTTATAAAGGGATTTCATTGTAAATTGGTAGGATGACTCAGTATGCTGTCTAGATGAGAACATACTATTTTGGTCGTGATCAGCCAACTGTGATGGCTGCATGGGTTTGAAATACAAAAATCTTTAGCACAGTCTACAGGTCATATTTATGAAGGGATTTCATTGTAGCTTGATAGGATGACTCCGAATAATGTCTAGATGAGAATGATGCATTTTGGTCACGATCGGTTAACCGTAATGGCTTCCCCTGTTGGAAACCCAAAAAACATTTGTAACTTGGTAGGATGACTCCATATAATATCTAGATGAGAACGATACATTTTGGTTGTGATCGGTCAACCTTGACGGCCGTTCGGGTTCATAACCCAAAAACCTTTAGCACAGTCTACAGGTCATATTTATGAAGGGATTTCATTATAACTTGGTAGGACGACTCTGTATAATGTCTAGATGAGAACATCGTATTTTGGTCAGGTTCGGTCAACTGTGTTGGCCGCAGGTATATGTGACCTAGATTCCTTTAGTACAGTCTACAGTATGCATTTATAAAGGGATTTCATTGTAAATTGGTAGGATGACTCAGTATGCTGTCTAGATGAGAATATACTATTTTGGTCATGATCGGTCAACTGTGATGGCTGCATGGGTTTGAAATACAAAAACCTTTAGCACAGTCTACAGGTTATATTTATGAAGGGATTTCATTGTAGCTTGGTAGGATGACTCCAAATAATGTCTAGATGAAAATGATGCATTTTGGTCACGATCGGTTAACCGTGATGGCTTCCCCTGTTCGAAACCCAAAAACATTTAGCACAGTCTACAGGCCGTATTTATCAAGGGATTTCATTGTAACTTGGTATGTTGACTCCATATTATGTCTAGATGAGAACATCCTATTTTGGTCAGGTTCGGGCAAATGTGACTGTGGTACACCCACTTTTGAAGTAACTGACCGCTTTTGTAGTAGCTCACCACTTTTGAAGTAAAAATCGACCACTTTTGAAGTAACTCACCACTTTTGAAGTAAAATGAGGTCTCCACTTTTGCAGTAACCATCGCCCACTTTTGAAGTAAAAAAACAAGGTCACTACTTTTGAAGTAATATTTGACCACTTTTGAAGTAAAAAGATTTCCCTTTTCTAATGGCTGTGGGACTTTGAAAATTTTGACCTAATTTTTTCCATTTCATTTTTTTTGCACGAAACGAGTAGAATTTGAACAGAGTTTTCTTTTTTACCTAAACTCTCCTTGATTTTATGCCCCCAATAGCATCTTAAATCTAGGTTGTCTGTCCGTCCGGATCAACACATCAGTTTTATGCCCATCCTTCTGTCCGTCCGTCTCTCTCATCTGAAAGGTTTGTTTTCAGCCATCGTTTTATGACGGTGGGCAATGGTCTAGCGATTTAGGTATTGGACTCCTGATTGTCAGGCCGTGTTGCTGAGGGTTCGAATCCCGGCGGGGGATCAGAAACCAATTCCAAATTCCTCTAAAATCTGAAACACACACAAACCCTTGACAACCACAGCAATTTCGCCGTACTGTAACCAGCGCGATCCACACTTCCACGCTGCTACCGAAAGGAAGATGAAGCATGTAATCATGAGAACTTCAACTAAAAACATAGATTCCAACCATAGTTTTTTTTTTTTTTTTTTTTTTTTTTTTTTTTGACGTTGTGCACTGGTCTAGTGGTTTAGGTGTTGGACTCCTGATTGCCAGGCGGTGTGCCAAGGGTTTGAATCCTGGCGGGAGATCAGAAACCAACATTCTAAGTTAATCTAAAACATAACTGTGTCGAGAAAGGAGAGAGAGAGGGGGTGGGGAGAGACCTTTCGCAAATGCTGTTCTGCACATACGCAGTGTTTATTAATATACAGTTGACCAATAAATATCTGCACTCACCGAGCCAACAAGAGATTTCTTTGAGATACGATTTGCATACAACTGTAGACTTGTGGGTTTCACAACGGGTATAACAACACCAATGTCGACCCCAATCAGGGCGCTAGAAGGCCCCAGTAAAAACAATACCATACTCGACAAATACTTACACTCATCGAGCCTGTAGCAAGTTGCTTTTACCATGAGATCCGACTTTCATACAATTGTGAACCCATGGCTTTCACAATGAGTGTAGCAATACAAATGTCGACCTCAGTCAGGGCGTTCTGAGGCCTAGTAAGGGCTTTTGTCCCTGAATGACACAATACAACTCGACAAAAAGCAAACATGCTAAAGCTTTGACCCTCTCACTCCCACTCTGGAGAGACATAGTACGCAATACTCAAGTTGGGTATAGAGTGCATCACAGAACCATTCTACTGAAGAGTATTGATACATTCACCTGTACCTCAACATTATTCAGTAATCAAAATGGGTCCAGTTTGTGTAACAAATACGGTCAACAATATCCAGAAATTGTATCCTTGGACACTAGCCAAGCAGTGACCCATCAAAAATGCCGACATACTTCCAGATGTATGTCCTATTCAAACAAGCTCAACCATTTACAGATGTTTGTTTATCTAAATAAACTTAATTACATGTCAAACAGCACTTATCTGACTCCAGTTTTTGCAATGAGTCGTGTGCTGGAATAAACACGAGGACTAGTCCTGGCGGAATATACCTAACTCAGCCACATGTTCTATGTTCAGTACATTGTAACCATTTTGGAACTCCCACGGTTGCTTCCGACTTGCCTGTGGTGCTGCCCTCCCCCACCTACAAGACACATCAGAGGGCAGTCAGGATTAGGGAATACAAACATGTTTCGGATCTTGAAACTAGCAGTCATGGCATTCCAGATGTTCTCTACCACAGGCAGTGTAGATCCAGATTTACATTAAAAAGAAGTTTTCTAGAACTACATGCCTTCACAGGATACGATACTGTTAGTGCTTTCGCTAGATGTGGGAAACTGTCTGCTTTACGAATGTTGAAACAAGATAAAGATGTTGCCAAAATGTTTCAAGAGCTTGGGAGAGAATAGATTCTCTCTACCAACAACTAGAACTGTTCACCTGCAAACTACGATGTCCAAAAATGTTAAGCACCCCCCCCCCCCCCTTCTCTATCAGACCTGTGGGTATATGAATATCTCATATTGTGACGTTCCCCATTCCTCTATTTGAGCGGGCAAGGATCCTCAAAAGTGGTGAACATTTGCTGGCTATTGACCGTTTCACTGTCGTGCATATCTGACATATGCTGCACCGCATTCAGTCCGATTTTAGCGAGACTGTTTAGGTCACTCCCTGTTTTGCTTCTCGTAAATTGAGAGGAATGTTCAGTCTTGACTGTTTTGGTGGTGGAAATATCAGCGTTTGGGCCGGTCACTTCTCTCGAGGCAAAACACCACTTCACATTGTCGGCAGAAACATGAATGCACAAATGTACATGGGACACATGTTAGAGCCGATTGCCATCTGCAGTCACTGTTTCGTTGGAAACCGATTTCGTTATTTGGACGATAATGTCAGGCCTCACCTTGCGAGAATTCAAGGATATGCAACAGGACATGACCTGGATGGATTTTCCTGTAAAGAACCCAGCCTGCAACCCGATAGAACATCTGTGAGACATGCTCGACATGAGTGTTTCATGCATATGATATAACGCCAACATTGTATTTCTACAAACTCCAGGGATCCAATTTAAATACGTGAAGTTTTATTAGCTCACCTGACTGAAAGTCAGGGTGAGCTTTTCTTATCACTCTTTGTCTGTTGTCTGCCGTCTGTCGTCCGTCGTCCGCCGTCCTGCATGAAGGTGGTGTTTGAGCCTCTTTCTCCTAACCACTGGCCACATTTTAATTAAATTTCATGTAAGTAGTGGTTATATAGGGACATTTGGGTTTTTCTTCAAATTGGATTTCTGCTCAAATTGTGGAGTGGAGTGGGACCAAAATGCACAAAATTTTAAAAAATCTTCTCATGAACCAGCCATAGCAGAGACTTGATATTTGGTATGCAGCTTCCATTTGAGGTGTAGACTCAAGTTTGTTCAAGAGAATTTGACGGGCAATATTTACCTTTGTTCTGAGAGGGGCAAGAATTTTTGCCCCACCCAAAATTTCTATTTTCTGAACCCAGAGGCCGATTTGAACCAAATTTAATATGAGGTATTGTTGGGTTATAATTACTTGATTTATGCAAAAAATTTTTTTACTGCAGCCCCGTGGGAACCGCAGGAGCTAAAAATAGAAAAAAATTAAAACGCCCATATCTCCAAAACTGCATGGGACCGAGAATTTTTATTTGGTGTGAAGCTTCCTTAGGACCAACAGAAAGGATTGGTAAAAAAAAATTGCCATCGGTTTTATCATAGGGTACAGTTTCGGGACTTTGAAAAAGTGCTGAGTCAGCACTTTTTAACACTGTAGGCAATGGGAAGAACATTAAAAAATCTTCTCCAGATCCAGCAGGCAGAATGTTTTGATATTTAGTATGCAACATTGTAGGGTGGATCTGATTCAAGTTTGTTCAAATTGGCCCCTGGGTTCATATTTGGGCTCAGTATAGGAGCCCGATTTCGAACTTGGTGCATTTCAGGCAAATTTCTTAAAAAATCTTCTTCTCCAGATCCAGCAGGTAGAATCTTTTGATATTTGGTATGCAACATTGTGGGGTGGATCTGATTCAACTTTGTTCAAATCGGTCCCCTAGATTTATATTTGGGCTCAGTATAGGAGCCTAAATTTGAACTTAGTGCATTTCAGGCAAATTTCTTTGAAATTCTTCTTCTCAAGATCCAGCAGGCAGAATCTTTTGATATTGGGTATACACCATGCTTAGGGGGGTGAGATTCAATTTTGTTCAAGCCAAGTCTCTGGGTTTATATTTAGGCTCACTGTGGGAGCCCAAATTATAACTTAGTTCAAAATGAGGAATTTTCTTTAAAAATCTTCTTCAGATCCAGCAGTCGGACTGTTTTGATATTTGGTTTGCAGCATCCTTAGGGAGGTGAGATTCAAGTTTGTTCAAGCCATGTCCTTAGGTCCATATTTCGGCTCACAATCTTCTTCTTCAGATCCAGCAGTCAGAATGTTTTGATTTGGGGGGGTGGGGGGGGGGGGGGGGGGGGATTCAAGTTTGTTAAAGCCAAGTCCCTGGGTCCATATTTGGGCTCCCTGTGGGGGCCCGAATTATAACTTGGTCAATATGAGGAATTTTTCTTTAAAAATCTTCTTCAGATTCAGCAGTCGGAATGTTTTGATATTTGGCATGCAGCAACCTTAGGGTGCTGAGATTCAAGTTTGTTCAAGCCAAGTCCCTTGGTTCATATTTGGGCTCACTATGGGAGCCCGAATGACAATTTAGTTCAAAATGAGGAATTTTCTTTAAAAATCTTCTTCAGATCCAGCAGATGAATGCTTTTGATATTTTTTATGCAGCATCCTTAGGGGGGTAAGATTCAAGTCTGTTCAAGCCATGTCCCTAGGTCCATTTTTGGGCTCATTGTGGGAGCTCTAATTGTAACTTAGTTCAATATGAGGAATTTTCTTTAAAAATCTTCTTCTTCAGATCCAGCAGTCGGAATGTTTTGATATTTGGTGTGCAGCATCCTTAGGGGGGTAAGATTCAAGTTTGTTAAAGCCAAGTCCCTGGGTTCATATATGGGCTCCCTGTGAGAGCCCAAATTATAACTTAGTTCAATATGAGGAATATTCTTTAAAAATCGTTTTTTTTAGATCCACTGTTCAGAATCTTGGGATATTTGGTATAAGCTTTCTTAGGAGGAGCAGATGCAACTTGTTGAAATCAATTCTCTGGGTTGATATTTAGACTACCATGTCAGGTGAGCGCCCTCAGGCCCCCTGGGGCCTCTTGTTAATCATGCATTAGCTAAGTCCGAATTTGTTAATGGATATTAACATCGGTGGCAAATTGTGAGTTGGGAAAGACTCAGTAACAGAATGCATGTGAGTTAATGCACTCCAATATTTCCACTAAAATCATATTGCCATGAGCATGACAAAGAAAGTGGAGCAGAGTTTCAAAAACATCTACAGTATAGTTAAAGTTTTGCTGGGTTTTTCCAATTTACCTTAGACATCTGACGTCACGTAAAAGGGCTAACTGGTACTTAGTAAATGTACCAGCGTTGTTGAGAGGGAATTATATTGGGGTTGGAGTACAATGTAATGCACAGCAAAAATCAATGCAGAATGCGTATAGGTGAGAGAGCATTAGTGAGCCGGGATGTGGAAGGGTAGGTCATGGGGGGGGGGGGGGGGTCTTTATTTACAGTACTGGTGGGCCATCATGGACCCCTTCCCCTCAACACGACGTTGGCATTTATATTTTGCAATTTTACTTTTACCCATGGAAAGTATGTTAAAAACACCCAAGTCAACTGAATCCGGTTGGTGTATTTTCACTACATTACATTGCTCTCTGTAAGACATCACATGACCTCAGACCTACCTGGCCTCTCTTGAGGCCAAGGGTGCCTGAGGTGATATGAAGTCTTACAGAAACTGTGCTACTGACAAGACACCCGACTATGATGGGGCACGCTTGGCTTAAAATCATTTAGAGTTTGGACTAAAGGTTAATAATTTGGGGGAATTTCCTGAGGGGTAAATACTCCCTTACCACCCCCACCCCAACCTGATGCTTACGCCACTTATATGCACGTATAGTTTATAAACAGTGGTGATAAAACCCATGACACAATACAAATATATTATTCTCGGCAACGCAGGTTTTACAAAAATAAGTATTCAGAAATAGCAACTCCTCACAACATGCTCGCATTAATTAATGCATTACTGAGGTGTAAACCGCTTTTCAGCACGTGAATTTTAACCTCTCCTTAACCATTTTGTGTTACTGGATAAATGGTTCAGTAAATTTTACCACATGTAAAACCCACAATGTGTATTTGGAGACGGTATGGACACGTTTTGCAATTAAAAGTAATTCATATGTTACCTATCTAGATATCTGCACCATAACACCTGCAAATTTTATAGTATTTTGGCACTAAAACGAACTTTGACCTTTTATAATGGACTACTATACAAATTCCCATACATAATTTATATGTTGTTTTGCGCGTATTTCAATACTTATTAAAATAATGCTGAAAGGTTTACCGTAGTGGTGTTCCATTTCCGTTTAAAATAGTGAAATGTTTCTCCCCTACCCCATTGTCGAAACAAGCTTACTTTTTCTGATGGGAGCATTGATTGTAATGCATATTTTTCATTGAAAGCTGTGAAATCTGACTTGCTATCATGCATTTCCACATACTAGAGATACTGATCTCATGGAAAAATGCAGTGGCAATTTGTGCACAAGTTTGGTACCGGTGAGCTAATTTGTACCCACCCAGCTGAAGGACTATGTTTGCAAGAAGAATATTACTCATTGTACTTCCGTCCACCACACCTCACCTCACCTCACCCTACCAAACCCCACCACACCCCACTCCACCATTCACTGACCAGCAGTTCCATCACATTATGAAAAATTGCCACTGATCAACTCACTGTAAACAGAAAAAGAGACACACTGCCTATTGGTATATAGTACCGACTTAATTTCTACAGAAGCCCTGTCGAATGGCCTAATACTTAATTCACTACTAAGATCCATCGGCCGCACTCTCCAACCATAACAACTTCAGTGCAAGTTTCATAAAAATCCGTACAATTATTTTATGCCAGATATGGGCTTCTGTTGTTTAACCTAAGCGTGCATAATCGTAGGTTCACAAGTAGCACAGCAAATAAACAAATGTGCTCTGAATAGGTGCAAACTGTTTAACCTACGATTGTGCCCAGCTGTTTGCTGCGGAAATTGTTGACATATAGTTATGTAATATCAGGTTAGTCCACACAAATTCAAACTCCCCTATGTTGCAAATTTATATACAGGCGATTTCTTATGAAACTTTAACTGGCATGACTAGGAGCACACAACTACACAGAAAATATTTTTTGCGGATAGCAGTCCTTTAGGTGAAACCAATACTTCTTATGCAGGGAATGTAATGTTTGTAGTTACATACTTGTAACTAAAGAAATGTGTATAATTGTACAAATAATTATTGAACCCTGTACTAATCTTAAAAAATGAATATAATCACGAATGACTGCTTTAAAACATCTTACTTTACAAGCCGACCGGGTCGTATGAGGTAAACTTGATAAATTCTGAATAAGCTTAAGCTGATAAAAGTTCCAAGGCTTTGCAGTAATAAAAAAATTACAGAACGGTTTCCAATATCTTCTGTGTTGAATATCTAATATGTTCGATTGTTATTAAAAAATAAAAAAATAAATGACAGAATGGTTGGATATGAGTTTAAACCAAGAAAATTAAATTTATTTTGTATCTTGCACGTGTCAGTACAGAAGTGTGGAAGGCACATTGGCCGCCAGTATTTATCTCTCCTCGCCGCAATATTATCTCGCCACGAGATATTTATTATGGCGAGATATTTATTACGTCGAGGCGAGATATCTCACCACTGCAAAAGAATAATAACTTGCTGAGGCAATTTAATTACCGACGTGGGAGGTACATTAGGTTTCCAATATTTATCTCGCCGTGGCGAATTAACTATCCCGCTGTGGTGAATTAATTATCCCGCTGCGGCGAGATAATACCTTGCATCGTCAAGACAAATGCAATAGCAAAATGACCGTTCTTGATAACTGTCTTGAAGCAGTAACCTAGCAGCCACAGCTTTGCCCCAAAACTCTACTCAGTGCACATTTCGAAGTTGATGCAGTCCACAGATTACCATGATCAAGTGCTCAAGACATCCACTTTCCAACTCGTTCCTACCCTGCCACACTCACCCACTCGACATAGTGGCTCTTGCAGGTGGTTTAACCTGATGGGTCTTCTCCATGACAGAGTGATCTCACCACACAACTCCTTCAATCCTGTGGCTCAACACGACACAACCCTACCATTCTTCCCATCTGTTACTTGAGTAAGAAGTTTGATCCACACAGTAGTCTACCCGGCAATTTTTTTTTTTTTTTTTTTTTTTTTGTGGGGGGGGGGGGGGGGGGGGGGTATTTTTTATGCGTTATGTTCAATGTTGAGACGAAAAAAAAAAAATTTTTTTTGCCTGAAAATTTTGGGTCCATTTTTGACTTGTTTTTAATATCTCCTTTAAACCCCTGTAGTCAGAATGCTTTCATATTTGGTATACAACATCTCTTGGAGGGTTAGATTCAAGTTTGTTCAATCCTAGCCCCTGGGTTGATATTTGGGCTTCCTGTGGGAGCCGAAATTTTAACTTAGTGCAATATATAAGGAAATTTCATTTAAAATCTTCTTCAGATCCACCAATCAGAATCCTTTCATATTAGTCAGGCGGCATTTGTCCATATTATGGCGCTACTTCTTTTTTTTTGCCAAGTCTGGTTTCTCACCTGAGTTAGTTTGACAATGTCCCTAGGAAGAAAATTCAACTTGTTGTCAACTTGGCGGAGGCGTAAAACTGCCACCATATTGGATTTCAAAATGGCCGCCAACGCAAACCTATTTTCGTTATTATCTCGGAGACTAATGATGATAGAGTGTTCATTTCAGTGCCTTTACCCCCATTTTTAGGGTCTACGAGTAGCGTGGACTGATTTCCAGGAAGGTGGGATGGTGGCCATCTTGAATTTGAAGATGGCCGCCATTGAAAAAAATTATTTTCTCTTTTTTCTCGAAAAATAAAGCGTATTATAAGGCATGGCATACATTTTTCTAGTAAAACAAACTAGATAATGTAGTTTCTTGAACGTAATGTGATGGAAACATTGAAATCCAAGATGGCCAAAATGGAACGAGTGGGTATGCAAAGCAACAATATTTTGAAATGAGTGGAAACTGACACAACACAATTCCAGCTTTATGTAAGTATATAAAGTACCATATGCTGTGATTGACTGGAACTCTCAAGGATGCTATACTGGTGAAATGTCACTCTTGAACATCTTCATCTGCAGGGCTGTCAGGTTCGACATTCTCACAAGATTCACCACAACCACAGAGGTCTGTGCAGAGCAACATATTTTTCCTGCATCCGCATGAACGTCTTGTGCAACCAGTTTTACAATTGCATTTCCTCAGCTCTAATAAGGATTCTGGTGCTGGAGCATTCAAACACATGACCGGTTTAAGTTGAACTTCTACTGACTCCCAGAAGTAGTCTGGGTGAGGGTAATTTAGGAAGAGGTGTTACAGAAGACTTCCACACAAGGGTCATATAAAAAGCTCGAGAAGTGTGTGGGTTTAGTGTTCCTTGAGTTGGTGGCAACTGTTGTCCTTCTTTGCCTTTCCTTGCAAATAGAGTCCATCTAAGATCTTTCAAGTTATCCATCTCATCTATATCGGAGGTAGAGTATAAGGAACACACATATCGCTCCATTTGATTGTAGATTAGCGGCATTACATCTTCTTGTGATCCAAATCCATTGAATGTTTCAAGAATATCATCGTCCGCTTTCATAAACACTTTAAAGTGACTCAGTAATCCTTTGCCGGCAAATGTTCCAGTGTTGTCAGTTTCTTTGAAAGCATACCACCCGACGAGAGCTCCTGTCTTTTTGGAACCGAGTTTCAGAAAGCAATCCTGGATGGATATACGTTCACCTTTCTTTCTGATAGGCGTAACTGACTCTGGAAGTAAAGGGAAGTGACTCAAAAGAAGAACGAATACATCTGTATCCACAGAGAAGACATCCAGTTCGCACTGTGGGTTCTTCGCCATTACGTCAAATGAGTTCAGGAGCACAAGTTGGTCACCCTCCTCAAGATTATGCTTGCCCATCACCATCTCCGGCATACTGACAATGTCATGCAATTGACCATTTGTCTCCATCGACGTATTATGCATAACTATCACTCTCTTGGGGTTGCCCTGGTAATGTTTAAGTAGTTTTTCAGAAAGGTAATTTGTTAACCCCGCCTTAGTTTTCACATGAGAAAGGAATGCCTTCAGATTTCTTATTTCGGTGCTGTCATTGACATGGTAATGCACTGGTGCTGTTGTACTAGCTCGTTTCTGGCGGGTGGTTTCCTTGAGAGACCCAGGAAGGTATTGATCAAAAACAATTTGGAGTTCGTCATAAGGGTCACCCATATCAGCCACAATATCTACGAATCTGTCTGCAAATTGTGAAGCATTCGTCATTTCTGGAGTTTTGTGCACCATGTTGACAACACACATGGCATCAATAATCAAAACTGAGTCGGTCGGGTGAGCATCACTTTCTGGTTCTGAGATCACAATGTCATCTGGCACTGGCAAGTTCATAACTGCCGACACTAATTTGGATTTATCAGATAGCATTATCATTCATCCATCTGGGTGAAAGTTGGAAGGTGGAGCAACGCTGAATTCAAAGTCTCCAATAGCATCTCTGATAGGGAAGTCCGTTCTCGTCTTGCACACCACAAGAAATCGAGACAGTAATGTCCTCTCCTGTTTTATGGATGTCAGCTGACCTTTGATTTTAGTTTTGATAACAGCTCCTGCATCCTTGAAGTAGGACAAATTGTTCTTTTTCTGGGCATCCCAGAAATTGACCGATTTCTCCACCATCCACGTAGAGACGAATTTCTCCAATGAGTCGCGTCCTAATTTGTCACGGTTTTCAATGTTTTTGCTTACATTGTCAGGTGTAACAGCATACGTAACAAGGTTAAACATATCACATTCGAGGAACGGATTTCCTTGTCTAATTAGAATCTTCGAAACTTCAGCTGCAAATGATAGTATCTTTGATCCTTTTCGTCCCGAGGAGTTCATGACGTAGAGAACTTGGCTGCCTTATTTCAATCCCAGCATAGTCTTTGAATTCCTGTACTATGCGACTTAGTGTGGGAGCTATGATAAAATATTTGTCTTTGCCTGTAATTCCAACAAATCCTCCCTTGATCTTCATTTTCTTGTGCTCCTATTCTATGCTATGATCTGGATCAATAGCCGTGAAAGGAATGTTGTGTGTTGTCAGAGAAAAATTGTCATCATCCAAGAACTTCCAAGTCTCAGGATCTGAAGTTTGCAATTCCAACATGTCAGCGACATAGAGTGGTCCCCATCTTGCGTATTTGTACTGGTCGTGTGCATGGAAATAAGGAAACATCTCTTCCAGTTTACCCAAATGAAACTTCCAGTTACAAGTTCTTGTGGCTGCAGTAAACATCAGCAGTACCTCAACCTGTTTCATATAGTTCGCTAGGAATTTGGATATGCCCTTTGCTTGTTCATTCCACTCGTTCAATCGTTTAGGATAGTTGGAGGCAGAGATTGTCTCATGCATTGCAGCCACTTGTAGTTTGAATTCTCCTTTGGTGAAATCGGTCTTCTCATTGGAATATGATGTAAATGCATCTAGTTCTCTCTGGATGTGGTGCTCAAAAAATGATCTTTCTTCTTTTGAGAAGAGAACCTGTGTGAATATGGTGAAAAGTGCGATCAGTGTGATTATATGAGCTTCAATGCATCTGTATATGTGTCGACCTTCCAAAATCTGGTGTACTGTAGCTGATCCATAGATACCAGCTTCTTCCCAAGCTAGATCAATTCCACTTCCTTCCCAGGCACTTGAGTCCTGCCGTAGTTATATGTATAGCTCCAAGTCTGATGCACCAGTTTTCTTTATAATCTTTAATCTTTACTGCACGGTCATACAGATCACCAACAAGTGTTATATTTGGTCTGTTCCCTTCACCAACAGTGATGGAGTTGATTTGTTGAGCATGCTTCAAAATTGTCAGAAGCACAGGCCATTCGGTGGGACTTCTCCTGTATAGCAGAGCAACAATTCCAATATTCCATACTGGGTTCTTGTCATGTATCAAGGAATTAAAGGATTTATAGCCACATGCACTCTTTGTGTCACTATCACGAGGAGGAATATCAATTACACTTGAAACAGGTGAGTTTGTTGTTGACACATGTCTAGTCGTTTGATCTGAGGAAGATGTGGTGCACTGTTCTGACGAGACAACAATTTTGTTACTGGAATCCGTTGAATCCTCGACACTCAGACTGGACATTATTTCAGCTCGAGAATCTGCGACTTGTGATTCCTCTACCATCTGTGTCACAAGAAAGCTACACATGAGTAACCAAACTGTACTATACTGTGCGTAGTCAGTGAGATCTTGCGACAGGCTACCCAACACATATAGTAATTTATGAGACACAATCGGAGATACTGATTTGTCACAGTTCATATATTTCATCTCCAATGGATTGTTCATAGATTTGTCTTTAATGGTCAAGTCCAGATTCAAGTCCTGACCAATTGGAGGGGCACCGTTCTCTGACCGCTGGGCTATTAATAAATCAGCACCATGAAATGATCCTGCATCACTTCCTAGATCAATGTTGTCGATTGCAAACAGTGGCCTGATCCCCTGTTTCACAAATGAAGCAACGTGCACACCTTGGATATTAGTATTTATGTCATGCACAATGGCTGATTCCATTCTTGTTGTTGTCCGACTTCATCATCATAGGTGACGCCAACTTGCAAGTTATTCAGTATCTCAACATCAGATCTAGACAGGTTAGCCTGATATGAAGTCAACGCGAGGCCAACAGAAAGTGGAGTTGTCTTTGATTTCTGGAATTTTCCATCAGCTTGTGTGTTATATGTCACTTGTCGCCTTGATCTGAATGAGGATATAATATGCTGAGCAAGATTTCTTGACGATTTTTCAATTTCAGTCTCACGAATCACATTGAGATTCATATGCGGACCACAGATAATCCATTCCAGAAATTGTTGCAGCTTCAAAATTGTACTGAAGTCATCAAATGTTCCAGTGGAATGCCAGTCATTCATTTCATTGATTTCCCTGCGGAGGATCTTAGATGCCTTGAACAGAATATCCACCTCATCGCCAATTCCTATATCATACATATGTGATATTAATTTCGCCTTGGTCCTTGTTGAGAAAATGAATTCTGGCTTTGGGCCTCGCTTTGCAAAGTCTATTCCTGGTACTTTTTCCAGCAAGACACCCTTTACACGATGCTTGTAAGATGATTTTGGGTGTGTGGTCACACCGTACTCTTCAAGAAGTTGTTTATATGTATCCTTGATAGTGTTCATGTCAATGCCAGGAAAGTCTGACTCACTATCTTCCTCAATTATATAGTCAACAATTTGTGCTATTTCTATGTCACATACTGCCTTAATAACACATTCATCTTCTGAACTTTCAGTGGAAGATGGGGATGAGTGCATATCTCTTGTTTCTTTTCTCAGGCAATTGATGTGATATTTCATATTTTGTGCGAATGCGTCTTTTTCATTGTAAATATATGCAAGTCTGGCAGCAACATCTTCATTTTTGGTAGAATCCTTGATTTGCAAAAACTTTCTTCCCATATCAGCGGAAGTGACACTATGAACATTACTACTTGCATCACTCTGGCAGAAAGTGCAAAGGTCCGGATCAAATGTTTTCCTAGTCTTAGATGAAGCACATCCAGATGAAGTAGACCCACCAGAGCTATGTCTCCCACGTTTCGTGAATTCTGCTGCTGTCACTATAACATCTGTATACTTCTTTTGATCCCTACTTAGATTGCCTTTATGGCAGACGGACTGGTAACATTTCCTATGATAGATGTATTTGGTCCCATCAGAGATCTTGTGATCTTTAACACGATTCAACACGTTGAAATGCTGTCCGATTGAGGTCCATTCAACACAAAAGGATTGTATGTTTTCCAAAGACTTTTGACTTGCTGCTGAATGTGGGCCATCATCTGACTCATTACATATGATGCATTTATTCATTTTCATTCACAAGTTGATATTCGTTGCTGCTATGGTTCATCAGTATCCTCAAACCTGTAAAGAAAGAGAAATTCTTAAAACGTCTGCTGTGTCACATATTTTGGTGTATGAATGGCAGCCATCTTGGATTCCCAGATAAACGCCATTAGATTAAGAGTTCACAGATGTCAGTGGATGTTATTAGTTGACCTCGCAAATATGGGTTAATATAAGAATTGGGATGCTAACTCATTTTTCTTCTCAAAATATGTAAGAAAGAATGTTACAGTCTTCCAGACGCTGGTCATCGTGAATGTCAAGAATACCTCCATCCTGGAATTCTACGCTGGCCACCGTTTCAGTTCTCTGACAGAGAGCCATACTATATGTGATCCATGGTTCTAATAGACCATAAAATGAGAAAACAGGCACTTAAATGGGGGTCTCTATCTGCTTTAGTTTCCGAGATATGGGAAAAAATAGGGTTTCTATGGCAGCCATTTTGAAATCCAAGATGGTGGCACTTCCGGGTGTCTGCAAATTTAACAACATGTGATCCATGGACCTAATAGACCCTAAAAACGAGAGCACGGGCATTGAAATGATGTCTCTATCTGCTTTAGTTTCCGACTTATCGGGGGGAAATAGGTTTTCTATGGCGGCCATTTTGGAATCCAAGATGGCGGCACTTCCGGGTGTCTGCAAACTTGACAACAAGTTGAAATCTGTTCCCGAGGGTGTCAGCAATCCTATAAAAGAAAGAAACTAGAGTTGGCAAAAAAAAAGAAGTAGGTTACAATTGCTGCCTGACTATATTTGGTTCACAACATCTCTAGGAGGGTCAGATTCAAGTTTGTTCAAATTGGGTTAATATTTTGACGCCCAAATTTTAACTTAGTGCAATATGAGGAAATATCTTTAAAAATTGTATTCTTCAAATCCACCCGACAGAATTCTTTCATATTTGGTATATGACATCTCAAGAGGATCCGATTTAAGTTTGTTCAATTTGAGTCCCTGGTGGGGGTGGGGGCATGTTAGGTTCAGGTTTTTTCCAATCCATTCCTTTGTGTTTTTCCATAAAATTTGCCTCTCATGACTTCATCCCTTTGTAGTGTTGATGAACCATGTCTAACTGAATGTGACCCCAAATACTTCTTTGAACCACTTTGGCAGGTGAGCGATTAAGGCCCCTTGGGGCCTCTTGTTTATATACTATTCAAAAAACGTAGGGGATATCCAAACTGATGTTGATATCTTTGGAAAATGTTATTGGATACACTTGATTGGACAAATCAATATGTTACCAAGTTTAGTGTGGATCATGAATGTCACCAACCCATGAAAATGTCATGCAGTTTTTTGCCTGAGCGCTGCGTCAATGTCTGTCGGGTACACTTTGAAATTTTCATTTGTACTGGGCAGGCTTATTTGGAGGTCTCATCATTCTTTCCTTGGTGTAAACTCTTTCATCAATAGTTTCTGGTCGAAACGTAACTTTTGAGGTATGCGAAGACTGACACGTGACGAATGTTTACGTGCCATTGGCATGTTGGAAGCTGGCAACAGACAGACTGCAGTGGCTCGAATTCTCAACGTTACTCAAGCGGTGATTAGCAGGTTATAATCACGCTACCGTCAGAAGGCAATGTTGATGACAGACGTCGGTCAGGTCATCCAAGGTCGACAGCTGCTGACCAAGATCCTTTCATCCGAATCACATCATTATGTAACCGCCATTAAAGTGCCTCAGAAATTGGACAGCAGCTGCACCTAGTGACAGACGTGAGAGTCAGTGGTCAGACTATCTGAAATCACCTACACAGCTGGAATTTGTATGCTTGACGACCTCCAACAATTCCAGGTTTGACTGAACGTTACATTGCAGCAAGGAATAATTGGTGTGGAGCACGATAGCACTGGGACAATCGTCAGTGGAGAAACGTCATGTTTTCTGATGAACCTCGGTTCACTCTCGACTTCCACGACAGGTGAAACAGTGTGACGATGGTGGAACGAATGATACCATGACGTAACTGTTAGGCAGCACTATCCTCTCGGTGGTGGATCGGTTATGGTGTGGGGAGGCTTAACCAGAACAGCATTACATGTAGGGTGTGTCACAGGGCAGTACTATCGTGACAACATGTTAGCTCATGTGGTGCCATTTGTGCCACGTCATGGCCATTGATTCATTTTCCAAGATGACAGTGCAAGCGCACACAGGGCCTGTGTTGCTACAGATTGCCTCCAGGAGCATAACACCACTACCCTGCCTTGACCAGCACTAAGTCCAGACCTTTCTCCAATCAAGCACGTCTGGGATATACTTGGCAGGTGCCTACGACGATGCCAACAGCCCCCTACCAATGTCCAGGAACTCACCGCTGCACTGCAGGAAGCATGGAATAACATCAGTCAAGCTGATATTGGACGTATGGTGAAGGGTATGCCATGTTGGATCTGCATTTGTCTCACGAACCGAGGAGGATTTACAAGGTATTGAGGTCTTGGACTGAATGTGATAAATTCTCTGACTGACCGTCCATGTCTTTTACGGCTCAGTGCGTGGAATGTGTACTTGTCAGAGACCCAACTATCGCTGAAATCAATCACCGGATGTCACAGTGCAATGCCTCAACTGTCTTTTTGATGAAAATATAAATATTATTTCTTTTCAACCTACTCACAAATGTTTACAATTGGCTGTAACATAAGTGCAAGCCCTACTTCGGAACTAACTCAAGCTTTTAGAATCTTTTCCAAACGAGTTGGAAAAGTACTAGAGTGCAAAAGCACGAAAAAGATCGAGAAAGGGTCGAGCGAGACCAGCGCTCGAAATTACAGGTACTCTCTCTGCACACCTCTTGCATTTACCGAGCGCATGCGCAACAACCGTGACGTCAGTTCCTTTATTTTCCGCCATTGTACATGGTCGGAAATTTTTGTAACTCGTGCTAAATTATGCTGTTTATTCTTTGTGAACAACTTATTCTACATATTTAGTGTGCTAGTGGATTGTATCCTTTTATCAAGCTACCAAGTTATTATTAATTAATGTTAATTTGTATTTTTATTGCTTGTCTCTTCACACTTTATCTTGTCTTTCCCCCACGTGTGAACACGACCTTCGTGCTGTTTTCTGTCGGCGGGAAGCTTCATTATTTTGATATAATGCCTAAGACTATTCCTTGTACCTCTTGCTTGCAGGTGAAGCATGTGGACGACTCTCATGCCACATGTGTCACTTGCAACAATTGCACTCAGGCCCAATCATGTGGTATTTGTGGGGTTTGGTCCTCTAAATTCTGGGCTTCTGTGAACAAGGTGGTTCTTTCCAGAGCTAGAACCCCTCGTTCTCGGGGTAAGGGTAGCCGTGCCGTAGCTGACATTTCTGCTGGTGCACGTGGTGACTCTGTCACACAGGATTCGGATCTGCCTTCTGTGGCGAGTTCCTCTGCAACTGTTGGCGGTGTCAGTTCAGTGATACCTGACGAGGAGACCGTGGTCTCTTTGTCTTCTGATGTCACTATTGAGGCGTCTGTTTTCGTTGAGAGCTTTTCCGAGGTCAGCTCGGTAACCCTCTCCGATCTGCCTCCTACACCGTCGACCGTTGTTGAGGAAGTTGCTGCTCCAGATCCTATTCTGTCTGATGGTGGCTCTTCCATCTCCTCTTGGGATGGTCTACAGTCTCGGGAGACCGAGGCTGTATCTGCTGGTGTGTCTGTGTGTTCTCAGCCTCCCCCAGCCTCGCGGCGGGTCTGTGCGGGTTTGCTGTCTGCTCCGTCTCATCTGGCTAGGTTTGCTCCTAGTCGGTTGAGCCGGCCGGTCGCTTCGGCAGCGATTCCTCGTCCCTCGAGTGAATCGTTTATCGTTCCATCTTCCCCTGCTAGTGTGCCGCCTAGCGGGATGGTGTTGGGACGTTGGCATCCAGGGCCTGCTGTTCGGCAGCGGTCAGTGACAGCCCCTGTTAGCTGTCACTCTCGGAACCTTCCTCCGGTGATTCCTCACTGTGTTCCAAGTCTGGGTGTTGATCGATGCTTGCCGTCGGTCTCAGAGGATAGGCAGTTGGGGTCATCTGCTGCACAGAGGCCAATGACAGATTCCTGTCATTCTTGGGACAATCCTCTGGTGTCTTCTCACTGTGTCCTAGGTCCAGCTGCCGATCGACGTGCGCCTTCGGTCTCTTTAGAGGATTTGCAGGCAGGACCTTCTGTTTCGCAAAGGTCAGTGATGGCCCCTGGGCGTCACAATTGGGACTATCCTCCGGTGTCTTCTCACCGTGTCCCTATTCTGTCTGCCGATCGACGTTCGACGTCGGTCTCTTCTGAGGATTTGGGTTCTTCTACCAGAAGGGTCCATTGAGAGGACACTCCGTCAGGCGATTCTGCTGCGACGGATTCTCAGGGTGACCTGCGCCAGGCCGTTTTGGCGCTCACCCGGTTGCTTTCTGCCAACCCTCAAGATGGCCTCCCTATGCCTCCTGAGGCACAACCTCCTTTGGTCGGTCGCCGAGATGTCTCGCCTGGCCTCTTGGATACTGCACAGTATTCACAGGAGGTTTCTGCTGGTCAGCCCGAGTTGGGCTACGTCTCCTCTGCTACGGAGGATGACGAGTATCTTGAAGGTGATGGGCCCCCCTCGTCAGTCTTGGGGCAGGCTTTGGATTTCGTCTTTGGCTTATTGCCGGACGTTCAACCTTCCGACCAGCCTTCTGTGGCCATCCGGCCGCGGTCCACTGTGGAGCGCCGTAACCCTGTTGAGCCTTCTAGCTCTGGGGCTTTGCGTCCTCTGCAATCGGCTTAGGTTGTTGAGTCCTTCCAGGGCTTAGACGCCAAAATGCGTTCTAAGGCCCTCAAGGGTTCCTTCTTTTCTAGAGCTGATGCCTTTCTGCCTCCATCGCGGTTTCGTGTGTACGATTCCGTCTCTCCACCAGTCTTCCAAGGGATGACTACTGTGGATGAGGATTCTTCTTCCCTCGGGTTGACTAAGCCTAAGTCGGCAGTTCTCCCGATGTCGGTAGTTGAGTCTATGGTGGGCCTGTCCCGAGAGATGCTGGGTATGTTATCTCTCGTGGACCATGTCGTCGCTGCTCTGGCTGAATATTTTCCACCAGGGGAGGTTGATGATGCTCAGGCGCCTTTTCACATTTTGTCACAGGCTCTTATGAACTTGACACACGCTCACGCCTGTAACATGGCTAATTTGGAGCTGGCACGCCGGGATGCGGTGTTGGATTCTTTACCATCCCTTCCTTCTGAGCAACGTGCTGTTCTGAGGTCTGCCTCTTTGGTGGGACCTCAGTTGTTCCATGGTTCCGTGGAAGCTGTTTGTGGCGAAGTTCTTCGTCATTCGAAGGACCAGCTTTTGCTGAGACAGCTTGACCAACCTGCTGCTGCGGGTGGGGGTTGTTCCAGGCCCCCCAAGCATGCTGCTGCGTCTGCCTCGTCGGCGACGTCGGCTACACCTTCGGCTCCGTCTGCTCCTTCTGCTCATAAGAAGTGCCGACGTGGCCAGGCTCGCTGGCAGCCTCAGGCTGGAAAGTCTCAGGAAGGTTCTCACCACGATTCGCCTCCAGTCAGGGGAAGGCTGTCGCTGTTTTACGACCGTTGGACAGAGATAACGTCGGACTCTTGGGTCCTCGACGTCATTCAATCCAGTCTGCGACTGTCCTTCCATCGGCACCCCAGTTTATCTCGGGTGCCCCTTCCGACTCAGGTCCCTTCCAATTCTCTGCATCGGGACCTTCTGGTGCAGGAGATCGACAATCTCCTCACCAAAGGGGCAATCGAGGTGGTCAGGAACACCCTTTCACCGGGGTTTTACTCGAGACTTTTCTTGGTGCCGAAGAAAAACGGCCAATATCGTCCTGTCATTGATCTGAGTACCCTGAACGAGTACATAATAGCTCCTCGTTTCAGTATGGAGACTTTTGGTTCGACGTTCAGTTCATCAGGGCAATTTTGCGGCTAGTATCGACCTGAAGGATGCCTACTTCCATGTACCCATTCATCTGGCGTCACAGAAATACCTTCGGTTCTCGTTTCGGGATCGAGTCTTTCAATTCAGAGCTCTCCCGTTCGGTTTGAACCTGGCTCCTTGGGCCTTCACCCGACTGATGTCACAGGTGCTTGCTTTCCACCGCACTCAGTCGGCAGTGACTTCGTCAGCCTACCTAGACGACATTCTCCAACGGCACCACGATGCTGCTGTTCTGGAGTTCGATGTCCGGCAGTTTCTTTGCCTGCTAGCGTCGCTGGGTTTCAGAGTCAATCGCGAGAAGTCGGATCTTCTTCCTTCTCAGCGATTCCGTCATTTGGGGATGGATTTCGGCACTCTTCACAATGTAGTGTCGGTCCCCCAGGCTCGGGCGACGATTCTTTCCGCCTTGACTCGGGACCTGCTTCAATCTTCCTCGGTCTCGGCCAGGACTTTCCTTCGGATGCTGGGCCTTTGCGGTTCGGTGACAGATCTCATTCCGCTCGGTCGCTTGTTTGTCCGACCTCTCCAACACTTCCTGTTGGATCATTGGCGTCCGAATGTAGATCCGCTGGACCTGGAACTCACTATTCCTCGGTCTCTGCTTTGTCACCTCCGCCTTTGGGCAGATATTCCCTGGCTTACACAGGGTGTTCCGTTGGATCTTCCTTTGGCCGATCGCATCCTTACTGCGGATGCCAGCGATCGGGGCTGTGGTGCGACGTTGGATCCTCTAGGTCTGTCTACTCACGGAGAGTGGGACAGCGAGCAAGTGGGCCTTCATATCAACCAGAAGGAGCTCCTTGCTCTTCTGTTGAGTTTCGGCTTTGGATCCCTCATCTGTCGGACCATGTTGTCCTACTTCTTTCGGACACTTCGACAGTAGTGGCCTACATACGGAATCAAGGAGGCACACATTCGATTCCCATGTATCGGCTGTCTCGGGATCTTCTTCTGTTGGCGTGGGATGTGAACGCTCGGGTGTCCATTCGACACATTCCCGGGCATCTCAACGTCCTAGCAGACTCCCTGTCCCGACGCGACAGTGTCCTTCCAACCGAATGGATGCTACATCAGTCGGTGTTTCAGGCGATTTGCGAGCAGTGGGGCCGTCCTCAGCTCGACCTTTTCGCTACTCGCTGGAATCATCAGGTAGAGACCTTTGTCTCCCCTTGTCCAGATCCTCTGGCGTTTGCACTAGACGCTCTGTCTCTGGACTGGACAGGTTGGATCGGCTATGCCTTTCCTCCTGCACCGATTCTTCCTCAAGTATTAGCGAAGATTCGAACTTGCAGTTGCAGGATCATTCTGATCACACCCGTCTCCACAGAGGGTGTGGATCAATCTGCTGTGGCCTCTATTGGTCGATCGACCGATTCGTCTACCTCTACATTGCGATCTTCTTTCACAGGGTTGTCCCAGGAAGTATCACAACAACCTGGCGAGCCTGTCCCTTCACGCCTGTCTTTTATCAGGTCCAGTCTCCGACGTAGAGGTTTTTCGAGACGATCAGTGGAGTGCATTTCTGCATCGCGGCGACATTCCACTGGCATGACTTATGTCGCCAAGTGGAAGGTTTTCTGCCGCTGGTGTGCAGATCACAATGTGAATTACCGTGATCCATCAATCGCTCAAATTGCAGATTTTCTGTTTTTTCTTTTTGACTCCAAGGGCCTCCAGCCTATTACGATTAAGGGCTATCGGTCTATGCTGTCTGATACTTTCTCTTATGTGGGAAAGCGGTGCATCGGTCGTAATCTTTTTCTCTCCAAACTTATTTGGCACTTTTCTTTGAAGAGGCCTCGAGTTTTGCGTCTTACACCCAAGTGGAACTTGGCATGGGTGTTGCACTGTTTGGAGGGGGTGCCATTCGAGCCTTTATCTGAGACCGACATGCTTTTTCTCACCTATAAGACGGCTTTTCTTCTAGTGTTTGCTTCTGCTCGTCGAGTCAGTGAGCTTCATGCGCTATCTGTTGATTCTGCCTTCTTCCGAAATGAGGCTAACAGTGTCACCTTCACTACTGATTGCTCTTTTCTGGCTCAGAATCAACTTCCTGATTCGGTACCTCCTCCCATCTGCTTTCAGGCTCTCCCTGCTGTAGATGGCCAGAGGCCTCTTCTTTGTCCTGTTCGTGCGATCAAGACTTACATTACTCGCACTCAGTTCATTAGGAGGGGTCGGAAGAGACTCTTTCTGTCTCTCATTCCTAAGAGGCAGTCTATCTCTTCCCATTCTATTTCCAGGTGGATCTGTCTTGCAATCAAGCTGGCTTATTCTCGCTTGTCTGCGTCAGATCTTGTTTTGAACCGGCTTAATGCTCATGAGGTTCGTGCCATTTCTACATCCTGGGCGTTCTCCAATTCTGTTTCGCTCTGGGATGTTATGAATGCGGCCTACTGGAGGAATGCTTCTGCCTTCTCCTCCTTTTATCTCCGCCACCTTCAGCAGCAATCTGAAGACCTTTATTCTTTAGGCCCTCTCGTTGTTGCTCAGGCTGTTGTGCACCCTCATTAAATTTGTTTTTGTCGAGGTTGCGCTTCGCTCAGCCTTGTTCTTTTCAGGTGCCTTCTCTCTATCTTCATTACAGGTTTTCGTTTTTGTTCTCTGCCATCCTTGCTTTCGTTCTGCTACTCTTGTTGGTATTGGTTATGTGATTCACCTCCTCCTATTGTTTATTCAGCCAATTGTAAACAATTGTGAGTAGGTTGAAAAGAAATTAAAATTTTTTAGTAAATTTTGTTAACATACCTACCACAATTGTTTACCGGAGGCCCACCCTCCTTGGGGATATCTTTGATATCGATGCCTCCCCGCTAAATCACAAACTTCTCGTTGGCGGAAATACGGAATTGACGTCACGGTTGTTGCGCATGCGCTCGATAAACACAAGAGGTGTGCAAAGAGAGTACCTGTAATTTCGAGGGCTGGTCTCGCTCGACCCTTTTTTCGATCTTTTTCGTGCTTTTGCACTCTAGTACTTTTCCAACTCGTTTGGAAAAGATTCTAACAACTTGAGTTAGTTCCGAAGTAGGGCTTGCACTTATGTTACAGCCAATTGTAAACAATTGTGGTAGGTATGTTAAGAAACAAAATTTACTAAAAAATTTTAATTTCTTATCAACCTACCTTACAATTGTTTACAACAGGCTTGTACTACATTGGAAGACCCTAACTCGTAAAAAATACTCTCTATTTTCTTCTTTCCCAAGCGATTTGGGAAAGAAAAGTGGTGCAAAAGCACCAAGAAAAAATAAGCCAAAACTGGGCCGGGTGTGACCGGCGCACACCCAGTAGGGGACACTCTTTGTACTAATCCATGGCTTCCGGAGCCAGTACGCAGACGTATAACCAACGTGTCATTCTATTTTTTTCTGCCATCTTACCAGGATGCAGATATTTTGCTCATCAACAGTGATACCTTTTGACTCGGTGTTAACTATGTTCCTGTTCTGAATTGTAGGTTCATAACAGTTTCACTATCCAGACACACAGGAGCTTTGTTTTTAGCTCACCTGACTTTCAGTCAGGAGAGCTATAGTGATCACTCACCATCCGTCGTCCGTCGTCCGTGAACATGGTGTTTGCGTCTTCTCCTCCCAAACCACTGAACCAATTTAATTGATATTTGAGATAATAGTTTGTTATGACATCGCAATTTGATTTTGTTCAAATCAAGTTGCCCCGCCCGTGGGTAGGGCCACACCCAAAAAGTGTGCTGAAATCTTAAAAAATCTTCTTCTCATGAACCAGCAGTAGCAGAGACTTGATTTTTGGTGTGCAGCTTCCTTTTGAGGTGTAGACTCAGATTTGTTCAAGAGAAGTTTGTGGGGCTATACTTGGCATTGTTATGGGAGGGGCAAAATTTTTGGCCCCACCCAAAATTTCTATTTTCCAAACCGAGAGGCTGATTTGAACCAAATTTTATGTGAGGGCTTATTGGGTCATAAGTACCTAATTTATGCTGATTTTTTTTTCCTGTAGCCCCATGGGAACCGCAGGAGCTAAAAATAGAAAAAAATTAAAACGCCCATATCTCCAAAACTGCACGGCACCGAGAATTTTTATTTGGTGTGAAGCTTCCTTAGGACCAACAGAAAGAATTGGTAAAAAAAAATTGCCATCGGTTTTATCATAGGGTACAGTTTCGGGACATTGAAAAAGTGCTGAGTCAGCACTTTTTAACACTGTAGGCAATGGGAAAAACATTAAAAAATCTTCTTCTCCAGATCCAGCTGGCAGAATCTTTTGATATTCGGTATGCAACATTGGAGGGTGGATCTGATTCAAGTTTGTTCAAATCGGCCCCCTGGGTTCATATTTGGTCTCAGTATAGGAGCCCAATTTCGAATTTAGTGCATTTCAGGCAAATTTCTTAAAAAATCCTCTTCTCCAGATCCAGCAGGCAGAATCTTTTGATATTTGGTATGCAACATTGTGGGGTGGATCTGATTCAAGTTTGTTCAAATCGGCCCCCTGGGTTTATATTTGGGCTCAGTATAGGAGCCCAAATTTGAACTTACTGCATTTCAGGCAAATTTCTTTGAAAATCTTCTTCTCCAGATCCAGCAGGCAGAATCTTTTGATATTTGGTATGCAACATTGTGGGGTGGATCTGATTCAAGTTTGTTCAAATCGGCCCCTTGGGTTTATATTTGGGCTCAGTATAGGAGCCCAAATTTGAACTTAGTGCATTTCATGCAAATTTCTTTGAAAATCCTCTTCTCAAGATCCAGCAGGCAGAATCTTTTGATATTGGGTATGCAACATTGTGGGGTGGATCTGATTCAAGTTTGTTCAAATCGGCCCCTTGGGTTTGTATTTGGGCTCAGTATAGGAGCCCAAATTTGAACTTAGTGCATTTCAGGCAAATTTCTTAAAAAATCTTCTTCTCCAGATCCAGCAGACAGAATCTTTTGATATTTGGTATGCAACATTGTGGGGTGGATCTGATTCTATTTTGTTCAAATCGGCTCCCTAGATTCATATTTGGGCTCACTATAGAAGCTCGAATTTGAACTTAGTGCATTTCAGGCAAATTTCTTCAAAAATCTTCTTCTCCAGATCCTGCAGGCAGAATCTTTTGATATTTGGTATGCAACATTGTGGGGTGGATCTGATTCCAGTTTGTTCAATTCGGCTACCTGGATTCATATTTGGGCTCACTATAGAAGCTCAAATTCAAACTTAGTGCATTTCAGGCAAATTTCTTTGAAAATCTTCTTCTCAAGATCCAGCAGGCAGAATCTTGTGATATTTGGTATGCAGCATCCTTAGGGGGGTGAGATTCAAGTTTGTTCAAGCCATGTCCCTAGGTCCATATTTGGGCTCAATGTGGGAGCTTGAATTGTAACTTTGTTCAAAATGAGGAATTTTCTTAAAAAATCTTCTTCTTCAGATCCAGCAGTCGGAATGGTTTGATATGTGGTGAGTAGCATCCTTGGGGGGAGGGGGATTCAAGTGTGTTAAAGCCAAGTCCATGGGTCTATATTTGGGTTCCCTGTGGGAGCCCAAATTATAACTTAGTCAATATGAGGAATTTTTCT
This sequence comes from Pictodentalium vernedei, assembly GCA_031216915.1. NCBI lineage: Eukaryota > Metazoa > Mollusca > Scaphopoda > Dentaliida > Dentaliidae > Pictodentalium > Pictodentalium vernedei. The sequence continues at coordinate 156,776,711 of CM062290.1, forward strand.
TTAAAAATCTTCTTCTTCAGATTCAGCAGTTGGAATGTTTTGATATTTGGCATGGAGCAACCTTAGGGGGCTGAGATTCAAGTTTGTTCAAGCCAAGTCCCTTGGTTCATATTTGGGCTCACTATGGGAGCCTAAATGACAACTTAGTTCAAAATGAGGAATTTTATTTAAAAATCTTCAGATCCAGCATATGAATGCTTTTGATATTTTTTATGCAGCATCCTTAGGGGGGTAAGATTCAAGTTTGTTCAAGCCATGTCCCTAGGTCCATATTTGGGCTGATTGTGGAAGCTTGAATTGTAACTTGGTTCAAAATGAGGAATTTTCTTTAAAAATCTTCTTCTTCAGATCCAGCAGTCGGAATGTTTTGATATTTGGTGTGCAGAATCCTTAGGGGTGTGAGATTCAGGTTTGTTAAAGCCAAGTCCCTGGGTTCATATATGGGCTTCCTGTGGGAGCCCGAATTATGACTTAGTTCAGTATGAGGAATATTCTTTAAAAATCTTTTTTTAGATCCACTGGTCAGAATATTTGGATATTTGGTTTCAGCTTTTCTTAGGAGGAGCAGATGCAACTTGTGGAAATCAATTCTCTGGGTTGATATTTAGGCTACCATGTCAGGTGAGCGCTCTCAGGCACCCTGGGGCCTCTTGCTATATATTCTCTTGATTATTCACTGTATTTTTCGTGATAAATCTCTATTCCAATTTCGCACGCGATTTTCACGTACCGTGCTGTTTCGGTCTTTTGTTCATTAATGCTGACCCTTTGGGTTCTGCTTTTATCTGAGTTAGGTGTCAGCTGGGGGCTGTTGTGGCAGCTTTTCTCCCCTCTTTTGAGGGTAGAATTTCTGCCAGTTCCCTTTTCGGCTATTGGGGTACTTTTCTGTTCCTGTCGGGCCTTTGTTTCCTGCCACCTTACTGTGGTAGCTGGGGGTGTGCTAATTTATTTTTAGCTGAACTTGACAAAGTCAAGATAAGCTAATGCCATTACGTGTGCGGAAGTATGTTAATCTGTGAGTCTGTTCACATTTTCCTTTAGCACAGGCTACACCCCGAAGTTCTTGTCCAGTCATCCCGAAATTTCATATGCAGGTTTGAGGTCATGTCTAGATGAGAACATCCCCTTTTGGTCGCAATTGGTCTGTGGGAGCCCAAAACCCAAAACCCTTTAGCTCAGTCTACAGGTCGTATTTACATGTAGGAAAGGATTTCATGGTAACTTGTACGATGACTCTGTATAATAGCAAGATGAGAACATCCCCTTTTGGTCATGATCTGTCCACCGTGATGGCTGGCAAAGCCCGAAACCCAAAAACTTTTAGCACAGTCTACTGGTCATATTTAATATGGGGAGATTTCATTGTAACTTGGTAGGATGACTCCATGTAATGTCTAGATGAGAACGTCCCCTTTTGGTTACGATTGGGCAACTGTGAAGGCTACAGGGGCCCAAAGCCCAAAAGCCTTTATCACAAGTCTACAGGTCATATTTATGAAGGCATTTCATTGTAACTTGGTAGGATGACTCCAGATAGTGTCTAGATGAGAGCATCCCCTTTTGGTCGTGATCATTCAGCCGTGATGACTGCCCGAGCCCAAAACCCAAAAACCTTTAGCACAGCCTGCAGGTCGTATTTATGGAGGGATTTCATTGTAACTTGGTAGGATGACTCCATATAATGTCTAGATGAGAACGTTCCCTTTTGGTCACGATTGGGCAACTGTGACGGTTACAGGGGCCCAAAGCCTGAAAACCTTTAGTACAGTCTACAGGTCATATTTATGAAGGGATTTCATTGTAACTTGGTAGGATGACTCCAGATAATGTCTAGATGAGAATGTCCCCTTTTGGTCGTGATCATTCAGCCGTGATGGCTACCCAAGCCCAAAACCCGAAAACCTTTAGCACAGACTACAGGTTGTATTTATGAAGGGATTTCATTGTAACATGGTAGGATGACTCATCAGTATAATGTCTAGATGAGGATGTCCCCTTTTGGTTGTGATCAGTCAACCATGATGGCTGCCGAGCCCAAACCCAAAAACCTTTAGCACAGTCTACAGGTTATATTTCTGAAGGGACTTCATGGTAACTTGGTAGGATGACTCTGTATGATATCTAGATGAGAATGTTCCCTTTTGGTCATGATCTGTCACCTGTGATGGCTGCCCGAGCTCAAAACATGAAAACGTTTCTAAAGCACAGTTTGGAGGTCGTATTTATGGAGTGATTTCATTGTGACGGCTACAGGGGCCCAAAGCACGAAAACCTTTAGCACAGTCTACAGATCATATTTATGAAGGGATTTCATCGTAACTTGGTAGGATGCCTTCAGATAATGTCTAGATGAGAACGTCCCCTTTTGGTCATGATCATTCAGCTGTGACGGCTACCCAAGCCCAAAACCCCAAAACATTTAGTACAGACTACAGGTTGTATTTATGAAGGGATTTCATTGTAACTTGGTAGGATGACTCCAGATAATGTCTAGATGAGAATGTCCCCTTTTGGTCATGACCATTCAACCGTGACAGCTGCCCGAGCCCAAAATCCAAAAACCTTTAGCACAGACTACAGGTCGTATTTATGAAGGGATTTCATTGTAACTTGGTAGGATGACTCAGTATAATGTCTAGACAAGGATGTCCCCTTTTGGTTGCGATTGGTCAACCATGATGGCTACTCACGTCAAAGCCCGAAAACCTTGAGCACAGCCTACAGGATGTATTTATGAAGGGATTTGGGGGTGCAGTGCTTGTCGATGGTGCGCATATCTTCAATCCGTCAAACCCTGCCTGTGCAGAGTTACGATGTTGGAGACCTGACAGCTGCTCGTCGTTACTCAGTGGTTCTCTCCGGGTACTCTGGCTTTCTCCACCCATAAAACTGTCACCAACATGATATGACCCTGGCTGTTAATGTGTCATTAAACCCTAATAAATAAATAAATATGAAGGGATTTCTTTGATAGGATGGCTTGTTTGGAATATTTTCTCTGTAACTTGGTAACTTTGGTTGACATACATTAACTGTGAGGGCCACATTAACCCACTCCTCAGTTCTTTAGTACAGTCTACACCTCAAATTATTTTTATTGAAAACATAGCATACAGGGAATAGAAATTAACATATTCTCAATTATCACAATTCTTGTCTTATTTCATAATCATTTCATAAACATTGAACATTATCCTTTTCATCAAACTCAACACACAGTCAGGTTAAGCTACAGTGTCATTTACACTTTCATTTTTTTGGGTTCACCTACATTGCTCTCACCAGATATGCCTAACCTAGAACGATACCTTGCGGGCCATTTTTGTTGTCTTAGCATGTTGAAGTTTCCCATTATTCATGCTCCACTTTATTTGGGTGTTCTATTGAAAGACCTAATCTTCCCCCTTTTGGGCTTCTGTCTATTGTGTATTTCGGGCACATGTTGTTTCATCACGCGCCCACAGGAAGGGGAACGCAGTCATTCGTGGCCTCCCGATTCGACTCTGTGTGGAGAGAGTTCTACCCCTCCTGGGGGTTTTGCAGTCTTTTTGTGGCATGGATACAGCAGGAGCTGCTGACTTTCTGGCGAAGAGATGCCTGGTTCCGGGACTACTGTCCCCCTCCATTCAACATCTGAGGATGTCACTAGGGTTGTGACTTCTCATTTGGAGCTGAGCTTGGTTGCTCTCTCCGCTTTTCCTCCTTTGTCAACAACTATTGATGTATCTTCTGCTGCTCCGTCAGTGACGTCAGCGGTCTCCGTTTCAGCCTGCCTTGGCTTATCCCTGAGGGGATTATCCCTTCAGGGGTCTGCAGGCATTTCTGCTTCTTTGGACGTGGGATATTGGCCTCAACCTTCCCTAGCTTCAACTCGGCGAAGTCGGAAGTGGTTGCCGGCCGATCCCTCTGCTGTGGTCTCTCAGTCGTCGAGCCCAGCAGGTTTTTGTTTTGGATTCAGATGTCCATAGTGGGGTCACCGTGGAGTCTGTTCTGGTCACCGTGTTCTAGATGATCTTGACCATTCGCTGGTTTAAAGGGTCACTTTGCTTGCTAGGCCATTCCCACATCGAACCGGCAGATACGGGTCGGGAGCTTATGAAGGCCCTCTCCTGGCTCACGCAGGTTCTTTCCTGGAGCCTTCCTGTTGCCTCCAGCGAGGCTTCTAGTGGCCTCCAGGTGCCCTCTGTGGAACCGCCTCCCAGGATTGGAAGCAGGCACTTTCTGATGCCCTCTGGTGTTCCTACACCATGGGAGGAATCGGCTGGCATGCCCGACATGGGTTATGTGTCTTTCAACTTCGCGATGGGTCAGACACACCTGACATTGAGAGCCATCAGTCTTCTGACTTGGGGCAGCTCTTGACCTTGTATTTGAGTTCTTTCAGGAACTCAAATTGTCAGACCAGCCAGAGGTTTCAGCCAGGCCTCAATCATCGGTTGTGCACCTACAGCCTGTGGAGCAACCTGCTTCTGGGTGCCTTCAACCATACCAGTCGGTACAAGTGGTCGAAACTTTTGCAGCATTGGACTCATTGGACTTGAGTTCCAAGGCTATGAAGACTTCGTTCTTCACTAGGTTGATACCTTTTTGCCTCCTGTGTGTTATCGTTCCTACGATTCCGCCAATCCGTCGATCTGCCAGACTTTTGACGGTCTTGGATCAGGAATCCTCCTCCCTCAGGCTTTGCAAGCCCAAGTCGGCCGTTATTCCAATGGTGACTGGAGTCCATGTTGGGCTTATCCAGAGAGACACTAGCCATGCTTTCTCTCTCGGACCACATTGTCTCTGCCTTGGCTGCTTATATGCCTCCACATAAGTTTGACGACATACAGGCTCCATTCCGTGTGCTCTCTTAAGATGCTCATGCATCTCACACACATGCCTGTAACACGGCCATTTTAGAATCAGTTTGCCGGGACGCTGTGTTGGGCACAAGCTGTGCCTTTCCTGCAGAGCATCGCGCTGCTCTTCGATCCACTTCTTTAGTGGGTCCATGACTATTCCATGATTCCGTGGCGATGGTCCGGGATGATGTCCTGCGTCATTCCAAAGATCAGCTGCTGCTTCACGAGCCTGATCCATCTTCTGTTGGAGGCCGTGGCCTGCCCCTGCTTCTTCTTCTTACTCACATGGTAAGGGTAAGGGTCGGCAGAGCAGAGGGAGGTCTCAGGATCCTTCATCTAGCAGAGGAGGTGGTTTCTCTCACAGGCCTCGCCGGGGCTCAAAATGAAGGTCATCATGTTAATTCGTCCCAGGTTGGAGGAAGGATATCTTTTCGGAGGCACCCCACTATGTCGAGAGTGCCTCTTCCAACCCAAGTTCCTTCAGATGTTTCACATCGGGAACTTTTGATCATGGAGATAGACAACCTCCTGTCAAAGGGAGTGCTTGAGGTCATCAAGAACATTCATTCAGTGGGATTTTATTCCTGCCTGTTCTTGGTGCCGAAGAAGGATGGCCAACTCGGGCCGGTTATCGATCTGAGTATCCTGAACCAGTCTATCTTTGCTCCCAAGTTCAGTATGGAGACTTTCAGGTCAGTTTGCAGCTCCATTCACCAGGGAGCTTTCTGCGAGTTCGACCTGCGAGACGCTTACTTCCATGTTCTGATTCCTCGGACATCGCGAAAGTATCTCAGGTTTGCTTTTCTGGGACGAGATTACTGGTTCAAGGCCATGTCTTTTGGCCTCAACCTGGCTCCTTGGGCTTTCACCCAACTGATGTCGCATGTGATAGCCTTCCATCGCACTCAGTCCATGGTGACTACTTAGGCATATCAGGACGATATCCTCTAGAAGCACGCCAATGCTGCTCTTCTGGAGTCAGATGTCGACACACTGTTGAGCATGCTCAAGTTGCTAGGGTTCAGAGTCAACGAGAAGTCGGACCTGGTCACTTCTCAGGCGTTTTGTCATCTGCAGATAACCGGAGAAGTCGGACCTTGTCACTTCTCAGTCGTTTTGTCATCTGCAGATAACCATCTGTACGCAACTGAATACGTTGGCAGTTCCCCAGGCGAGGGCTGTGATTCTCTCGGCTTTCTCCCTGACTCTGACTCAGTCCACGTCCGCGACAGCTCGGAGTATTCTCTGGCTCCTCGGTCTTTGCGGTTCGGTGACGGATCTCATTCCTCTCGGGCGGCTGCATGTCTGACCTCTCTAACACTTTCTGCTCAGTCATTGGAGGCTAAATGTCGACTCTCTGGATCTGGCGCTTCAGTTACCAGCATCTCTTCATTGTCACCTTCCCTGGATGGATGTTCAGTGGTTTATGCTGGGAGTTCTGTTGGATTTGCCCATGTCCAATTGTGTTCTGACGGCAGATGCCAGGAATCTTGGATGTGGTGCGATGTTGGATCCTCTAGGTCTTTCCCTTCCCGGTGTATGGGACCAGGATCAAGCAGCTCTTCATTCACATTAACCAGAAGGAGCTTCTTGCTTTTCTTCTGAGTTTCCGGCAGTGGATCCCTCATCTTTTGAATCATCAGGTCCTTCTGTTGTTCGACAATTCTACAGTGGTCACTTACGTTCAGAACCAGGGCGGCACGCACTCGGTTCCCATGTACGAATTGTCCCGGATTTTTCTACTGCTAGCTCAGGATTTTAACGCCAGTGTGGTAGTTCGTCACATTCCCGGTCATCTGAACGTCCTAGTCGACTCCCTGTTCTGACGGTGCAGGGTCATTTCTACCGAGTGAATGCTTTTCAGGGCAGTGTTCCGGTCGCTTTGCGATCTCTGGGGTCATCCCCACATCAGTCTCTTTGCGACCTGTTGGAACCATCTGGTGGATACACGATTGGAATGGTCTAGTCAGCTACGCCTTCTGCTTCAGATTCTAGCCAAGATATGAACCTGCAGTTGTCGAATCATTCGGATTGCTCCACTGTTGCCTCTGCGGGTGTGGATCAATCAGCTCCGGTCTCTTTTGGCAGTGGTGCCGGCACGTCTCCCTCTACATTGCGACCTTCTTTGTCAAGGTCCTCTGAGGAGGTTTCATGTCGACCTGACTTCATTGTGCCTTCACGCATATCTTTTGTCAGGTCCTGTCTCCTGCGTAGACGTTTCTTGAGACGAGCAGTGGAGTGCTTTTCTTCAAGGTGGCACTCCACTGGTTTAGCCTATGCGGTTAAGTGGATGGTCTTCTGTCGATGGTGTGCTGATCACTCTGTTGATTATGCCGATTCTTTGATAACACAGAGTGCAGAGTTTTCTGGTATATCTGTTTGATTCTTGGGGTCACCAACCTGTTACCATCAATGAGTACAGGTCTATGCTTTCGGAGACCTTATTGTATGTGGAAAAGCGTCGTATCGGCACTAATCCGTACCTCTCCAAGCTTATTTGGCACTTTTCTGTGAAAAGGCCAAGGTTTTTGCAGCTCACCCAAAGATAGAATCTTTCTTGGGTGTGGCTTTGCTGGGGGGGGGGGGGGGGTGCCCTAAGCGATCCTTTATCCCAGGTGGATATGCATTTTCTCACATACAAGAGGGCTTTTCTGATGGCTTTTGCCTTGGACAGAAGGGTTAGTGAGCTTCACGCCCTCTCGCTTGATCAGCCTTTTTCAGAAGCTCCGCCAGCAGTGTTACTTTTGCCACTGATTGCTCCTTTCTGGCCAAGAATCAGATGCCAGAAACTACTCCATCTCCTATCTGTATCAGGGCTCTTCCTTCTGCTGAAGGTAATCGTCCTTTCCTCTGACCGGTTCCTGCTATTTGCATTTATTTCAACTGGACGCAGTTCATTAGGAAAGTCAGGAAATGATTTTTTCCGTCTCTTATTCCAGGTCGACAGAAGATCTCTCCTCAATCCATTTCTCAATGGATTTGTCTTGCTATTGCAGCTATTCGCACATCCTGCGCTCATCTAGCGACTGACGGTTGTTTTACCAATCATCTTTCTACCCACAAGGTACGTGCCTTGTTTACCTCCTGGGCTTATGCTAACTCTGTCATGCTGTCAGATGTTATGCAGGCAGCCTATTGGAGAAATGCTTTCTCCACCTATCTGCGTCAGTTGCAGGAGCAGTCTGAGGACCTTTTTTCTTTGGGCTCTCTTTCTTCTGCTCAGGCTGTTGTCCACCCTAGCCATTAGGCTTCTTACAAGGTCAGTTCCAGCCATGTGCTTGATTACTGTCGTTTCTGTCTGTGTGTCACACAGAGCCATATGCCTCATCTCTTGTCTTTTACTAATGTTTGTGATGCTATGGTTTTATAGGCCTAGGGGTCTCTTCTTCTGTTCACTGTTCCAGTTCAGTCGGGTTATTTGGGGGTGGTTAGGTGATTCCCTCCTCCTATTGTCCATTCAGCCTGTTGTAAACAATTGTAAGGTAGGTTGATAAAAAATTTAAATTTTATAGTAAATTTTCTTTCTTATATACCTACCAAAATTGTTTACGTGGAGGCTCTCCCGTTTTCTTATTCCGGGAAGAATCCTTCCTAATCGCTAATCGCATAACTCCAATGTTGGCAGATTTAATAGAATGACACGTTGGTTATACGTCTGCGCACTGGTTCCGGAAGCCGTGGATTAGTAAAAGGAGAAGAGTGTCCCCTACTGGGTGTGGACCGGTTTTGGCTTATTTTTTCTTGGTGCTTTTGCACCACTTTTCTTTCCCAAATCGCTTGGGAAAGAAGAAAATAGAGAGTATTTTTCCGAGTTAGAGACTTCCACTGTAGTGCAAGCCTGTTGTAAACAATTGTGGTAGGTATAATAAGAAAGGAAATTTACTATAAAATTCAAATATTTCTTCATATATCTCACTTTTATCAAATATCCCCTACATTGCACAAAACTTCATAATTGGCACAGTGGAACTTGAAAATCTTGCATATTTTTTTTTACGGCCTTACCACGAGGTCAAAATAACATACAGAAGTTCAAACTTGGTGAATAGGTCCACTGGTAATGACTACTGGCAGTATGGTAGTATTGAGCAAAAAACATTGTGGTCACTGTTGCGGTTCTCTTTAGTGTTGGGAGGTTAACCGAAAATACAACTCGGTGTCAGTTATTAAAAAACACCGACCAACCTGAACGTGAGATAACCGTCAGTCGGGACATGTACAGTATTTATCTGCACAATCTTGAATGCTGCCACTTCGTGTAATGTGTTAAATAAAAAGGGCGGAAATCACAGAAAAAATCAAGAGCTTGGTACGCCTGATTAATAACTTTTTGGGTCCCATAATACAATCGTATTTACGTACTAAAATAAACTTTCTTTCGAATGTGAAATGATAAAAATCACCCAATTCAGTGTGAGATTGAAAGCGCCACCTGGTTTTGGACAAAAATGAAACAAATATCAGATTTCCAAAATGACCACTCACTTTGCTTGAATGCAACATCCATCCATCTGCTGGCCACTGTCAGTAATTTCTATGTGTATGTTTGAATGGAATAAAAAGAAACAGTTGTTAACTATACTTGCACAAATAACATTTTCAAGACTGCAGGCCAGGATTCAGGGCTTTCAGTATCACTACACAAAACTCAACACAGTAAAACACAATCTGTAAAATGATCACTTTATCAAATGTGGTTTCCTTTGCTGAACTGGAACTTACCACTTGCTCCGCATCTATACTGTCCGACATATTTATTTCTACATGTATTTTTGAAAGCTTGAACCTCTAAATAGGTTTCAAATTCTCAGTTGAAGGCTGATAAAAATTAAGGTTACAATGACCTAAATGAGCGTCTTTTACTTTGTCAAACTTTTAGGGTCGGCATAATTGTTTAGGGTCGATGGGGTTACCCCAAACAAAGGATTTTTTTTCTTTGGCCTGATATTTCACAATATTACACCCACAGCATTTTTTCCCATGTTGTGCATTGCTCCCACAGCATTTTCCTCTTGTCTTGGGGAGGGGGGTGGGGGGGGGGGGGGGGGGTGCCAATGCTATTCAACTATATATCCAGTGCTCTGTGAACAATCTTCATTGTCTTCTGGATTAATGGTTCCCTCTACATGCGCTGCGCTATATATAATCTCATAATTTTAGAGAGAGGGGAAGGTACTTGCACTTTGAACTTTTATTAAAACTAATATTTGGGAACAAAACCAAGTGTTTATAGTGTTTAATACTTGAAAATTTTTCTCTGAAAAAAAAACGAAACCGAAACCAACTCTTTTTTAAAAAAAAAACGAGTTGAAACCAAAACTGGGGGAAAATTTCATAACCTCCCAACACTAGTTCTCATTTTTATTTTTATCCCCCGAAAAAAAAAATAGGGGGGGGGGGGGGATATAGCTGTGGCACTGTCCGTCTGTCTGTAGACAGAGTTAGTTTCCGCTCTCTAACTAAAATTCTGCTTGGCCGACTGAAACAAAACTTGGCTTGTGGATTAGGCATGATGAAAGGAAGAACCCTATTTATTTGGTGATCATTGTGCTGAAGAACTTTAATTTTTTATCAGTGTTAGTTTCTGTTCTGCAATTAAAGCTATGCTTGGCCCACTGAAGCCAAACTTGGCATGTGGGTTAGTCATGATGAGGGGAAGAACCCTATCTATTTTCAGGTCATTGTGCCAAAGGCCAAGGTCACAGTGACCTTAAACTTAAACATTTACCAGAGCTGGCTTCTCTAATTGAAGAAATTTTGCTTGCATGATTTAAATCCAATTTGTCTTATGGGCTAAGCATGGTGAAAGGAAGAACTCTGTTTATATTTTAGGCCATTATGCTAAAGGTCAAGGTCACAGTGACCTTGAACTTAAAATTTCATCGGTTTCAATTGAAACCAAACTTGACTTGTCATCCAACACATGTAATCTTATCTGCATTATTTAAGTAAATAATACCAACAGTGGCTGTGTTAATTTAATGTAATATGATATCAAGGCTACTGTATCAGGATGATTTTTCAGGGGATTGGCCACCCCTGGCAGATTCCTCTTGTCTATGATTTTACTCACATTCAAAATTATGTTGTTTCTATATGTGTTTTATTTAACTAACAACCTCACCCAAAACAGAGGAAAGAAATGAAAATGCTCCAATGTTCATGTCAACAAAAAGTAGTACACAAATGTATGCGGTTTCGAAAATTTCGGTTCGGTTTTGGTTCGTTTTTTTTTTAAACCGTGGTTTTCGGTTACGGTTTCGGTTTCAACAAACTCAAACGAAAGCAGTCCAAATATGAACTTAAAAGTACACTTATGTGAGAATATTTCTTTTGAAATACGATTGGCAATCAGTTTTCATGCAGTTTTATTTTTACCTGCGTCGCCAGCGGCAGAGCAGGTCTAGTAACCGCTCGACTCCGTCCGTCAGTCCGTCCATCAGTCCGCTCGTCCATCAGTCCGTCCATCCGTCAGTCCGAAACACTTTTTCCATCAAAGTTTTCGTGGCTTCTATGAAAGGGAATGATTTTATATTTGGTCTGCTGCTTCATAATGATGAGTTGTATCGTATAAGCAATTTTCAGATCTGCCGTGCAGCCACTTCCTGTTTGCCAATACTTTGAAATTTTACTGTACCCACTGAACATTGAAATTTTCCATCAAAGTTTTCTTGGCTTCTATGAAAGGGAATGATTTTATATTTGGTCTGCTGCTTCATAATGATGAGTTGTATCGAGTAAGCAATTTTCAGATCTGCCGTACAGCCACTTCCTGTTTGCCGATACTTTGAAATTTTACTGTACCCACTGAACATTGAAATTTTCCGTCAAGGTTTTCTCGGCTTCTATGCAAGGGATTGATTTTATATTTGGTCTGCTGCTTCATAATGATGAGTTGTATCGTGTAAGCAATTTTCAGATCTGCCGTGCAGCAACTTCCTGTTTGCCGATACTTTGAAATTTTACTGTACCCACTGAACATTGAAATTTTTCATCAAACTTTTCTCGGCTTCTATGCAAAGGATTGATTTTATATTTCATCTGGAGCCTGATAATGATCAGTTGTATCGTGTATGCAATTTTCAGATCTGCCATGCAGCCACTTCCTGTTTGCTGATTCAGTTGCATGCAGCGACACAGGTCCAGACCCGGTATTGGTCTTGGCGTGTTACTGTTCTGGTCAAAATAGTGAAATATGCCGTGTGAATACAGAACAACCCGCAAAAAACAAAATATGAAGGCAACTGTTTTAAAGTTTTTATTGGGGTTTTCTGTACTCACCAGCAAATTTGCAACAAGTCCAGCTGGTAATTTAAAGATCAGTACAGTTACAAAGGGATAGAAAGAATGAGAAATGAATGATCAAAGCGGTAAACATGCAAAGTTCAATGGGCGTGTACAAACAGAGGAATGAATGGTCGCAATTTCAAGTGGTAAGCACAAAGCCGTGATTCCTCATCACTTTATAGTTCCCCCAAGTCAGTTATCAAAACAAGATTGACAATCTGATTTGTTGGTGTGACGCGATTGTCAGAACAAGTGATCAACGTCACGTAATTGACAGGAGATTTGGCTCCACCCTAAAGTTCTAATATCGATCACGCCATTATTCATTCGTCAATAGAAAAAATGTGGAAACAAGGTTCGGAGTGGGGTTTTGTCAAATTCTCAACAATTGATGTCTTGGAATGGTAGTGTATTATTTTTATTCCACAAGTTAGCAAGAATTCCGTTAGGTGTTTTGTACATTTAATGTTTGGATTTCTACCGCTCAGAAAATATGTGATGACATTGATGTCAAGTTTTCTGCCAATTTCTGCAAATCTGGATTTCCCCAATGTAGGATTTACTAACTAATATATTATTTCTTCCAAAAGATACGTTCGTTCCCCTAGTGTAGTTCACACTATGTTCGTGAAATGTAAATAATTGAATATCGGAATTTAATGTGGTGAAAAGTTTTTTGCATATTCATAATAATTATATTTCAAAACAGGCGTACCCAGACAGCTTGTGTTGTAAATTGGAAAGTGATGGAAACCCGTCGTCGTAATTTACACCAGCATCCGTTGTGAACCCCATCGAATTGTCAGGACAGAATGCTTTTATGGGAGAGTTATTTATAGCTTTTCTGTCAGTTCATTGAAAGTTGCTGACTGTTTATGTCGCAGTATCAATTCGTTCAATAGAATGGTTCAGTTCTCCAAGCATAAAATTAACATTTGTTTAATAATTAACATAAAGGGGTTGGCTTAAAACACAGTGGTACAGAATGGTGGACGTGGAATTGTTCACCAATAGGATTATGGTGATGTTTGTTATTATTTGATACTGATAAGAATGACCGCCCATGAATACAGGGTAGTGACTTGTGGTTGGTGAGGATTGGCTCAATTTGGCTGAACACTTACCTTCATTCGTTTTGTCGCCTCCCACTGAGATTGTAATGCTTTGAATTTTTCAATTTCTGTAGGATGTCTGTACAAATGTCGTATAAGATTGAAAGTGTTGCCTTGGTCAGCAACCAACCTTTTTTGCAAAGGGCGCATTGCGCCTGCCGTTCATCAATCCTTGTGAAGAAATAATATATTGGATGTTGATTTCTTTCTGCCATTTTGACTTTTAGTGTCTTTATTTCACGGGAATTTTAAAGGAATAAAAAAAAACCGAAAAGAACCGAAAACGCAATTTTTTTTTGTGCACATACGGTTTCGGTTTCGGTATTTAGAAAAAAAACAAAACGACCGTAATTTCGGTTAACCGCACATCACTAATCCATTCCCCATGTTTTCATTTATAGTCCTGACAGGCAAGAGGAAATACATGTAATAATAATAAATCAATGCTTGGTATAGTGCTCATAACTCACATAATAAATGAGAAACACTCTAGGGAGCTGATCAGTCTAAATCAGCATGATATTTGCTAGACTATCGTGATGGCTCTCTTGAAAAGATGGGTTTTAACTGGTTGAGGATTAGGTTATTTTTGGAAGTCTGAATTTATTTATAATTTGTTTTGTTACAAATTATTGGAGAGTGCCCACAGACACTCTCCAATAATTTATGATAAAACAAATTTATATAACCACAATATTATTTGCATTTGACTGAATTTGAAAACATGAGCATGGAAAATTTTGGCTTTTAATCTGGAACCCTCATTTTTTGAAAGCCCTGATAGTGGCTTCTAGTACTCAACCAGTTCAGTTTGATTTGAAATTTGGCAAAGAATTCCAGAGAGAAGGTACAGTATAGCCAAATGATCTATCGGCAACCGTAACACGTCTGTGAAAAGGAACTTGGAATAGACGTATGTTACAAGACCTAGTGGCATAAGAGCTTGGTGCATATTGAATCAGTTCTGCTAAATAACATGGCACAGAATTATTCAAACAATGTATCGCTTCATGTAAAAAAATTGATTGGAGTTTGAAACCTTGTTTATCAACATCCTGGGAAATTCCAGCAAGTCCCACAATTCATTGTTATAAAACCTCCGATTCAGAAATATACTTCATTAGATTATATCCAGTCTGTGTCATAGGGTTTTTAGCTAAACTTGACAACATCAAGTATGAGCTATTGAGATGGGTTGCAGTCTGTCTGTACATTCCTATGTCCATCTACAATTCCTTTAGAACACCCTGCAGGCTGCAGCTCTCAACTGATCAGTCCCTAATTTCATACATTGCTTTGGGGCAATATCTAGATGGGAGCTATCAAATTTATCTGCATTTCATTGAAAAACATGGCAGCCAGCGGCCCTCTTATATTTGGCATATAAATTGACATTGTCAACAATTCCATTTGTACACTCATTGATTCTCGCCAAGCCTGGAAATAAGCAGACTGTCCTCTGCAGAATGAGGTAACCAGAGGGTGAATTTGGTGATGCTACCCTGCAAATGAGAAATGACTTATTTTCCGGCTTGATTCTCGCAAAAGATTCTTTCAAGAAATACAATGAGAATCAACTGATTCTTGCAAAATGTCCATTTAGTTATCATATATTATGAACGTGTCTGTAATAGCCTGGAGAATCCCTCTTTTTGCTCCCTCATAATTAGGTAACACTTTGACTTAGCGGTGGTGTCTAGTGAAGTCTTTGCCAATACTTAACTAGAAACCACCACCAAGGTACTGTGACTTCCATTAGCAAGACCACCAAAAGCCTGTATGTTTAACTGGTAGAGTGCTGGAAGCCCATATTTGGGTTTTATTCTAAAGGGCAGGTACTGTAACATAAAAGCTTCATATTCTGTGAACGTGCTTCATATTATCTTAAAAGTGAAATTATTTAGTCGGTGTGGATTTTCCTTGTTACAATTTATGGGAGAGTGCCCTTTGGCACTCTCCCATAAATTGTAACAAGACAAAGACATGTGAACAAATTCTGATGACCAAAAATAACTTGGCACTCTACCAGTTAAACATGCACTCTACACGGACATTTAGACAAGAAAAATTGGAACTAGGACCTTAAGGGTTAAACTGTAGTAAATAGATAAATATGAGGTTTTTTACTATGGAATAGGCACTGGTTGTACTTCCAAGAGTATAACAATACTTTCAAATTCTAAGCTATTTAAGAACTGAAAACTGATTTGCGCATCAGAAGTATTTGAGAATCGGGACAAACTTTAAGGTCTGGTTTCCCTTTTTCACTTGATATTCTGTTTATTGAGTGGGTACATTTTTAGTAAGGCTTGTGTTCCAAGGTCTCCTCCTATGGTCTCATGCCCATCCTATTGTGCTAATGTTAACAATGTCAGCGACTGTACTAAGCATTCATGGTTATAAAGATATATATTATTAGTTGATACTCAGACTTTGTGCACTTATGGTGATGCTAGACTTTCCTTTACACTTCCAGTCTTGTCAGAACTCATTAACGTGCTTTCCAGGCTTGTACACAATATATCAGGGCTCCAGGGCTCCCACTCAGATGAAAAGTCCTTGAATTTTGGCACCTTCCTTGAGAAGTGCATGTTTCTATCCTTGAAAAGTACTTGATGTTCCACCACCTCCCTTGAAAAGTACTTGAATTAAGTTTACCTGTAACCTCAGTGACACGATGTTTAATGATAACTCGATTTGGAAGGGTGTGTAGATTCTAGAACAAAGCAATTTATTTCTTGAAATGTCTGTAATCTGATAAAATGCTGTGATGTAACACACTGTTGGAAAGGGCTCTGAGGGTCCTTTCCAGCAGTGTGTTATGTCACAGCATTTCCTCCTCATGTCATCATAACATTAGGTTTTATCATCATTACAAAGTAGATTATGGTTCTTGAAGTGTTAGCAAATGAATAAAATGGCAATTCAAGTAAAGATATGTAAATAAATAAAAAACTGGTCGCATTATTTCCTTTTATGCAGAAGGCAGGCGAATGAAATAATCATTCACCTTATTTGTACAGCCCTGATTATCTTTGAAAATCATTGGCGAATTCCTTGAAAAGTGCTTAAATAGTGCTTGACTTTGATTCTCTGATATCAGTGGGTACCGTATATAGTGTTACTAAAATTTTGACAGCTAGACTTGTTTGATAAAGTGTCTCTTCATTGTAAACAAGCTATTAATTGAAAATAGAATATGTTTTCATTTTTGGGAATTCACTGAAAAATAAATCTTTCCACAACCCATTCCAGTAAGGGATCACAAGCTGAGTTTGAATGCTTTTGGCGAATAGTAATGGCTGACTTTGGCCATTTCATTGGGTAAAGAGTTGATATACATGGGATCTAAACTAAGGTTGTACAGTTAGATTCTCAGTTATTAATGGACAATTTTTATAACCAAAAAGTGGGACCACAGGGTTGGTCCCACTTTCTGGTTATAAAACGTTGGTAACTGCAATATCACACACCACATGAAAATGTACACTCAATAAGGCTATGCAATGAATGAAAATTTATTAATCCCTAGATTCACATGGTCTTTCAACATAATAAGTATATTTTCGCCTTTCCTGATATGAACTCTCATCGCCTTGTATGAAAATGTATCAGCCAGCTACACGCCATGTAACTTGAAAAAGCAACACTGAGCCAGTCTATATTTGGAGGAGTAGGATTGTCAGTAGTACATTCAGGTCTAATGGTGCTGGGGCATTGTTAATTTGAAAGTCTATGATATTCGAATACTCTGAGGCACTGGGAGTTTGATATCTGTTGTCAGCTTGTACTTGGGGTAATGTGAGATGGTAGCCCAAGTGAGTGGTGATTAGATGGTTGTTCTACAGTCAGTACCTGGGAATTAGCTTTCTCTGAAGAAACTGTGCTGGGCAATACTTTCCTTGAAACCTCTCTCTTAATTCTTCAAGACATAGAAATTTGTATACGTTTTTGCTCCACTTTGATGATCTACAGGATTTGCAGTTGTTTCTAGACAAGTCTTGGCTGCCAATATAGGCAGCCAAGATATGCTTACAAACAACTGCCATGTACTTGGTAAGTTGCAAGTTCATCCAAAGACTGCATGTTCAAACACCCACTTTGTTGTAGTAAAAGGTGATCAAAGTCAGATTTGGGCCTTTGTGGGTTAAAGTTATTTAGATCATTGCTAGTACTGGAGCAGTATTAACTACCATGGTATAGTGACATCGCTGAGGATGCTGTTAATGTTAGATGACATGTCTTGGTTATATTTCTGAGTGTGCTGCTGCATTATTGTTCTTCAGTATCGAGTGAGAACTTCTATTGTAATGGCTTGGTTATGTTATACATGCTGTGTTTTTTATTTTTATAACACTCACATTTTGTGACTGAAGTTATATGTGGTGAACAGAGTTTCCTTGTATATTAGAAGTTAACTTTGTTAATGAATCGATGGTCTTTTTGCCTCCCTTGTCTTGTTGTTGTGGCCAGAATCCCTCCTTCAGCATAGTTCTGGGTATTGCTGTGCTTAGTGTTTGCTGTTGAGGATGTGGTAATAGGAAAATAGAGGGTCAGGGAATTCCTAATGTAAGATCAGATCTAACAGCTGATGTAACATCCGTTTGATCTGAAATGTAATATTTGGCCAAGCAATCATTGGACATTACAGCCGTATTTACACATTTACCCTGTTACAGTGGTCTATTATTATGCCCCCGAAAAATTTTCGAGGGCGTATATAGTCAAGGTCTCCATCCGTCTGTCCATCCGTCTGTCCATCCATCCGTCCATCCATCCGTCCATCCATCTGTATGAACATTTTTGTATTATAACTCGAGCATCAGTTGTCGGATTTTAATGTTCTTTGGTATGGTGATAGGGCAGCTTGGGGGAATGGATGCCCTCGTACCTAGCGTTTCGTCCATTCATCTTTAGTAGAGTTATGGCCCCTGCTTTACAGACCTTTTATACTTTTAGCTCGATCTGATTATTTACATGCAACTGATGCAAGTCCGACTTTGCTACTTTCGGGGGCATCAGCACATGTGTTAGCATTGCTCTTGTTAAGAATTTTGGGGCATTACTGTTTTGGGTGCATTGCGGGCATTGGCTAGTTAAAATGGGTTTAATATTGAGAATTTTGGGGCATTGCTATGTTGGGTGTATTTGGCTACTTCTCCTTATCAGTATTGGATTAGTTTATGTTGATTCTCGAGTGAGGTGGATTGTTTTTTTTGTGGAATATGTAAGCAAAGAATGAAGAAGATAACAGATAACATCCCAAAAAGTATTATTGTTTTGAAATGGTAGCACATGTTTTATAACAGTTATGTGCAACATTTTAAAGCATTAATGTGAGGGAAACAATCATCAGAGAACAAATAACGAGATAGATTCATCTTGCAGAGATAAACAGTGAGTCTAGTAACTATAAAAATACTAATTTGTGTGATTTTGACTTTACAGAAGTATGCAACTAAGTGAAACCCTTCGAAGGTGGAGCAGCACTTGTTTACTGTGGTAAACAGCTTCTGTTTCTATTGTAAAATCGCACCTTGTAACCAATGTCTGGGGGAAGAAGTCCTCTAAAATAGCTTGACATGTGTTAACGATTGGCTTAATTTTCCTTTAGTTTTGCTACATCCATAGATGTTGAAAGTGACCATAACCCTCTGCACACTGATGTCAGAATACAATTTCAGACTGCAATTTTTTCCCATAATGCTACAAGAGGTTTAACAAATAAGCCTTGTTTGAAAGAGCTTAAAAGCAGCTGTGTCAAACAAGACTGAACTCGTTGAATTGTGGGGAAAATATGCAGCTTCAAATTGCAGCGCTGAATTATTTTTGGTCGTCAAAATTTATCCACATGTATTTGCCTTACTATAATTTATGGGAGTACTGTTCCGTAAATTGTAGCAAGACAGATCCATAAAGTCTAAATAATCTCACTTGAAAGATAATAGGAAGTACATCCACAGACAAGTAAACCTTTAAGTTGTGATATCAGCTTTTTGAAATAAAACTCAAATATGGACTTTCAGCACTCTGATGGTAAATTAAATAACTGCCCAGTTCAGTGCATTGGCCCTGTTAATTGTCTTCATGCATGAAGCGACCAACTGTGCTCTACATAAGTCATTAAAGTGACTAAACAGGCCATGCCCATAATGGATAATAAACATGCCATATATTTCAATGCTTTATTACAATTTGTTGTAGAGTCTCCACTCTACAGAAAAACTAATGAAATGTTGATCTTAAGTATTGTCTCCTCTTCCAGTATCATTGGGAGTCAAATTCCAGGGTGAATAAAACATGTTTTAAAACACCATTTAAATTATTAAATTAAGCACTCCAGACATACAACCCTTCTTTCACCATAATGACAATGTCTGACCAGCATTATTCACAAAGGCCATAATTTAAACTGATTCAAATATTATTATGGCCGAACGTATGGCAAAGGTACTTGCTTATCGTATAGCTTGTAACAAGTCTGATCATCCTTCATCTTTTTTAACCCTTTACCTAATATGAAAAGCAGACGACTCTTGCAAATAAAATTCTTGAAGAACTACTTTTTTTCATTTTTTGTCTCAAAAACATAGATTATGACCCCTTATTGGAACGAGATTGATGAACTCGTTCCAATGAGGGGTCATAAGCTATGTTTTTGAGACAAAATTTTTTTTATAAATAATGAAAATTAAGTGGCGATTTTTGAGAAGGGCGCTGGGGGTTTTGGCCATTACGTTGGGTAAAGGGTTAAACAAAGAAGCACATGCACGGTTTTAATTCTCCGTGAATACCCTGGATTGGAGTGGCGCTTGTCAACTAAGGCATACAGTGTTCTGTTCAGTCTGGGATCACGGTCGCTGGAGCTTAGATGAAACATTGGGTGTGACAGTGAAAAGGAGTACCAAATGTGTAATTTAGGAGAAGTGAAGACCCTGGAACACTTTCTATTAGAATGTCCAAAATACAAGTCTAACAGAATAAGATTCACTGGGAGTATAATGGGGAAGTGGGGTGAGAGAATGAACGATATGTGGTTAGTGGGTGACTCAATGGAGAGGATCGGTATGTTTATTGGAGAGACTGGAAAGAATGGGGTACAGGATTCCGTCAAGTAGTTCGTTTTGGGGTGTCGGAAGGAGAGACGTAGGAATGGGAAGGCATTTGGGAGCGAGGGTTAATCAAGGTATTCCCACATGGGAACCGCGACAAATCAGCGGCCGGCCAACGTGCTATTGTTGTCTACAGGTATATGTAGGACCTGGGGACAGAGTCCACCAAAGTGGACAACATAATTATAAATGATTGGTAAAACTTTACTTTAAACCTGTTTTGGGGTCACGATATGAAATCAGATGCGGATAGTAAACCCCCAAAAGTAAATCGGCATTAAGAACTAAATTTTGATGTCAGTTTAGCGATCACCCAACGTATGAGAACGCCGGTGTGTTGTGGGTTCACTTGAAGGTTTCTTCTGTGATAATGTGACGAATACTTTGTGGAAATCCGAAAGAACTGAAAAAATTGAGTAAATCGAAGATCAGAGAAAGGTCTGAATTGAAACAACAAAACAAGGATTTCAAAATTAAGTACAGACTGTGAAATACATTTTTGGCAACTTACAGCAGTTACAGGTGGTCGTATATCAAACCAGCTATGGAAACTGGCCGAGTGCTAAATTATTTTTAGTCATCACAATTTGTTCACATGTCATTGTCGTGGTACAATTTATGGGCGAGTGCTTACACCCTCCCATAAATTTAACAAGGCAACTTCAAACAGACAAAATAATTTCACTTCACAGATAATATGAAGCACAGCCAAAGATTTGTAGGCCTTTAAGACATTGTACCTTTACTTCACAATAAACCCCCAAATACGGGTTTCAGAAGGCAAACCTAATGTTCCTCAAGCGCGTTGAAGAATGACTTCAATCCCTTTAATTATTTGGCGCACTAAAACTGAGGACTCTGAACGAGCAACATCGTAACTTGATACTTTTGGTTAACGTGCTTTGCAGAGATCAGGATCTTCGGCGTACATGACATTAAGTGGCACTCGTGTCGAAAAGTGAAGAGGGGCTAGATAAAATACTGACAATTGTGGGGAGATATGGGAGCAAGTGGAAACTCGAACTAAATGAAAACAAAAGCAAGGTTATACGCTTGGGTCGGAAAGTGGAACCTACGCAACGGTAGACAGTGGATGGGTGGGGGTCCAAATTCCAGAAGGTAGCAGCAAACTTCTAAAGTGTGGGAGAAATAGGTGATTATGAGTATTTGGGGGTAAATATAAACAGTACGGGAAGAGGCGTCTGCAGAAACCACACGAATAAATTAACTGTGAGGTGGTGGGCGGGATTCATAATCAGATAAGACTTCTAGTGAGAAACGGCTTCAATAAGGTTTTCATACGAGAAAACCATTTGGGAAATGGTGGGTCCACCAAAAATAACATGGTACGGAAGTGATACCTTTACACCAAAAGGTTGTAAAGAGCTGGGAAAATCTTCAGAATGATGCCGGGTGATGGATAACATGGTCGAGTAATGCCGTAGCACTAGAAGCAATCGGGTGAGCTTGGGTGGATGAGGAGCAAGAACATAATAGACTTAATGAAACTCTGTTACCTTAACTATTTGGTAAATCTTCCCGGTTTTAACTAATGTGCCAAAATATTTGGAATTCAAATGCAAAGATCGCGAATTGAGCAAGTGTGTGAGTTCAGTGAGACCTATTCAATGACGATCTCTTTGAAGTGGGGACAATCCAGGGTAAAATACCAACAGAGAAAGAGTTGTGGAGGGTTGTGAAAGAAATATAGAGAGAGGAATCAAAGCAAAAAGGCCTTTGCAAAAAGGCCTTTGGGTGGCCTATACGATAAAGAGAAGCCAGGTTTTAAGAAGTGCCTTGGTGGCACAGTTGTGAGTGTGTGTGTGTGTGGGGGGGGGGGGGGGGGGGTCACTGCTGTTGATGCTGGGGTCGCGGTCGTTGGAGCTTAGGGGAAAGAATGAGATAAACAATGAAAATAAGTGCCAAATTTGAAATTCAGGAATAGTGGAGACACTGGAACACTTTCTTTTAGAATGTACAAACTATGGATCTAACAGAATATGGGTCACTGAAAGCATAATGGTGAAATAGGATGGGAGAATGAAGAGGATGTGGGCACTGGGTAACACAAAGGAGAGGATGAGTATGCTTATCGGAAAGATTGTGAAGACTGGGGTATGGGTTGTCATCAAACAGTACGTTTCCAATGTTGAGAGGATATGAGAGACATGGGAAGAGAAAGGGGCATTTATGAGCAGATGGTTAAACAAGGCCTTCTCGCCTGAGAACCGCGACAAATCAGCTGCCAGCTAAAGTATTACTATTATTAAAATCACATTGGAAACTCACTACAAGAGTTAAGGTGCTATATAAGTGGTGGAATTCTGTTTATTTTGAAATTCCCACCTCTGATATTCCTTAAATTCAAATTAAATATACACAAATTACACAGCAAACAGAAGGTTGGGAGGTTTAGAACACGAAAAATATATATGGAGTTTACAGCAGGCACCACTTGTTCCTGAAAGTCTGCTGTCATATTCGTACCAGAACTGATAATACAATACTATTTCCTGAGAACAACTTGTGGCCAAATGTGCTTCACGTATGGAGATATGGATGGCAATGACAATGTTGGTTGGTTCATATTTTGAAGTAATGCTAATGCCGCGTTGGATATTGCCTGGGATTTTTTCCTGTATTCTCGGCTTTCTGCTATCATTCTTTTGGCTTCCTCCATGTTTTTATATACACTTTCCATGTCGATGTCGATGGTGGCTGAGGATTGAGGTGGCTGTTCAGTCGTGTCTTTCGCTTCCGGGCTTTCTGGTAGTGAAGGAAGAGGGGAGGGAGGGGAGGGAGGTGGTGAAAATGCAACTTCCAGTTCCTCCTCAGTCTCCGCTGGACGTTCCTCATGCAACAGTACCGGCGCAGGAGCCGGCAGTTGGTTGGGTGTACCAGTGGGTCTAGGAGGGGAACTGTCGGCTGCCTCCAGAACCTCCACCCCCTCACTCAACTCTTTCTTCCTATTCCGGAAGGCCCTCCAAGCGCCGGGCGTCCCTGCGCTTGATCGATGGACTCTTCTTCCTGTTTTGCTCTTTCTCCGTGCCCCTTCGGGCGAGGACCAGTGAGAGAGGGGATCCTCTCACCAAAGGTACTACCTCTCCCTGAAGAGGGTGGTGTATTGGATTTCTCTACTTCAAATTCCAGTTTCAGATAGACGCTCATGCCTATTTCCTGAATAGTCCAGGAGATAGGGGATGAGACGCCCAGAGCTGATATGGCTTTCTCAAGTCTAGCAGGTAACTCCATGATAGTCGAGGGGTTCACGCTTTGAAGTCAGAAGTGTGAGTGTAACGAAGCAAAATGCATGACTCAGTTACAAATTCTGTGCTTATTTATACAAATGAGGAGATGGGGTGTTGTGTTCGGTAAAAAAGGTTCAAACAAATAAAAGAAGCTTGCCGAATTATTTAATGTTTTTGAACTAAAATTTTGACCAAGCTAACACAAAAATGTTGTTTTGGAATTGTGTTGTCAGCCATAAAACAAGATTTCAAAGGAATGAGATATCAGTCAACTAACCTTGATTGTATACCCCTTCAGACCCCTTTTGCGGCAATAGGAAAGCTCGGCCTGTGTGATCCAAATGAAATAAAATAAGGTTAACCGGGTCGCGAGGGATTTGTAAATCCCACATCGTCCCTGCGCGCCTTCGGCGCGCTAAAACCTTTCATTCATTCATGTCCAATATTATTTGTATCGACAACAATTTGCTCTGTAATTGACTTAGTCGAAGTATGTAAGTACCTTTCCATTTGATATTTTAATTTTATTTATTCTTTTCCAAAAAAATTCCAAACATATATTTAAACATGCAGGCAAATTCAAATTAAATATACACAAATTACACAGCAAACTAAAGGTTGGGAGGTATAGAACACGCAAAATATATGAAATCAACTCATGGAGTTGACAGCAGGCACCACTGGTTCCTGGAAGTCTGCTATCATATTCGTACCAGAACTGATAACACAATAATATTTCGCAAGAACAACTCGTGGCCGAATGTGCTTCAGATCTTCAATAACAAAGCTAGGCATTCAAAACACTTTCGCATGCAGCGATAGGACTGCATTTTGGAAAAGGACAACACTGTCTGCATTTTTTATTGAAGATGGTTTCCATGCTCGACAGACATGTGCAAATCACTCGATACTACGAATTTCCATCGAAAAACAAAATCGTAATTCTAAGAATTTTCAGGTATTATGATACGTTGCATTGAATATGGCAACTGTGCAATCTCTATCTAATAACAGTATACTGTATGAAGGCGGTCTTTTTCATTATTTGATTTTAGACGGCGTTGTTTTTACATGCTTTTTCCGTCCGATGACGTCGACCGGAAATCGAAAGTATATTCATACGTAAACAAAAGCAAAGGCTTTGGAATTTACCCCCATGCAGCTCTGTCGCCGTGTTTTGAAGAATTTTGATCCCCTAGCTTTGGTCTTGGATATGTAAAGCACATTTGGCCACAAGTTGTTATCGTGAAATATTATTAAATTATCAGTTCTGGTACGAATACGGCAGCAGACTTCCGGGAACCAGTGGTGCCTACAGTCGACTCTATGAGTTGATTACACATGTGTTTCGTGTTCTATACATCCCAACCTTCATTTTGATGTACATTTTGTGTATATTTAATTTGAATTTAAGGAATATCAGAGGTGAGAATTTTCAAAATAAACAAAATTTCATTACTTAGATAGGCCCTTAAATGACTGTAAGCGTGTGATCTCTGTTTGGGCCGTAACATCAGAAGAGAATGAACAAGACATCTTGTTTCCATGTTCGTGTTCAGAATGTTTACAGATAAATGGTGGGCATTTCAGAGCCGCTGAATCTTTGAAAAGTGACCAGTTCACTTCGTTTTGAGAAAATTGCATTTCCCGAGTGGAAAGAAAAAAACCGTTTTGTGGCCTCTGAGATTCGAACCTTGAGCCCCGTGAATATCGCAGTTTTCGTTGATGTAAAAACAATGCTTTAACCAACTGAGCCAACAGGAACACACAAAGTTACAGATAATAAATGGCTGTTAACTACACGTGTGGGTTGTTACAGCACAAAGGAATGAAAATTGTGAACGCATTTTTCTTAATAAAATGCAATTTGCGGGTATATAACTTTCTATTAAAAACCTGACAACGCTCTTATGAAAAAATACTAGGGTATACCATGAGCGTACTTTGAAATGGCAGCAGAAGAATATTTTTCTTCTACTTCTTTTCCACCCCGTGCTGATTTAAAAGCACTTGTCCCCACAGGCGATGGCCAAGGGTTTTCTCACAGAAACCATAACTGGTTATGCCAATCGGCGCACCCTGGGTTGTTAGCTCACCTGACTGAAAGTCAGGGTGAGCTATTCTGAGCACTTTTTGTCCGTCGTCTGTCGTCTGGTTCTGGTTCTGCCTGAAAATGACCACAATCAACAGGTTGATTATACTGTCATGGTAAAGTGTACATGTTAGAGTTAAAACAACCAGATAAAGTTTTAAGAAAAAGGAAGCATCGTTCTATTAGAATTGTGCTTGTGAGACCTGGGCTTTGAAGGCGTCAGATGATGTTGCGGACACAATCCCAGGTGGTAGTGAATTCCATTCCCTGATGGTACGCGGGAAAAAGGAATATTTTCTATAGTCACTAGGGTTTGATGGTATTTGGAAGGCTAGGTGGTGGGTATGCCTCGTCCTGCGCACTAGTGGTATTAGCTTACTATCTTTATCTATTGCCACTTTCTCATTTACAATTTTGTATAACATAGTAAGCCTTGCGTCCCGTCGGCGTTCGATTAGAGGTCTCCACTTTAATTATTGGATCATACTGTCCACATTAGATCTATTCCATGTCTATTACTGACATATCGTGCTGCTCTTCTTTGGATCATGTCAAACCTATGTATGTCGTTTTGGTGATAGGGGTCCCAAACAGATGATGCGTTATCTACAAGAGGTCGAACCAATGATTTATATGCATTTTCTTTTACATTTGTTGAGCTGATGTTTAGTTTACGACGTAAAAAGCTAAGTGTTTTATTGGCTTTACCACAAACGTTGTTTATGTGGTTACCCCACTTGAGATCTGATGTAATTAGACAGACCAGGTATTTTGCACTTTCGACGGATTCCAGGATATGACCATGTAGTGAGTATTGGTGGTTGATCGGGTTGGCTTTCCTGCTGATCGATAATACGTTATATTTTGCAGGATGAAACTCATCAGTTCTGGCCGTATTCGTACCAGAACTGATATGTCGTCCGTCGTCCGCCGTACGTCGTGAAGGTTATGTTTGGGTCATTTTCTCCTAAGCCACTAGCTGCTGTTCAATGAAAATTCACACGAGTAGCGGTTATATAGGGGCATTTGGGTTTTTCTTCAAATTGGGTTTCTGCTCATATAGTGGAGGGGGGTGGGACCAAAATGCACAAAATTTTAAAAAATCTTCTTCTGATGAACCAGCCGTAGCAGGGACTTGATATTTGGTATGCAGCTTCCATTTGAGGTGTAGACTCAAGTTTGTTCAAGAGAAGTTTGACGGGCAATATTTGCCTTTGTTCTGAGAGGGGCAAGAATTTTTGCGCGCCCAGAATTTCTATTTTCTCAACCGAGAGGCCAATTTGATTCAAATTTAATATGAGATATTATTGGGTTATAAGTACTTGGTTTATGCCAAAACAATTTTTCCTGCAGCCCCGTGGGAACCTCGGGAGCCAAAAATAGAAAATAACGAAAACGTCCATATATCCAAAACTGCACGAACATCTCACAGCCACCCGTGCAGGTCTAGCTGCACGTTGCCGTCGACTCGTCAGTGAACAGATACTGAAAGACTCTTGGACTCGTGATGGAATATTATTCGTGAAATTGAAGAATAAATCGGTGCGTAGGCTGACAACACCCCAAGAGGTTGACTCGTTAGAAAGGAATTTCCAGCTAAAGTTGACATTTCGTGGCACTTCCTCTCAGGAACAATCTATTTCTCAATTTAGTTCCTAGTGAAATCACCCGCCACCATAGTGCCTGTATATAAACTAGGTATCATCACTATGATCATCATCTTAACCAATGACGAGTAACGATAGATAATAAACTTGTCAACATTGGACTTCACACTTGGCTAAAATGTCGGAGCCTCATCAACTATCAGATGAAATATTCTAAAACAAACAAACATACTCTGACCTCCCAAAACATTGTAGCATTCTCAGGGCCGAGACACTTTTCTATTTGTTTATTTTGTTTTGCCATGGAGTTTGGAGGGTGTCTGTGTGCAACCTCCAATAACTTACTGTAATAATTTATTCCCAAATAACTACCTATAACCCAAAGTTTTGGCAGCCCAAAATAATGTAGCATTCCAAGTGCCAAGATAGTCCTACGATGTAAATTTTGCTTTGCGGTGTTTTTTGTTTTTGTTTTTTTTTTTTGGGGGGGGGGGGGGGGCTGGGGGAACCTATGGACATTCCCCTATAACTAAAATCTGGACTAGGAGTAACAACCAAGTTCTGCCAACTAGAATAGTGCTGTATTTCAAAGGTCAAGACATTTTTCAATGTTTACTCATATCTTGTCATTGAATTTGGAAAGCGCCTACTATAACCACCCCCAAAATTAATTAATAACAAGAGAACAACCCACAACCCCAAAATACGATTAATCAGAACAATGAAGTGACAACCAAATTCTGTCAGTCAGAATAATGCTGTATTCCGACGGTCAAGACATTTTTCAATGTTTACTCTTATCTTGTCATTGAATTTGGAAAGCACCTACTATAACCACCCCCCCAAAATTAATTAACCACAAGAGAACAACCCACAACCCCAAAATACGATTACCCATAATAATGTAGCATAGCAGGGGTTAAGGCGGTATCGCAATGTTAACTCTGTTTCACCATGATCTATTGAGAGTGCCTATGGGCTTTTCCTAATATCTTATTGCAAAGCAACGATTTGGCAAATAAACTCTGTCCTGTGGGCTTTCCCGAATAATTTAGTGCAACGTCAGTTCTGTCAACTAATATGTTCAGCCAAAACAATGTAGCATCTTAAAGGTTAAGGGTCTTTTCTCAATGCCTATTTCTGTTTTGTAAAGGAATTTGGAAGGCGTCCACGAACGTCTTCCGTTAGTTATTACGGGTCAACTAACCATAACCAGGAATTTTAATTATCCAAGTTAATCAGTTTTGTTGTGTTCTCTGGTGAGCCCTTGTGTGCATTCATCGTTAAGATCACTTTGTAAAGTCAATTAGCTTTGTTATGTTTGTTGGGGAGCCCTTATGGGCATTCTCCAATAACTAATTGCAAGTTAAGTTCTGACATCTAAATTCTGTCTGCTAAAATAATGTAGCATTCACAAGGTTAAGTCCAGTTTACACTAAGGGCATTCTCCAGTAACTTATTGCAAAGTAAGTGCTGACCACCAAAGTTTGCCTACCACAGGAATGTAGCATCTCTAATGTTAAGATGTGTTTTACATTGTGTATTCTAGTTTTGCCAGGGAATTAGATGAGTGGCCATGTGAATCCTCAAATGAATTACTGCAAGATAACTGCCCATCAACCAAAATCCTGAACATCATAGTCATGTAGCGTAGCATCTCAGGTGATAAGATAGTTTTGTAATATTAACTTGTTTTGTTGGGATTTGTTGGTGAGTGCCGGTGTAGATTTTCCGAAATTATTGCAGTACTGAGAGCTAAATATTTTCTCTCAAAAGAATGTGGCATCTTAAAGTTTAGGGCATTCTTATCATGTTTATTTCTGCTCCGTTCTGGAATTTGGACAGTGCCTATGGGCGTGCTCCAATTGTTTACCACAGGAGAGGTAGTCATAATCCAAAATTCTGGCCATCGTAGGTTAATGTATCAATCGAAGTATTTAGACAGTATTGTAATATTAATTTGCCCTGTGGTGGTTTTGTTGCAGCATGGCTATGGTCGCTCTCCAATAATTTCTTCCAAAGCAGAGAACTCCAAAGGTTACGATATTTTTACGATATTGACTTCTACATTGTAATGAATTGGAGGTTGCCTATGAATAACCTCCGTTAATTTGTAACAACAGACCTATCGATTACTCAAAATCCTGACCACCCAAAATAAAGTAGCATTCCAAGTACTGCCTTGTCAACTGATAGTATTATCTTTTGTTGGATGGTGCCTATGATCACTCTCCTATAGTTTACTATAGGGCAAGTACTAGCATAGCTTGTGACCACTCATTGGAAAGTGCTTGTTGAACTCGTTCGAATGGGGGGTCGTAGGCTGTGTTTTTTGACGCGGAAAATGAAAGGCAATGGTTAATCTATAATTTTGCTTGCACGTGACGTCTGCTTTTCATATTAGATAAAGGGTTAACATTTACACTATATTCATCCATGCTCGCGTGCACTGCCTAACTCCCGGCCAAATAGTATTACTATCGCCAATGCTAACCGTTTTTCTGGGCATATATATGTGTATATACGTGATATGTGGTGGAAATCCGGTATTTATGGGAAACATCCAAGGCCGAATGGTCTAGAGAAAAGAGTATTAGTATAATACAATATTAATTTTTGTCCCATTCAACATATATATATGTATATATGTGATATGTAGTGGAAAATCGGGTATTTCTGGGAAACATCCAAGGCCGAAGGTCTTGAGTAAAGAGTATTAGTATAATACAATACTAATTTTTGTCCCATTCAACAATTTATGATATACACCCAAGTCACCTGTATCAGAGTATAGCATACTAGTATAATACCATTTGCCCCATACAATCACTTCTCAGAAACTTGTGCATGATTCATCGATAACTACCAACTGGGATACCCTTATCTCCCGCCGTCTTGCAATTGTCCTTACTAGTACTGGTATCGTTACTGTAACTATAAGTATTATCTCAGTAGTCTTGATGTTCAACCCTGCTGATGTCTTTTAGGCGACCGTTGCCACCTAAGTTTCCCCACATTGTATGAACATTAAGATTATTATTATTATCAATATCACCATCACGATTAATAGTATTTAATCATTCACCCGTGAAAAGTCACCTGTTGCAAGATGGATTAACCTCACAAAAAGATATGGGATGGATCCCACTTGTCCCGCACCGCTGCAGCACATCATGTAGTCCCTGTCAACTTTCGACATTTCGTGGCAGAAGGGCTTCCATTTTCTTTGTTGTCCTTATTTTCCGAAACAAAAAATAATACTTGCTTGTGGTACCTTAACCCCGATGAATTTTGTTCAGGCAAATGTACTACATGACTTTCTCCTCAAAATAGTTCACCATTGGTGTATCCTTTTTTTCTTTTTTCATTCCTGCATTACTCCATTTTAAGATCCACTTAAGTTTTATGGGGACTAACTTAAGTGGAGTGCCCATAAAACTCCACTTAAGTTTTATGGGGACTGACTTTGAGTTAACAATCATTAGCAATGCAATATGAATTGCTTCTTTACCAAGTTATTTTTATCTGCTTCTTGCATCCATGGCTTGATTTGACACCAGACTCGCGTAGGGCCTGAATTATTTGGTCTCAGACAGTCGTGGGGTTATAAAATGGGTTATAAAATTCCGCCTGAAGTACCTAGTTGTCACCCCCCTCATGGGGGCCGTCTGCCTTCGAACCTTGAAATATCATAAGTCCCAAATCCTTCCAAGGCAAGTCCTGGTCGTTCTAATCACTTGCTCTTCATTCTTACCATACATACCTGTCACTAACTACTCCTAATGCAAATTGTTGTGAGTAATGATGCGCGATGCTGACCATTATGCCGGGAGGGGGATTAATTATGTATAACTTGGAACTTCTACGTGCGCCAAGCAGCAACAGCACAACTATCATTTTAGTAAATATAGGGGTTTTTTTTGTTTTTTGTTTTGTTTTTGTTTTTTTTTTTTAGTTTCTCCTCACCTTTGGTTTGTTACTCGCTTCACAATACACCCAATCCCGAATTATTCTACATGCGATATCCACTATTATTTTGTTATTCAGTTTAACATTTGACTTTGAATAAGCAGTTCATTCCTTCAGAACATGAATTGCTTTTCTAGCCTGTTTTCCTTATTTTTCTTTACTATTTTCTTTTGCTTGTTTCTTCAAGGTTATACTCTCTACTTTCATCTAAACTCTCGTATAAAGCAACCTGAATTCAATTCGTACCACTGCGAAATGATCGCGTCACTGAAAGTTACCCATCTCTGGGCATCATGCATACGTGTGTATTACCACCCACAGATTACAAAATGTATAGTCTTGAGTCTTACCGCGACCGGATTGGTACATTCAATACTGTAGTATATGTTTATGCTCGCGCCCTGAAAAGAAGACTAACAAAACATCAGTCCCTTTGTACTCTTGCGTATCTTTACATGTGGTGTATGCGTATTGAGGTTCAGGTCAACCTTACTGTGACATCAACCTTGTTTCATCTCTTATTCAACAAATTTATCCCACGCTGCCAATGCAGTAATTGTACAAATGTTGAAAGACCAAATCTCCGGCCGAAATCAAATATACCAGCTGCAACGCCATCTACTTCAGCCATCTGTTATTTTATATATTTTGACATTGGTATTGGCTGTGGTTTTGTTATTGTCTGGAGACACTGAATCAAGCCCTGGACCAGGCTCAGTGAACACAGAAAATACCCTCGATGCATTAAAAATCTTTCATCTGAACATCCAAAGCCTGAAGCCTAAAGTAGACATAATTGAGTATGAATCATTTTCTAATGGTATCTTAGCACTCACTGAGGCCTGGCTTCAATGCTCAGACCTAACATCAGATATTATGATCCATGGCTTCCAAGAACCCGTACGGTTTAACCGTTTGTCGAGGGGAGGGGGTTGCCGTCTACATGAAGGACGGCTTGTGCTTTCGGCATAGAACTGATCTTGAGGTGAATGACATTGAGTGCATCTGGGCTGAAGTGTTCATGACCCATGGTAAGTCGCTGCTACTAGGAGTATTTACCGCCCACCCAATAGTCCCTCAGATGTTTGCGATAAAATTACGGCATTTATTTACAAAGCCAAAGATACCTTAATTTCAGACAAAATTATTACTTATTACTGGTGACTTCAACGACAACCAATATGGTTCTCCCAAGGGTCGCTTCCAGGAACTAAGTAATTATTTCAATCTTAGACAGCTTGTGGAAGGGCCAAGATGCTTTACCGAATCATCTGCAACTCTGATTGACCTATTTGCTGTTAGTTATACTATACATGTACAGGAATGTGAAGTCCTAGAACCACTTGTACCTGACATGACTCGCTATCATTGTCCAATTTATATTGCCATTGAATTCAAGAAAGAAAAGCCTAAAAACTTTAAGAGACGCATATGGTTGTATGCAGAGGGAAACTTTGACGGTCTGAATACTGCATACAATAACGTAGACTGGGAAAGATTGTTTGATCATTCGTGCCCGGACACTATAGTATCCACCTTCACCGATCAATTACTTGAAACGACATCTAAATTTACTCCCAACAAACTGATAACCTCTAGAGCTAACCAGCCAAAATGGATGCATAAGCAAATTCGGTTACTGATTAGGCAAAGAACACGATTATATCGTAGAGCAAAGCGCACTGGTCAACTGCACGACTGGGCGAGATATAAGCAGAAACGAAATGAAGTCGTATCAGCTGTTAGCAAAGCCAAATCTACATACATATCGAAAGTCCAATCAGAACTAAGCCGTCCGGAAACACCCTTGTCAGTGTGGTGGAAAACATTAAAAACATTTATCTGTAAAAATATCCCCGGAATCCCGACTATAAGTCACCTTTACAAACTCTATTCAACCAATCCCGAAAAGGCAGAAGTGTTCAATGATTACTTCTGTTTCATTTCGACGTTGGATGACACTAATGCATCCTTGCCAGATTCACCCCTGCCTGCCCTACAATCGCTTGACAAGATAACACTTGAAAGCAAGGAAGTGTACGAAGCAATCAAGAGTATTAAAGTATCGAAGGTGTCTGGTCCTGATCTTTTCAGACCCAGGCTTTTAAAAGAATGTAGACACTCATTGTGTGACCCACTTACGACCCTCTTCAGTAGATTATTAGACAACTGTTACTTTCCATCTTTATGGAAAAAAGCCAATGTGACACCGGTGTTGAAAAAGAATCTGTCTAATGTAGTTACTAACTATCGCCCAATATCTTTGCTTAGCTGTACTGGTAAACTACTTGAAAAATGTGTCTTCAAACGATTATGGCATTTTGTATGTGATAACAATATACTGAGCCAGTTTCAGTCTGGTTTTACTCCAGGTGACTCTACGGTCCTACAACTGACAGACCTCTATGATGAATTCTGTCATGCTCTTTCCGAAGGAAAAGAAGTAAGAGTTGTCTTTTGTGATGTTAGCAAGGCATTTGATAAAGTTTGGCATGTTGGTCTTATTCACAAGCTCGAGAGAATAGGAATATCTGGCGACTTGCCTTGTTTCCTAAACTCTTACC
The DNA here is from genome assembly GCA_031216915.1 of Pictodentalium vernedei. Classification (NCBI taxonomy): domain Eukaryota; kingdom Metazoa; phylum Mollusca; class Scaphopoda; order Dentaliida; family Dentaliidae; genus Pictodentalium; species Pictodentalium vernedei. The sequence goes on from CM062290.1 coordinate 156,810,546, forward strand.
TTTCTGATCGGTGCCATCGCGTCCTTGTAGCCTCTGAGGCATCTCCTTGGAAACCAATAACGTCGGGTGTCCCGCAGGGTTCTATCCTTGGTCCCCTGTTAACCTGATTTACATCAACGATATTACTGAAAACCCACTTAGCACTATACGTTTATTTGCAGATGATACATCCCTTTATCTTATAATTGAGAATCCTGACCAAGGTTCCATCATACCCAACCGTGAGATTTAGCCACAATTGAATACTGGGCTAACACTTGGCTCGTTGAGTTGAACCCCCTTACAACGGAAACCATGATTATATCACGTAAAAGTAACGTTCCGGTGCACCCACCTATATATTTAAGTGGAACTCAAATTTCCGAGATGAGTAGCCACAAGCATCTGGGTGTAATCTTGAATAAAGGTTGTACATGGAACGACCATATCGATCATGTGTGCCCTAAAGCCTGGACACGTATTGACATGCTCAGGTCCCATAAGTTTACACTTGACCGGAAAGTCATTGAAAAGATATACTTTGCATTTGTCCGACCTCTTTTAGAATACGCTGACTCTGTCTGGGATAACTGCTCAGCAACTCAAGCTGCTGACCTGGAGAAAATACAAGTAGCTGCAGCAAGAATAGTTACTGGCGCCACTGTGAGCTGCAGTAAAGACCTTCTCTACACAGAAACTCAATGGGATCCACTGGAAGAAAGACGCCGAAAGCACAAGCATATCCAATTTTTTAAGATGTATCATAAATTAACACCTCCATATATCTCCAATAAGGTGCCACCAATTATTTCATCTATTACCCAAAGCCACAATCTCCGATCCGAAAATAACCACCGTGTTCCCTTTTGTCACACCAATTTATATAAGTCCTCGTTTATCCCGGAAGTTACCGACCAGTGGAATAGATTACCACCCTCAGTAAGAGAAAAATTTTCCCTCATAAACTTCAAGACGTTTATAAATAGTGCGAACCTACGACAACCAATCTTTTACTATGGAGCCAAATCCCGTGCTGCCCAAATTTATCATTGCAGGTTACGCCTGCATTGCAGTAACATCAACGCCCATTTATACGATAACCATCTCTCAACATCTCCACGTTGCCAGTGTGGGGATCTCGAAACTACTGAGCACTTTCTTGTGCGCTGCCCAATCTATGACGATGCTCGTGATTCCACAATCAATGCATTGCCATTTACTCTTGAGCTCTCCACACTCCTATTTGGACCCGATCGACTGAATAATGACGAAAACCTTCTTGTCTTCAGAGCCGTGCAGGACTATATCATACTGAGTGGACGCTTTTAATAAGTAGCAGTGCACTCTTAGACTTTTTCCGTATTTCTTGCCACACAAATGGGCCACCGTTACCGATATATTCATTGAGGCTGCCCTACTGAATAGTCTTTGGTAGCGAACATTGAATTCAGGTTGTTCCCCTGTTTCCTAGATAACCCTTTGCCCAATGTAACGGCCAGTGTTACCCATGAAAATCGCCATTTAAATCCTTTTATATTTTCAATCTTTGACTCGAGAACATGGCTTATGACCTCTCATTGGAATGAGCTCGTTCCAGTGAGGGATCGTGAGCTGTGTTTTTGAGACTGACATTGGAAATTTTCAGTTATTCAAAAACTTATTCTTCAAGTGTCGCCTGCTACACGTGTTGGTTAAGGGGTTAAGTTTCCCTTTTCTTTTCATTCTCTTATTCTCCCTATTGCTCTCCTTACTCTCTCTCTCTCTGTGTTTTCTATGTTTAAACAATATTTTACTTAGTGTTTGCAGCTACTATTAAACTTCGTCAGTAATCCAAAGGAGACAACTCATACAAGCTAAAAGCTTACTGCTGAATCCTTTCAACAAATCTAGTTCTTGATTCATTACTTTAATGCATACCATTGTATTGCGCACTCTGTGTGACAATCATGTTGTAGTTTATTATATGTATGCATCATACTTTGTCATGAATAAATATTGTTTAAACTAAGTACTGGCAAACAATTTCTGTGTGATAAAATAATGTAGCTTTCTGAATTTTAAGATATTTTTACAATGTTGTTTCTTGTTTTGCCATTAAATTGGGAGGAGAGTGGCTGTGGGCATCCTCCAATAATTTATAATATCCTCGGTGTTAAGTTAGTATTGTTATATTAATTATTCTTGATGCATGTCGGTGGGTGCCTTTGGGTACGCTCTATCAATTTACTGCAAGGCTGGTACCGTCAATCAAATGATGTCTGCAAAAACAATGTTGTACTCCCAAAGACTAAATTATCTCCATAATATTCTGGTGGTGCTAATTGGATTTTTCAAATTTACAGGTGGTTAGCTACGACTCCTGTAGGAGGAAGACCACTGCACTTGCACTGAACTAATAATTTATAAACAGTATCTGTCTGGATGATATTAAATCCGTAATTGAATCACATATTTACTCCATGAAACGCAGTTTTATAATGGTTGCCCTGCCCCGCAGAAGCAATAAAACGACAATTAATACTTGTGTCCACAGTGAAAACCAAAACTGTTTATTTGCCACTGTGTGACCTGCATACCTAGTTTTATACGATGTCCGCGGGGGAAATCACAATTTCGTCTCCAAGAACAAAGAGGGATTTTCATGTCAACTGGTGACACTCCGTCCTTAGCAAGTCGAGCGGAACATATTGGTCAGTACTTCAGACATTGTGACTGACCTTATTTCGAAATAAAGGCAAAGACTCGATCTCGGAGTTAAATTGTAATACTTTAGCAGAATGTGTATCCGAAAGTTAGGCCACAACACAAAACAAACGGCATGTATGTTTCTCCTCGCTTTCAGTCAAGATTAAACCTAAGTCACTCAAAATGTCTTTACTATGGGGATATTCATATCATGCTTGAGACCCTTTCGGTGACATGGGTATGTCTAGATTAGGGCATATCCATGTCACTTGGAGGGCCTCCAGTACGATGTATCAAGTGTGTCCCTCTGTGTCGTTTGTAAATCTTAAAGCAGACAAATCTATAGGCCTACCATGGTGTGGTATTCAATTCCAGCATTACCCCTACCTGCAATATTTTAGTGGAGTGTGTATCAGACACGTTAGGCCACGACAAATGGAATGTATGTTTCTCCTTGCAATCAGACAACATTAAACCATAATTACTGAAATTCTTTACTATCAGAACATTCACACTGTGCTTGAGACCCCTTCCGTGACAAGGGCATGTCTAGCTAAGGGCATGTCCATGTCACGTGGCGGGCCTTTGGTACGGTGTAACCTGATTGCTATTTTGTCTCTTTCGTAAACCGCACAACAGACAAATCTATACCGCGGTATGGTCCTTAATTCACAAATTACCTTACCTTCCCTTAAATATCGATTGCGCTTCTGGCCCACGTGTACCGTCTCGCTCAGGGGCGCGGTGGCTCAGTTGGTAGAGGTGCAGGCTGCAAGCCGAGAGGTCCTCGGTTCGAATCCCACCTGCGGCAACCGCGTCGTGTCCTTGGGCAAGACACTTCACCCCGATTGCCTACATGGGGGCACGATGACGCTGTGTACTGAGGCGTACTGCACGTCGATGGTGCGCATGTCTTCAACCAATCTAACCCTGCCTGTGCTGCGGTGCAGAGTTCAGAGTTACGATGTTGGAGAGCTGACAGCTGCTCGTCGTTGCTCGGTGGTTCTCTCCGGGTACTCCGGCTTCCTCCACCCGTAAAACTGTCACGGTCACGATTAGCCATTGTGCATAAGTATGTGACCTTAAACACCAATAAATAAATAAATAAATAATACCGTCTCGCTCAAGACAATTTGATCAGCAAAGTAATAAGTGAATGAGAGCATACACTCTAAAATCAGTTGGGTTAAAAATTAACCCAAATCGACTGGGTTGAGTGAATATGAACCCAATTGGGTTCATATTCACTCAACCCAGTCGACTTGGGTTAATTTTTAACCCAACTGATTTTAGAGTGTACCTGGCACCTATAAGATAATAATAAACCGCCAGCCTCGACGAACAGTTTATCATTCTTCTCAATGGTATCCCACATGAATACCAAACCAGTCTACATCTGTACATATTTGTTCTTGTTTGTTTTCTTATTCGCCATTATTGGCATATGCCGACAATGTTCCTTGTCTTCTCTCTCAAAATTTTCTAATTTCTCAACTTTTGTAGCCAATCTTTTGAACCATACCCAAGGGGAACAGAAATACAAATACCTGCTGCTCAATTGAATAGGACCCACTCTAGAATGTTGCTGTATGCACCCAACATAAATTAGTATGATTGATATCGCTACTTACAGATTAAGAGTGGGTCTATTCACAGCAGCTGCCTCACATGGGATGCATCGAAGAAAATTACTCGACTCCGATGACATCATATTTATAGTTTTTGTGAGACGCTATGGGTTGTTGGGCGTCACACTTACAATGATTATCCCCACTACCTGTAAATCTGATAACCACCTGTCGCACATAAGGCACATAAACCCTCGCATTGGTACTATCTGTCCAATGAACCAATGCACTTCTCATGAGGAGCTAATGTTGAAGAAAAGTCGAAATGTATTATGCTTCCCCATCAACCCTGGGCGATCCTTATCAAATTCTTAACGTGTATCAATCAGTGGATACATAAACTGTTATATTTATCAGGTGATGTAGAAGTCAACCCGGGCCCCACCGATGATAACTCCTCTGATGATGTAACACTTAATTCCTCAGAATCCAGTCTAAAGTCTAGCTCCATACGCTTATTATGTGCAGAGCTTGAAACCCAAAATAGACATTGTAAGGTGTGAAGCGACAGAGTACAACATTTGTGTTTTCACGGAATCGTGGTTGAACGAAAGTTCGAGTAACTCGGATATCGAAATTGCAGGTTTTCCTTCATCAGTAAGGAGGGATCGTCCCACTAGAGGTGGTGGCATAGCGATCTATATACGAAATTCAATTCTATTCCGGTTACGTGATGATCTTAAAGTAAATGATTTGGAATGCACTTGGCTTCAAATATTCTTGAACAATCAGACTTTTTTACTTGGGGCTTTTTATCAACCCCTAACTCGGAACCTGATATTTGGAATTTGATCGCGACATCCACAGAACATGCAGGGGATATTAATATCCGAAATATTGTAATTACTGGCGATTTTAATAACGCCCTTCTGACATCTAATAATGGCCCTATTCAACAAATAATGCAACAATATGGCCTCCACCAAGTCATCAACCAACCAACATATATTACAGAAACCTCGGCCACACTCTTAGACTTGATTATTACGAAAGACCCATCTTTCGTTACTTATCAGTATGTAGGCGATCCTTTTTATGAAGAACTTACACGGTACCATTGTCCTGTTATTGCTTAACTTAAATTCCAAACAGACAGGGCCAAGTCAATTAGGCGTAAAATTTGGCAGTTTGATCGAGGTAATTTTTTAGGTTTAAATCAATCTCAATCTGAGACAAGTTGGGAAGAATTATTCAATAATTGTGATAGCCACTCCCTCATTGGTCGATTCCATGAAATTTTAGAGACCGAAATTCCTAGATACATTCCAAATAAGGTGATCTTAGCTCGAAGAGACCAACCGCCATGGATACATAACGAAATAAGAAAACTAATGTGGAAATGCAAAAGAATCCATCGTTTAGCTAAATTAGACAACAAACCGGAGACCTGGGCAAAATTTCGGAGAACAAGAAACCAAACTATTGCACTGATAAGGAAATCCAAGGATCACCACTTATCGAATATAGAAAATATACTTAATACAACATCATCTGCTTCCCATAAGTGGTGGAAAACTCTAAACAAACTTCTTCAGAATAAAAAATCAGATATCCCAACTTTGCAATATAAAGATCACATAGTGTCGCCTAATGTTAATAAGGCAGAAGCCTTCAACGAGTACTTTTGTTCTATTTCATAGATGACTCACATACATCGCTCCCACTTCACCAAGTAAATGAAAACCGCCCTGTCCTCGACAATATCTCTGTTTTTTTTTACACTGTAAATTTGGGGTCCGGGTGGGACTAAGAAAATTTTGGACCAAAATCCGGGAATGAGTTTTTTTGTTTGTATGCATTTTGGTAAATGTTAAAACAATTTTTTTTTTTTTTTTTTACACTGAAAATTTGGAGTCCGGGTTTTAGAAGTTTTGGAGCAAAATCCGGAAATTAGTTTTCTGATTTTTTATGCGTTTTGGTAAATTTTAAGAAGAAAAAAAAAATTTAGTCTGAAAATATTTTGTTTGGGACTACGAAAATTTCCGAACAAAAATAAACAAAATCTGTTTTTTATGCGTTTATCTCAATTTTGGGACGCAAAAGTGCGGGAACTTAAAATAGAAGGAAAATCCTGTGTATTGTGTGGGCACAATCGCTTCATCTAGTTGGTATATGCTTTTCTTAGGAGGGGCGTATGCAGCTTATTCAAGTCAAGTCCCTGGTTTGAGATTCAGACTACCATATCAGGTGAGCGCCCTCGGGCCCCCTGGGTCTCTTGTTTTGAGGGCTTAACCCTTTGGACTTGAAAGACCGATTTTTCGGTCCAAGGCATAATTACATCCCTTTTTTGTCGTACTATAAGAATAAACTAGAGAATTGTAATTTGTTGGACAAATTACGGGCTTTCCCAACTTTCCAATGTGAAAATGCAGACGACATATAGCAAAGAAAAGTGCTTGAGATTATCTATTTCCAAAGTGATAGATAAAAAGCATCCAAAGTTGGCTTTTTGGCATTCTATAATGGTACTCTTATTCTCACCCTCATTGTGCTTAAAATCTTGAGATTAAAAAGTAAACAGTAACTTTCTTCTGCAATCATTGTTACATCTATCCATACCAAAATAATTGCTACAACAACCTTGCAATTAGAGGAAATGAGTACAGATGTTTGCAAAATTCACTGAAAATCAATTTTTGTCAGCCAATACAATTCTTTACGTGGCCAAAGCATATGTTGGGTTGAGCCCCAAAGCATAACGCACAGCAGCGGATTTGTTCATTAAGCATCTCTACCTATAGCAAAACAAAGTATCTAAAATTAACCCTTTCCAAAATGACAGGAAAATGTAACCGAAGTTAGCTAATTTTAGCATTTACGAATGGAACTCTTACCCTCATTGTGCTTGGGTGTTGAAGATGAGATTAAAAACTAAACAGTAACTTTCTTCTGCAAGCATTGTTACATCTATGCATACACAAATAATTGTTACAACAACATTGCAATTAGAGAAATTAGCGCTTGAAGTTAGTCAATTTCGAAAATAAAATGCTATATTCATATCATTTGTGGCCAATAGGGGTTAATTTTAAAATATTTGTATGGTGATTTTAGTGTATCATATTATGCTGTAAATGTGCGAACATCAATCACAGACTGGGTGTCTGATAAGAGACATGGCGGAATCTTGAATCTTGGTATTTGAATGAACATGTACAGGTTGAGGGTACTCAAAGTTAAGGCACGATAACTGGGTTAGGGTTAAAACTTGGAATAAAACATATGACAGCAAAATTATTCTTGGATGAATGTCCTATGTTCTCATGGGAAACGTTTTGAGAAAATATGGCTCCAGTGCCAGAGAAATTACATGTAAATTTTGGCGAAAATAACAATTATTCCGACAGTACCCTTAAAGAAAATCTCAAATCTGCCAAGGGGAAAACTTTTAATAATAACATATAGAACAAAATTTGTCATACTTTGCCTGCTGCATGCAGCTAAAGAAAACATTCAGAGCTCAAACCAATTTAAAATGGAGTAAATCGTCACCTAAACTTACCAAATTCTGAAAAAATTGGATTTTTGGGGGACGGTAGACGGTACCTACTTTTATGCAACGAGAATGGGATAGGGTTAAACTTTACAACCAAACTTACCACAGCAAATATGCTTGGTAGTCAATTGTGAATACATACATGAAAAGTGTTTGAAATTAACCCTTTCCAAAATGATAAAAAATAGCAACCAAAGTTGGCTCATTTTGGCACTTTCAAACGGTAGTCTTATTCTCGCCCACATTGTGCTTGGGGGTTAAATTTGAGATTAAAAAGTAAACAGTAACTTTCTTCCACAATCATTGTTGCATTTATCCACACCAAAATAATTGTTACAACAACCTTATAATTACATAAATTTGCCCTTGAAGTTGGTCAATTTTGAAGAGAAAAGCTATATTAATGTCATTTTTGGCCAATGGGGGTTAATATTGAAAGATTTGAGTGTTGATTGTGGTGTATCATATTATGCTCTAAATGTGTGGAAAATTTGAGCTAAATAACAATAAAATTTTGAACGTTTTGGCGGAATATTTTGAAAATACGCGTTTTCACAGACATAACGATACCGCATTTCACTAGATTTTATGACATTGCACAAGTATGCCAAATATTGTTGAAGTCGCACAGTTTGTTTTTGAGCAGTTCAACAGACAAAATTCACGGCGGAAACAAAAGAAAAAGAAAAAATAGAGAAGAAAAATTTTGAAAAAGAAGAATAACAAGAGTCTTTCCAAAACTGTGTTTGGGAAAGCCTGAAAATTGTCAATCCCCCTATATCAAGCAGCAAACATCAGTGAACGAGATAGCTGTTTTCTCTCACTCTATGCCTTTTGAGAAAGTGAGTAAAACGTACTTGTGCCCAGTGTGGGACGCGTATTTGTTGAGACTAACGTTATTCTCGTTGGGTATCAGAGACGGCGGAAGCTCGATAAAAGTGGAAGTGTCCACTTTTCAAGGATTCCATGGTTTGGCCTAGCCTGGCCCAGTAGGAGAAAACTCACAATCCTATATCGGAAAATGTACCGTGGCACACCATAGTCTCTCGTTTAGATGATCATGTGCGATGTGCTTACTTCCCGGCAGTGGCGGCGCCACAGGGAGCACGGGCCCACCTCACCCCCCCCCCCCCCTATCAAACTTCAAATTACTATCTGACTGCAGTTTTCCCACCCAATATCACACCCGCAGACGGCACACAACAATATACATCATGTCAGGTATTGTAAAAACACTCAGATATCGCTCCCAGGGTGTCCAAATATGAAAATTTTCCCTGGGTAGATACCCCAGACCCCCCCCCCCCCCCCACAAACGGGAGGGGGACACCCTTCGCCCTAGTTCAGTGATCTGAATGTAGTGGCTACTACAGGGGAGTAGCCACTACGTTCAGATCGCTGAACTACCTCCTCCCCTAGCTCAGGACTGCGGCGTTCAGGAGATGCCTTCAGCATCTCAACCTTGGACCCCCCCCCCACACCCCATATATTACTTAGCCCCCCCCCCCCCCCCCAATTGAAATCCTGGTGCCACCACTGTGGAAGAAACGGACTGAAGCGGCCGAAGGTGGGATTCTTTGGCCAAATGTTGTCTGGGTTTGCAAATAATACATTACAGGAATGCTCGTATATTGACAGGTTGCAGGCGACCATTTTAACTCATTATGTAACCGCGTAACATGCCTGTGGAACAAAAGTTGAGGGGCACTTGTAATATGTGTCCCCCTCCCCCATCCCGCCACCTCTGTTGGGTGTAGATGTGATACGGCTGAATCTTATACACCCGCGCAAGATTGGGCGAGACTCGAGGCTTGCATCGTGTTGGCGCAAATTTCTCGCCACAAGGGTGAGATTTTATCCTATCCCTCAGTGAAAACCCATCGTCGATACTTTTTGTTGACATCATTGGGATTCAAAGATTTGTCATGTGTGACACCCGCTCTACCTCATAGCGGACAAGTCCCGTATTTTCTACAAATCCCCCCTCCACCACTCCCTCCCCCCCATCCCCACCCCCCACCCCACGGGGCTTTCCTCATCTCACACCCAAAACTCATCGTGGGTATTTTTTCTCTCGCCAAAATACCATCATGATATCATTTGGGTTCTAAAAATAGTCATGTGACAACCAATCTACCAAATAGCTAGCCGGTTGTTTGCAACATACGCCGAAGGAGTGATGCAAACTTGAGAATATGGATATTACTGCAAACTGCATTCTGCACAAAGCCAACCTTAACCCTTTGCCCAACGTAACGGCCAAAAACCGGCCAATGCTATTCTCAAAAATCGCGAATTAATTTTCATTATTTTTTCATTTTTTCTCTCAAATATATAGGTTATGACCCCTCATTGGAACGAGCTCGTCGAGCTCGTTCCAATGAGGGGTCATAACCTATGTTTGGAGATAAAAAATGAAAAAAAGTAGTTATTCAAGAATGTTTTTGCAAGTGTCGTCTACTTTTCATGTTAGGTAAAGGGTTAACATCCCATAGAAACTGATTCCAAAATACCTAAATTTTAAGTAGGGAATTTTTTAATGCAACTAGAAATTTAATAAATTAATTTTAAATAAGATGAAACTGTGTAAGTCTCTTGCCAAGAAAATTCAATCGAATTAAAAACTCAAGATCACCGGCTTTGTGAGGCCTTTGAGAGAGAACAAATACGACAAAATGATTTCCTCTTAACATTTGCAAGCCAACAAACTGTAATGGGGAGGTGGCGCATGCGTTTAGAAAGCTTAGAACGACAATCAGAAACGGGTCTAATAGTGGGAAAGCGTTGAAATCTTTTGATCATTTTTCCTTTCAAACTTTTACTCTATTTCTTACTATTAGACTCGTTTCTGGTAGTCGTAAAATTATCATTTTTGTGGTCTAAGGGGGATAACTCGAATGCATTTTCGCGTTTTTAACGATGATTTTTTTAATTGGACCATAAATGGAGTTTTGTCAGTTTCTTGGCTGAAAAGCCGGTTTTCTCGGACGATTTTACGGGGATTTCTCCTCCGTTCTACTACCATCTCATCAAATAATTGTATATTGTGATTTTGCTGGATAAACTGTATCATTTTTATAGCGGATAAACATCCCTGAGATCTCTGTTTGAATGAAATAAATAAACTCGTAATCACAAACAGAACGCAAATCAAGAGGCGTTTGTTTTATTTAAGGCCTTCAGTACATTATTAATATTATTATTTTCTTGTGTATCCCGAATAAAACGTTCGATTCAGCATATGTGAATGGCAGAACATCACACAATTTAAACTCGATAATGATGCTTGTTGCACTCGAACAGCAAACCTTCAGACTTCATGACCAATAAGTTACCGCTGCGCCAAGTGACAACATTAAACAAACAGAAAACGAGTCAATAAAACTACCATCCAAACAGAAAACCGATTAATATTGTTCTGTTAACCGCTAACGGAGAAAATACAAAATGACAACACGGGAATCGAACCGTCGACCCTTAGCTTTGATATCCAGCGAATCACCACTGATCCACGGACACACGTTTATTCGCATTTCAAAATTTTCATATGAAGTCATTCAAAATCCGTATCTGAAATCATTTACAGCGTCTATTTCCAAGGACTTCATATGGGAATTTTACATCAAGTGTTAATGTGTGTCTGTGGTTTAGTGGTAGATCGTTGGATTTTAAACCTTAAGGTCCGCGGTTCGATTCCCGCTCACGACAGCATACGCATAATCTCAATTTTTTCTTTTGGCAACACATATAAAAACTTTTCTTGCATTCGTTTTAATAGTATTTTTATTGACTCGTTTTCTTCTTCATTTGATGTTGCTGCTTGGCGCAGGGGTAACTTATTGGTCTTGTAACCTGAACAGTGGAGATTCGAGTCCAACAACCTTCAATTTCTAATTTAAATTGTGAAATTTCACCGCTTTGCTTGGTTTGTGACAGTGTTGTAGACCTTTATCACGTACATATGTTCAGTTCATTACTTTATTCAGCATAGACAAGAAAATGAGCAGAAATATATTGTCGGCTTCAATTAGACAGTGTTGTGTTTGTGACTGCGAATTTCTTTATTTCATTGAAATAGTGATCTTAAGGATTTTTGTCGGTAATAAAATTGACAACATATTGTCCAGCGTCCCCAGATAACATTTATCGACTTAACGGTGGTAAAATTATAGAGGAATCGCCCTTAAATCGCACGAGAAAACCGGATTTTTTACAAAGAAACTGTCAAAACTCCGTTTGTGGTGCAATTTTGAAAATCATCGTTAAAAACGCGAAAATGCGTTCGAGTTATCTCCCTTAGACCACAAAAATGAAAATTTTGCGACTATCAGAAACGAGTCTAATAGTAAGAAATAGAATAAAAGTTTGAATGAAAAATTGATCAAAAGATTTCAACGCTTTCCCACTATTAGACCCGTTTCTGATTGTCGTTCTAGGCTTTCTAAACGCATGCGCCACCTCTCCATTACAGTCTGTTGCTTGTAAGTATTAAGGGGAGATTATTTTGTCGTATCTATTTCATCTTTTTATTCAAAAGCATCACTTGGATGATGTTCTTGAGCTTTTAACTTCGACTGAATATTCTTGCAAAGAGACCACTGATGAAGTCGCCTCTTGAATGTAAACCCAATCCAGTTCGGGGCGACTGTGGCGCGATATTCAGTTTTAAATGCCAGGTGAAAAAAACTAAGAACACAAAATAAAACAAACAACTGCAAGGAATTTTGGACCGAGATTAATAAGAGAGCCCTTCTAATATACAGAATTTTCAAGGTTAGCTCAGCGCTAACAAATCGTGAAAATGCGCACCCAGAGCTGGTGGTGGCGCTAGAAAATGTTTCATGTGATGGAAGTGGGGTAGATGAAGGTTTCCAATGGGGTTGGGGGGAGGCACATTCTACAGTATCTGAATGCAATGAGCAACCGTAGGGATTTGTTTGAGTGTGTGTGTGTGGGGGGGATGGGGTGGGGGGGGGGGGGGTACTTGCCCTCCCATACAAAAATAATTTAATTGTTCTTTGATATGAAACCTTCAGGTGGCTTTTGCGGCTAAATCTTTACTCTTGTTTTTTTTTCCTTTTTTGGATTTCGAAAATAACGAACTGCGAATATGACCGAGCAACTTTTTAGCTGCGACTAGCAGCTCTATAAGTGGCAATGTCGGTCTGTCGGTCTGTCTGTCGGTCTGTATATCTTTCGGTCGGTCTGTCTGTGACCAACGGTTTAGTCTCGTTATGCCGATGTGCTTAAATAAACATACCGAGATCGAGATTAGTGAGAGGTGCTAATTACTTTTACTGGTCACTTTTACCCAGAATTTTAGTGGGTTTTTTTTCTTAGTGAATACGGGATGTGAATTCATGTCAGGGTGAACAGGGGTCATGGAGGAGGTTTAAAAAAGAACATCTCCATATTGTTGAATACGGGACGTTAATACCCGTCAGGGTGAACAGGGATCATGGAAAAGGTTTAAAAAGGAACATCTCCATAGTCCCTCTCATATATAGTTCTCGCAGTCATGGCAAGTCAACAAGTTTCAGTTATGTTCATTCCTAATAACAGAGGAGGTAGAAATCTAGTTTACAATGACTTTAAGTTCCGAATAAAGTCACAGAAGCTACCAAATATCCACTGGGTGTGTAGTGAACGCGGTTGCGGAGCCACAATAAACACAAGAGATGACATTATTAGTTCGCCTATGGGCACACATAATCATCTTCCGGACTTACCAAAAATCTGTGCAGATGCCGTGTTAGCAGATCTGAAGAAAACAGTTCGTCGTGATTCTAAATCTGTATCATCTATCTACCAGGACTTAGTTGGATCTTTAAGAGGAGATGAAACTGACCCAGTGATCATTGCTAAAATTCCAACTTTCTACAGTGTACGATCAGCTCTTTACCGATCCCGAGCAAAAACAAGGCCAACTCTTCCAAAATCTCATTCTGATATACTTCTACCAGAAATGTTCCAGAAAACAACAGCAGGGGACAACTTTCTTCCTGCTTCTGATGGCGAAGAAAAGAAAATAATGATCTTTGCAACCACAGCAAATCTTCAAATACTCAGTGAAGCGGCAGCATTATATTGTGATGGAACATTTGAGAAGTCGCCTAAACTCTTCTTCCAGTTATATTCAGTGCATGCTTTTGTTGACAATAAAATGTTCCCACTTGTGTATGGATTTCTACCAGACAAGCAGCAGTCAACTTACGTTAGATTCTTTGAACTTATCTCAAATAAATGTCAAGATGCAGGTGTGACCCTCCAGCCTTCTCAGATTTTTATGGATTTTGAAATTGCTGCCCAGAATGCTGCGCAGCTCATCTTTCCAACAACAACGGTAAAGGGATGTTACTTCCACTACAGCCAAGCGGTTTATCGCTTTGCATCAGACAAGTGCAGCCTTAGAAATGAATACAAAGACGACACAGCAGTCAGAACATTAGTTCGACGAGCCATAGCTCTTCCATTTGTGGCAGTGCCAGAAGTCAGCGATGCTTGGTTTGAAGTATGAGTGCATGGGAAGAAGAATTAAATACTAGGGATGTTGACCAGCGAGTGGTAAAGTTCACAGACTATGTAACTTCATTCTGGTTTGAAGGAGTTAATCAAAATATATGGAATCATTCTGAGACAAATGGCCCAAGAACAACAAACCACGTGGAGGGATGGCATTCTAAATTGAAGAAAATAATCAACGGAAGTAATCCAAATTTGTACTCTGTTGTGAGTTTTATTCAACAGGAACAGGCTTACACAGAAGCAACAACACTTCAACTCCGTGCCGGTGGTAAAGTTTGCCCACGACGAAAAAAGTACCGAAAAATTGAACATTTCATCCGGCATTACCAAAGAGAATACAGAGAAAGTAGAATGAACATTTTACAATGTTTAGATGCCGTGGCCAAGGCCAGTCCTTTTTGAGAGTATTTAATTAATGCCCATGTTTCATGCAATGTTTAATGTTCGTTATTTGTAATTTTTTTGTAATTTTTTCTCATCTAAAATCCGGGGTAAAAGTGACCAGTAAAAGTAATTTTTTTGTAATTTTTTCTCGTCTAAAATCCTGGGTAAAAGTGACCAGTAAAAGTAATTAGCACCTTTCACTAATCCCGATCTCGGTATGTTTATTTAAGCACATCGGCATAACGAGACGACACCTGACCAACGAGTTTCAAAACTCAATAACTTTTGACATACTTGATGGAATGACTTTATATTTGGCATGTAAGTGTATCTTATTGATGTCTAGCCACTGTTCAATGCATGTGTTGTTCCAAATATTTTTCTTGGAGTTATGGCCCTTGATGAACTTAGAATGTCGGTCGGTCTGTCTGTGAACAACGAGTTTGAAACTCAATAACTTTTGAAATACTTCATGGAATGACTTTATATTTGGCATGTAAGTGTATCTTATTGATGTCTAGCCACTGTTCAATGCATGTGTTGTTTCAAATATTTTTCTTGGAATTATGGCCCTTGATGAACTTAGAATTTTGTGAAATTGCACCACCCGTCGCACCTACGGCGTCGATGTCGCGATTTTTTGATGAGCTGACAGTTGGTGCTTTGATTGAATAAAATACATTTCTTGGATGAGTTTAAGTTTCATTTAAGTTACAAATTATAAATTCGTTAATAGCGGTCAATGAACAATGCCAAAGAAGACATGATTGACTAATGCATTGTGAGAAGACTTCGCTGCTGAGAATTTTGGCATTTTAACATCAGATTATACAGGATTAAATTGATATACAAAACTATATCCAATGACGTAGGAAGCATTTCCCACACATGGATGGGGGGGGGGGGGGGGGGCACGATCAAACCATGCAGACCTGGCATTCTTTAGGAGTGCAGGAGTGCTGAACGCCTAGACAAAATTGAGGAGGACAATGTTTTGCACCCCTTGATGTTCTGGAAAGCCAGACCTGTTTGGGGTTGTCTTTAAAATCTATTATCATTTTGCCCCCTGAGTTCCAATGTGTCACAGACAACACATTTAGAACTCGGGACGATTTGTAAATATTGCATTGATTCGAAATAATTCATGACCCATTCTATCTCGCATTTCGATAGATTTTGAGCGAAGAAGACAGTCACATAAGAATTGAATGCAACATTTTGAATAATGAGATGCGTGCGCCAATTTTTCCACTATGTAGCTGAATGTAGTACAATTTTCCAGTCACAATATTAATACCTTGAAGTGAATATAACCAAAATAGCATACAAGTTTTTGCATTGAAAATTTCAGGTGCAATTGCACCCCCCAAGCAATCTGAGGAGGGCAACTGTTTTGCACTCCTTGTTTTTCTCGACTTCCAGACCTGACCATGGGTATCAACACGATGATCTGCCTGCCTTCCTGCCTGCCTGCCTGCCCGGCTCGCCCGAAAGCCCGCCGGCCCCGCCCGATAAAAAAATATATATCTGAACTTTCATAAATAGTTAATTGAATTGTTCTTTCATATGAAGCCTTCAGGTGGCTTTTGCGGCTAAATCTTTACTCTTGTTTTTTTTCCTTTTTTGGATGTCGAAAATAAAGAACTGCGAATATGACCGAGCAACTTAGTGTGTGAACATCAATCACAGACTGGGTGTCTGAAAAGAGACATGGACTAATCTTGAATCTTGGTATTTGAATGAACATGTACAAGTTGAGGATACTCCAATTCAATGTCTGACAACTGGGTGAGGGTTAAAACTTGGAATAAAACATATAACAGCAAAATTGTTCTTGGATGAATGCCCTATCTTCACATGGAAAAGGTTTTGAGACAATATGGCTCCAGTGCTGAGAAAGTGCATGTAAAAGTTGGCGAAAATAACAATTATTTCGACAGTACCCTTATGGGAAGTCTCAAATCTGCCAAGGGTTAAACTTTTAATAATAACATATAGAACAAAATTTTATCATACTTTGACTGCTGCAAGCAGCTATAGAAAACATCCAGAGCTCAATCGATTAAAAATGGAGTAAATCGTAACCTAAACTTACCAAATTCTGAAAAAAATGGAGTTTTTTTGGACGATAACTACTTTTAGGCAACCAGAATGGGATAGGGTTAAACTTCACAACCAAACTTACAACAGAAAATATGCTCGGTAGTCAATTGTGAATACGTACATGAAAAGTGTTTGAAATTAAGCCTTTCCAAAATGATAGAAAATGCCACCAAAATTGGCAAATTGTGGCATTTTCAAACGGTACTCTTATTCTCGCCCTCATTGCGCTGAGATTAAAAAGTAAACAGTAACTTTCTTCCACAATCATTGTTGCATCTATCCATACCAAAATAATTGTTACAACTACCTTGTAGAGAAATATGCCCTTGAAGTTGGTCAATTTTGAAGAAAGAAATCTATATTCATGTCATTTTTGGTCAATGGGGGTTAATGTTGAAGGATTTTAGTGGTGATTGTAGTGTATCATATTATGCTCTAAATGTGTGGAAAATTTGATCCAAATAACTGTAAACAGTTTTGAGACTTTCGAAAAATGTTAAAATTAGAATATTTTGAAAATACGCGTTTTCACAGACATGGCAAATGGGATTTTGCGAGTTCCCATGGTGCTACATAAGTATGCCAAATTTGGTTGAAATCGTTCAGCTAGTTTGCGAGCTATGCCACAGACAAAATTAGGAGGGAAGAAAAAAAATTAATAAAATAACAAGGAAACCTTTTTTTTTAAAATTTAGGATAACAATTGTCTTTCCCAAAAACAAATAAAAAAGAAAAGAAAAATAGAGAAGCAACATTTTGAAAAAGAAGAATAACAAGAGTCTTTCCCAAACTGGGTTTGGGAAAGCCTAACTAATAAGAGGTCAACACACGGAGCACTGATGATAAACGGTATCATTCCAGGAAACGAGGGTTCAAAGGGTTAAATACCCAGAACGTACAGGAATATCTACAGCAAAATAACTCGAAGAAATATCAGGATGAGAGCACGTGAACCAGTTTTAGGGATTTCAGGCATAAATGCATGTAAGGTTGACTTTCTTCGGGAAAGGTGAGGGGAGTCTCCCCCACCCACCCACCCCTCCATGGTTACGTGACTGCTGACCATAGGCGTCATGGTTGGGCTTTCAGAGGGTTTTTTTTAGCCAAAGTGTGAAAACTCAAAGTGGTTTTGAGGCTGAACCCTGGAAGATGAAATTTATTCGGCCTAAACAAACGATGAAACCAAGTGAGTCAAGCAGAATACGATAAATTTGATTGTATGACTAACCATTTCACAACAATCAGACCAGAGGAAGAAATAGTACGAGAAAGAAAAGGCTCACGCAGGGAGACCAAATATGATTGGATTTGAACAACCATGAATTTGAACCCCCATAAAGATGCTGTATACAAAATACCAAAAGATTCTGACTGATGGATAAAAAGAAGATTTTTAAAGAATATTTCCCATATTGCACAAAACTGATATTCGGGCTCCCGCATGCAGGAGCGTCAAGAGGAAAATCCAGCACTGGGAGATTTTAAAAGAAAGGGCCTACATGATGCGGAACACATCACCTTAGTCGCGAAGCGGAAAGGTGGGGCGAGCAATACTGCGCGTGTTCCCCTCTTGGGGTGTCAGATGAAGAGGTTTCATTGATTTTCCGCCGCGAGTTACTCGATTGGACAATAAATTTGTGGCTTTTCATATGTAGACTATATGTATGCTACATAAGCATGCATTCAAGCTGTTTTAGCGATGGAGCCTTGTTTAGGGGGCGTTGGAGCCACCCAGAGTGGGCCCCAACAACACCAGGCCTCGGGATTACTACCCCGCTTCTGCCGTCCGCCTGACTGCCCTGCCCCGCTTATTGAAGGCTCAAATATGAATCCGCGGCCTGCAATGGCCATTCCGATTTTGAAATAACAAAACCACAGGACTATTCGTGAATGATACGATGTAATGGTAGATCGTTAAAAAGATGCAGACCAGTACAACGTGCTATATGGCGCAAAGGGTGAGAATATCAGAGCCTTTATGTTAACATGTTGATGTGTAATGACATGTAACTGCACAGTAATACGCAGGAGAGATATTCGCATTTAGTTCCAATCAGAGAACTCTACCCCACATCTCTACCGCCAGACACGAAGAACGAGTATTTCGCCATGTCATCGAAGACATTTTCGTTTCTCCAAGGCATGCTTTCGGGATTTTTCAAAGTCATAGTCCTCTTTTTCGCGACGGCATCTCTTAAATTTTCTTAGTATATTGGATTTTTACGGAAATTCTTCGCGTATCCAGCTAAAATAAATATCTTCCTCCAGTGGCTTGTTTGGTGCTGTGATGTAGAGATGTAGCTGCTGCTTCAAATTCATCTTCTTTATCTATTGCATCCTCTATATAACTGTTCATGACGTTTTCGAAATCTTCCTGGTTATCGTTGTTGGAACACCCTACCATACTTTCCATTTGATCAACAGAATCGTCCATTTGATTTTCTTGTTGAGATTCCACAAATTCTGCTTCTCCTTCGCGTGTTTGAGATTGTTCTGACTCTTCGGATTCCTACTCTTCGATTTGTGTATAGTTTTGTGGCGAAGAGTGGTGACAGGAGTGCAATGTATCCACTCTCATCGACGGTCAAACACAAATGAGAATTTTGGATGAATGACGCCGAAATGATGATTTGTGGCTATATAATGCCACAAACTTAATAAGGAAGAGATTGATTTGACGTCTCATGAAATCTGTTCAAGCTTTGAAAAAATATCATAGGTTGGTGAAGCCCTTGGTGTGCACCATACGGTGATCACCAGAGCCTGGGCAAGGCTTCAGCAGAATGGCACACCAGTAAGACGGCATGGAGGTGGCAGAAACTGGGCAACATCTACAGCTGAAGACCGGTTTTTGATCATTTATGCCCGTAGGAACCGCTTTGCCACAGCAACCCAGCTTCGCAGTGACCTTCAGAATGCATCCGGAGTAAATGTTTCGACGCAGACTATCCGGGAAAGGTTGCACGAAGGTGGTTTCCGATCGAGAAGACCATGTATTCGCATTCCGCTGTCCCAGAACCACCGCCAGGCACGATATGAATGGCCCATGGACCACGTTGGATGGACCAGAGAAGATTGGCGACCTGTCCCTTTTACAGATGAGTCAAGGTACTGCCTAGACCACACAGATAGGCGGGCTAGGGTATGGAGAAGACCAGGAGAGTGATTCCATGCAGCCAACATTGCTGAGCATGACCGCTATGGTGGAGGGTCAATCATGGTCTGAGGCGGCATCAGCAGAGAAGGACGTACATAGCTCTGTGTCCTTGAACGTGGTACATTGATTGCACAGCGGTATATTGATGCGATCCTGGATGTCCACGTCATATTGTATGCATGTACAGTGGGTGATAGATTCATTCTGATGGACGATAATGCCTGTCCTCATGTTGCCCATGCTGTCGGGGTGTACAGACAGAGGGAGGGGAATGAGCGTATGGACTGGCCAGCAAGATCCCCTGACCTCAATCCAATCGAACATGTCTGGAATGAGTTGCAGCTTGCAATTTCAGCCCGTCCAGTCCAGCCAAGAAGTGTCCAGTAGCTTGGTGCCATGCTGGTCCAAGAATGAAACAACATCCCACAAAGGACCACCAGGAACCTGATTGGGAGCATGAGAAGGCGTTGTAAAGCTGTAATTAACAGTAATGGGCCTCATACTCGATATTGAACCCATACTAGTTCGCTCCGTCAACTTTTTAGCAAATTGAAAAAGTTCCTCTTTTACCAATAATATCCATTTTCCATTGTTATCGTATTCAAAAGCTAAACAATAATGTCAAACACAAAATAAATCATTAAAGATATAATTAAATAAAGAAAATATACACTTTTCATTACAATATTTCAACTAAAACGTAAAACAGGTTGTTGGATATACTTGGTGCTTAGCAAACTTTGAGTAGCATAGTTAGTCTCACTTCCACGAGTTTTTCCATTACTTTTGAGAATACCGGAAGTATGCTGATAGGTCTGTAGTTTGTAGAGCTGTGCTCGTCACCGCTTTAAATATGGGTATCGCCGTCGCGATCTTCATCCTGTCTGGAACTGTGCCGTTTAGGAAAGAGCTGTTAATTGCGTGTGTTAGAGGATCCAATACTTCGTTTACCGTGTGCTAAAGAAGGCAGGTTGTGATGTCATCCCAGTCTTTAGATAATTTTGGCTTCATTTTATTTACTACTCGGTTGACTTCTGTAGGATTTGTGGATATTAAAAAAAGATTATTGGAGACATTGTTGTCCATGTAGTCTGAGTAGGACTTATTAGGTTTCTGAAACTGTTCGGATGTGTTTTTTCCATTGTTGATAAAGAAATTGTTGAATTCATCTGCGATGTCATGGGGGTCGCTTAACTCGATGTTGTCCTGGATGAAGAATGAGGGTAATCTGGCTTCACGTTTTCCTTTATTGCTGGCTTCCTGTAAAATCTGCCAAGTTCTTCGCATGTTGTTTTTGTTTTCGTTAGGATATCTCTATAATAGGTAGCTTTACATTGTTTTTTTACCTTGTTGAAAATTCTACAGTAGTTTTTATAGTTTTATGAGTTCCTTTCGGTGGGAGCTTTGAGTTTTTTCTTGTAGAATTTTTCTTTATTGTTGGAGGATATTACAAGCCCCTTGTCATCCAGGATTGTTTTTTAATATTTTTTTTTTGTTCTGGCGAACACGTTTAAGAGGGAATGAGTGTGGAGTCACTCGATCGAGCAATTGCTCTAAAGCTCATTTGCTCGATGGGCTTCGAGTCGTTCGAGCAATGACTTTTCAGTAACTGCTTGATAGCTTATGAGGGGAATTTGGGATAGGTATGTCTTGGGGTGGCCCAGAAGGCTGGGCCAAATAGGTAATAGTATTCTCAGATAAGTATCCTATAAAAGAATCCCCGAAAGGTGTCCTCAAATAATACAATACCAGGTCATAGGTATCCTCAAATACCGAAATGATTCGAAGAGCAGTAAGTGCGAGTCGCTCGAATGAGCAATTGTTCGATAGCTCATTTGCTCGATGGGCTTCGAATTGTTTAGGCAATGACCTTTCAGTAACTGCTCGATAGCTTATAAGGGGAATTTGAGATAGGTATGTCTTGGGGTGACCTAGAAGGGTGGGCCAAATAGGTAATAGTATCCTTAGATAAGTCTCCTATAAAAAGTATCCTCGAAATGTATCCTCAAATAATACAATACCAGGCCATAAGTATCCTCACATACCGAAATGAGTCGAAGAGCAGTATGTGCGAGTCACTCGAACGAGCAATTGCTCTATAGCTCATTTACTCGATGGGATTAGAGTCGTTCGACCAATGACTTACCAGTAACTACTTGATAGTTTCTTGGCTTTAGGAATGATATAAGCCTTTGTTGTACACAAGGAGATAACTCTGCAAACAGGCACGGAAAATGAAGCACTGGTGATTATAAGACTTTGACGGGAGAACCAGAGATAGTTTGGACTGGATAGACTGTTAGTGTTAGAGGAGCATCTGCAATAGGCATAAAATGGGATTCTGGAAAAATCAGGTCCAGTACCCCTATTAAATAGAACATACCCCCAGGAGATATCTCGGTCCTATAGCATTACATATTATTTTTATACAAAGGAATTTTTCCGTTATTGAAAAAAGTAGGACTCGCGGGGAATCTGAGCCAGAAAAAATACTCTAGTTCAATCGAACTTACCCCCCGGGGGAAGGGGGGGGGGGGCTCGATACTACGTGCTACTATTATATGCCCAACTTGGGGTTTCATGTCAAATAAAAGTTGTTTTTGGTGATTTGGAGACATTGTCGGGTTTATTTGGTACCTCTTCGAATCGAATCCTATTGTAGGCCTTTAGGTAACGTAGCAACCACGTGCTACCATAGAAATCAAGATGGCGGCCTCAAGTATACAAAATGGCCGACGGAAACACGTATCACTCTAACAACGCGCGCTTCGCATGCGCACTAGGTCCACGTTACACTATGGGGGTGACGTCACAAGATGGCCGCTCACGCGGGCTACCATGACAACCAAACATGACATCATTAGGTCACGTAACATGACATCACTTCCGGAGTCCGGGCCGGGGTCCGGCCAATGGGGCCCGGTCGGGTACATGATCAACAACTGGGGTGGAGTGAATAAAACGTATCATGACGGCTCCGGCAAGGCTCTAGTTCCAAACACTAGCGGCTCTGGTAAAGCTCCGTGCGTTTAGGGTCGAATCGTCCTTGCTGTACTTCTGATGTACCTCACAAAAGTGTTCAGGGCCGCTGTAAAAGCGGAACTGAGGGTAGTCGGAGTGTGGGAGGGGGCTATATCGAAGACACACTTTTCCCCACCGATTGTTTGGATAGATATAAAATTTTAATACAAGCTTTACAAAACTGCCACTGTTGAATGCGGTAAATCACAGAATATATAGAAATGCAGTATATGTACCTCAATCACTACACATACAAAAGAACGAGGCGACACGGGTGTGTGTGTGTGGGGGGGGGGGGGGGTGTTGGTGTTGGTAGGGTGGTGTCTCACCCCCAATCCCTTCTTTAAATAATTTGAAATTTAAAGCCACAAACCACCAAATAGTTGGTAATTTCATGCCCTATGATAGTAGATTTCGTGCATTGTATTTGTACTTTGACCGTTTCTGACAGACATTTAGAGATATTTTAGGTGGTCGCAAGAGCGTGTGGAAGCATAGAAATACGCTGACGTGCCTAGGAACATCAGACCTACGGTTCCTTATGGTGGAGGATCAGTAATGATTTGGGGATGCCTCTCTCATGATTGCAAACTTGATATGGAGAATGTACGAGGGAATCTCAATGGTGATCAGTACATCCGGGACATTCTCAATCCGGTTGTTGTGCCTCATTTTCACAACCACCCGTTGGCTACTCGCCCTGTATTCATGGACGACAATGCAAGGCCAAATCGTTCCCATGCTGTGAGAGCATTCCTTCAGAATAAGGCTATCACAACACTACCTTGGCTTGCAATGAGCCTCGATTTGAATCCTTTCGAACACACCTGGGACTTTCTTGGAGGTCGTGTACAACCAAGGGATCCGCCTGTACAGAATTGTGTCGGTTTGGAAGCTGCATTGCATGGGGAGTAGTAGCAGTTGCCTCTAGACCGCAACAGAAGGCTCATTGGTAGCACTAGGAAGGTTTAGGCTGTCATCTGGGCACGTGGTAGATACACTCGCTACTGACGTCAGACACTGCTATTGTGTTCACAAGTTACATTTTCTGTCAGTAATTGCCGGTGTGACAGGAATGATAGTCCGTAGGAAAATTAGTCCCTCTGGACTATTATTCCGCGGAATTATAGTCCTAGGTCTAACATTCCTAGGGATAGTAGTCCGGCGGACTGCTATTCCTAGGAATGTTAGACGTAGGACTATAATTCCACGGAATAATAGTCCAGAGGGACTAACGTTCCTACGGACTATCATTCCTGTCACACCGGCATTGTCTCATCATGGCCCGTTCCAGCACCATACATGTCGAGAGAACATTTTCCATCAAAAACATTAGTTACAGATATGTGTAATTAGCGCCATTAAAATACTGCATATTTTCATCATTGTGTTGTCTTTCATTTGTCAAGAGACCATTCTTTCCGCATGCAATCACTTTTGGCCATCTGAAAGATAGCATGAAAGTAATGTCAGTTTCTATTAACACCACTGCGAAAAAACAGGATGTGTTTAATTAAGTTCCAGGTGTATAGAAAGATAATTTTCGGGAATAAAATGTCCTTAAGGAAATCATACATGGATTTTTGTAAACCGCATTTAAAGATCTTCATACAGGAAGTCAGATAGCATTTTTCAAGAAACTAAGAAATAGATATTTTGTTCTGAGTGACGACACATATGAGTCAATATCAAAAAATGTGCCATTTTCACTTAGCACAAATCATGAAAACAAACACATGGCGAAATAAAAGTTTATTACATATTTCGAACCATCAAGCATCGTTAGTTACAGGAATGCTCGATTTGAGCCTAAAATGTCTAGAGCATTCATACAGTGATGGCTTGTAGCATGACAGGCAACATAATATGTCTTTACTGTAACGGCAACTTCAGTCAACTCCTACGATTTGCAGTATTGTCAGAACTGGTCTACATCATTATAATATTACATGATGGTGACAACTTCCACTATATAATGCCAGAAAACAGGGAACAGAATATATTTGTTACATGTTTGTGACAATTAGCAGTATAGATATCCAGAAAGTTCAATTTTACAAACATTTGAATATTCGCTACACATGGAGTTGGCTTTGTATCGATGGCTTATGTTGTTATATATGAGCGGTTGGGGCTAACATTCATATGTGCAGACAAAGTATTTCTAGGTCGAGAATAGCTTCTGAATATTTTTGAAAAATATCCATCCCCTGTTACGGGAAATACACTAGTGTTACAGGAAATACCCAGATTTTCACAGGTCGATAAACTGGACCGGCACAGGTTAGCGAGCAATGCAGTTCAAACATTGTGGTATAATTTATTCATGATTGGGTTTGCTCTGTTTTCATGGGAAAATCTGTCCACACACAAGATCTCGTAGTAAGAGAGCGAGAGTGATTTTTGTGTTACAGTGAATACATAAATATTACACGATGGACATTAAACTCGTTCTAGGTATTGCTACCCCAACATTACGGTGAAGTTTAATCTTGATTAGGTCTGCTCTATCTTATAAGAGTATCAACTCGCACAAAATATGTCATAACTGAGGAGCCATAGCGATTTTCGCTGGCTCGTGTTACAGTAAATACATAGGGGTTACAGGAAGGACATAAAACTCGCTCGAGATTAATTTATTCATACTTTAGTTAATTATGTTCCACCTCATATGCTAGGGGGCATGATGCAATATCTGGTTTGGAACACAAACAACATTGTTACTTTTCAGTTGATGCACCAAAACTGCAAGGAATGTGGTCTAATACGGGTTGAACGATATTTGACGTCAGTTTACAGTGACATGCAACCACAATGACAAAGACTCAACGAAACCAAGCATAACGGAAAAACATGAAGTCAATTAACCATATTAATAAGAAAGGGGGAGTTTAGCGGCAACCGTTGTTTCTGTAAAGTACGTTCGTCACAATCAATGTGTAATGGAATATCCGAGGGTATGTGAATTAACCGAGAATGGAGTCGGAACCAGCTTCCAAATTTTCAGACATAGTCAATTGTAATGGGAACAATACTCACCCGTAATGTGAGTCATGAAGATTTGACTAACCACATGCCCCATTTTGGGATGTTCTACAATCAAGTTGATGAACTGGTCGATAAACGTACATGTGCTTGATTGACATCTGCAGTTTAAAAACTTAGTTCCACAAAATAAATTTGGTCAAACTTATAATGGGATTACCACGACAATTTCTTCATGACCGTACCATGGCACGTCTGTACATCGCTTAGGCCATATGAAACAATTCGCCGTCTTTGGCCCGATTCGTTTCATACATTTAACGAACAACTCAGAACCTGACACACTTTCTACTTGTTCTGGGCACAAAGCCTTATGGTACCGTACTATGACATACTTTCCCATGCATTCGTGGGGGTGGGGGCGGGGGTGGGGGGGTGGGTGCTTTGTTCGACCATTCAGACTTACAGGCACCTTCAACTTGTTTGCTTAGCGCACAATGGCGAATCACACCTGGAGGTACACTCACTGGTAGCACTCTCCGCTGGCCCATTCAAGTTACCCACAGCGCGCACAACTTCCATTCCAGATTGCTCATCGACCGAATTCTCATCAAATTCCAATACCTCCTGCACCACACAGTCTCCCTTAACCTCTCCTTCATTGCCACCAACAATGAGTACATTCACACTTTCAACCTTCTCAACACTATCACCAACAGCCCTAGCCACTTATGAGGCCTCACGCGCAACATTCTCACCACTATCACTAACAACTCTAGCCACATCTGGAACCTCACACTCAGCCTCCTCAGCACCACTATCACTAACAGCTTGAGCCCCACCCGGACCCTCGCACTCAAACTTCTCACCACTATTACTAACAGCTCTCGCTACATCCGGGACCTCACACCCAACCTCCTCACCACTATCACCAACAGCTGTAGCTACATCCGGGACCTCACACTCAACCTTCTCGCCACAACCAATATAGCTCTACCTACATCTGGGGCCTCACACTCAACCTTCTCAACACTATGACAAACAGCTCTACCTACATCCAGGGCCTCACACTCAACCTTCTCACCACTGTCACTAACAGCTCTACCTACACCCCGGGCCTCACAATCAACCTTCTCATCACTATCACTAACAGCTCTACCAACATCTGGGGTCTCATACTCAACCTTCTCACCTTCCCTCATGTTGTATATTTCCTGTAAAAGAGCGTGTATTTTCTGTAAGAAATGGCGATTACAATGTAATCGGGGTAAGAGCAAACGTGTGTTGATTGTAATATTCTGATGGCTAGTCGTTTTTTGGCCCCTTGTTTCGGATAGAACACTAACAGGAAAAATTCATCCACGAATGATACATTTATGGCAAGTCATACAAAGATGCCATTTTCTGTAATATGCATTTGCTATGTTACGGGAGAAAATGACATCATCTTTATAGGAAATGTGAAAATTTCTCGGAACCATTGGTGCCTATGTTTGAAAAATCAATATGGCGATAGAAAAAAAACAAATCAAAGTGAATTGTGGGATCTGTATCTTCAAATGTTCAGTTGATCAATTTCATCACAACAACGTATTTCGTGTAACATCATGTGCACTCTGTGTAACAATAAAACAACCATTTGCGTTTTCAAAACAAGATGGTATCCCACCACGTCATAGCACTTCCTAACAACGAGTGAGTAAGGAAAGGCATTAACAAATGGCATTGCAACGGCATTGCATACGAAAGGTGCAGTTATTTGATCAATATTGACTTTCCTAAAACGAAAAGGATATTTACTGTAACGCGATTTTTAAAACATTCATATTCGAACAGAACCTCTTCCTTCGGTTCTGGCTCATTTGGTTGGAATACAAAGATTACACGTGGTAGATCCTTTTCTACAAGTGCCGGAAAACCACCAAGAAAATATTCTCTATTACAACGAAAGAAAGACGTATTTGTATTTCAAATAACAATTTTAGCGTTTCGTGTAACAATTTTCACTGTTACAGCACTGTACCGTAACAGGAAATACCAACGTACCGAAAAAGTGCAAAATCATAATCATGCCTCTTGTGCCCGAGAACGAGCATTTGCAATTATAAAGTTCGCAGTGAAGTACATTCAAACCGATTTCACCAGATACCTCATCCACTCCGTAATATCACAATATACCCATAACATTATATACAGTTTTAAAAATTACGCACTAACCTGTCAGCACTTGATGACAAATATCTTGGTAACTTATACGAATATTGGAAATGTTCTTGTAATATCGCATGAAACACGCCTCAAACAACTCAAACGGGAAAGAACGTATTTCATCATTCCTGGGGAAGTATGATTACTTCGATGAAAAATGGCTTGGTTACAGGACATACATAAAATCGAGGGACAGAATTCGACAGGAAATTTTCCAAATAAGAAATCATTCTTGGTGATGCAATAATAGTTTATAGCTTAGCCTAAAGTGTCTTTTCCAAATATCAGAAGGAATATTAATGGGTGTTACGCATATTTTCCAACAGCAATACAAATAATATCAGAAACTGGATTGGGGACAGCACATTTTGCCTTATTTTTTGGTATAAATCAAGGCAGGGCGACTGCTAACCACACCAATTGATTCATTTTTCTTGTTTTTCTGGTAGAACAAATGGCCACCAGACCACTGACAAAAATATTAGGCTACAATTACAATTCCAAAATCGATATCCCTCCGGGACACCAAAATGGAACATTTTTTGATATTGACTCATATATGAGCTTCGGGAATGCATTGGGGGTTATAAAATGCGATTTCCAGCAAATCTGAACATGCTCTCAATGACCCTAAGTGGCCCTGGCCCGTATTTGGAACCTACAGCGCGTGTCGACTCATTTGGCGTTGGTCCTAGACCCATAGGTATACCATGCTTGAGATATAAGCATGATCCACTTTCCAAATTTTGGCTCCGCCCAACTTTTTAGGTGTAAAATACAGGCATGAACTTCGGGAATGCATTAGGGGATTGCGAATTACAGCAATTATGAAAATGCACACAATGACCCCTGGATGACCTCAGTGACCGTCTCATATTTTGAACCTTCATGGAGTTTCGACTCATTTGGTGTTTAATGATATTTAGGGTCACATTCAGCATCTTTGGTTATACAATGCCCGCAACATGGGTATGGAGTCAAGTTTAAACAATCGTTTTTTCCTATGCAGCCCACTTTTCGGGACTTCCACCCCAGGCGTTGGTTCCGGGTCCTATTTTACAAATAAGGCATAACTTTTTATCACAATAAACAAACACTCTTTCACTTCCTGGGATCCCACTGGGGGTGTTAAGTTGTGTGAATTGCGTAGTACATCCCACATTCATACTCCGATAAAGCGACAGATAAGTCATTTCAATTGTTATAATTTAATTCAGATTGTTTGCTTGTATTATAATGTACTCTTACGCGGCAGAAATCTCCGCCATTTGTTCCATTGCAGCCAAATCAACTTTTGTGCGCACGGCTGTTTTATTATTTTCGATATAGGTTAGGCCGTTTTCAAATTGACGTATGTCTAATACACATATCCTATACCAACTGATAGAATCAATGAAAGTTGAAAAGAAAAGGATGTTTGTGGAGTTTGATGATGCTAAAAAGACACATGATATGGGGGGGGGGGGGGGGGGCCGAGGGGCGTAAATGTGGTGAAAGATCGAGACTTTGGGTTTGGGAGATGAATTTGTGGCACTCTTATATATTCTGTATAATAATGTGCAGAGTGAGCTCAGACTAGGTAAGAAACAACAAAGTTGGTTTCTATGGAGATAGGCCACAAACATGGGTATATCATTTAACCGATTCAGTTTGTACATCAATGATTAGGAGATGAACTCCTGCATAACAATGAAGGGGTACCAGTTTGGGAGCTGAAAGACCCAGGGTTATTTTTTTCGCAGATGATATGGTATTAGAGTCAGAAAGCGAATAGAGACTCGAGTATTTATTTATTTATTTATTTATTAGGGTAACAGCCAAGGTCATATCGTGTCGGTGACAGTTTTACGGGTGGAGGAAGCCGGGAGTACCCGGAGAGAACCACCGAGCAACGATGAGCAGCTGCCAGCTCCCCAACATCGTAACTCCGCACTGCAGCACAGATTGTTTGAAGACATGCGCACCATCGACGTGCAGTACGCCTTAGTACACGGCGTCATCGTGCCCCCATGTGGACAATCTGGGTGAAGTACCTCGCCAAAGGACACAACGCGAGAGTCCGAATCGATCGCTCAGACGGTTCACCCATCCAAGGACTAACCGGGCTCGACGTTGCTTAACTTCGGTGATCTGACGAGAACCGGTTACCGCAACGCCACCCCTCCCCCCCCCCCCCCCCCCCCCCGAGAGAGAGAGAGACTAAAGAAAATACGGTCTACTGTTGGGACATATGGGAACAAATGGATGCGCGAACTGAATGAAAAACAAAAGCAGAGCTATACCGTGTATGTGGGGTAGATATGTGTATACGAGTATTTGGGTTCAATATCAACAATACGGGAAGAATCATCTAACGATTCCATATTAACAATCTTACCTTTTAGAATTATCTTACCTCTAGGAAAGATAATTCTTGATCAGCTGAATTTTTAGGGAGGAATAGCTTCAATAAGGTTTTTGTAGGGAATATCACCTGAGAAATGGTGGGTGCACCAAGTATAACATATGATATGGTGATGATACCTCTAAGCTAAAGGTTGTAAAGAGTTTGGAAATCTCAGCAGAATGATGCATGTAGATGGATAACATCTTCGAGCAATGCAGCAGGACTTCATGCAGGCACTGTGGGAGGGGTGGATGAGGATTAAGAACAAGACAGACTTGATGAAGCTGTGTCGGGTGAACTATTTTATTAATCTCGCTGACAGCCGATGGTGTAAAATAACATTTCAGAATATTTTGGATTCTAATATTAATACAGGATGTGTTAGGCACGTGAGACTGTGAGAGGTAACTGGAAACTATCCAACAGAGACCCCTGACCTAGAAGGGCGCACAGACCAAGATAAAAGACTCGTCAGGGCGAGAATCGTGGAGAATTGTAACCAAAATTGGCGTGGAGTCATGAGCAAGAGGTATTTGGACAGCTTGGGGCATGAGAAAACATTGTTTAAAGAGTACTTGGATGGTAATTTTTTTTGGGGGGGGGGGGGGGGAGGGGTGTCACTGCTGTTCAAATTTTCACTTGTAAACGATCGCAAAAATTGTTGGAAAAGCAAACTGATAAAAAGGAGAGGAATTCAAAATTATTCTTTCAACAAAAATTTCGGGAAGTAGTGTATCTTCAGTAGAGAAGATAAACTTATATATTTCGCAAGTGCACATATGGTTTTCTCTGATATTTTACATAACTTTAACCCTTAACCAAGCACATCTAGAAAACACTTGCACGAACATTTACCGAATAACTTAAATTTTGCATATTATAACTCACAAATATAGCCTATGACCCTTAAATGGAACGAGCTCGGTGAGCTCGTTCCAATGGGGACCATAAGGTATGTTTTGGAAGCAAAAATTGAAAAATAATAAGAAAAAAATCAGAATGGCCATTTTTGCGAACCGTGCTGGCTGGGTATGGTCGTTATCGTAAGTAAAGTGTTGCGGTATTTTGTGAAAAAGCCTATAATAAAAGAAAAGAATCTTCAAATATTCTATATATTTACTTTATTTATTAATTTATACAAGCTTTATCAAAATAAATACTGTGGACATAACAGTGTAAAAAATGAGTTTAAAAGAGTACACTGCAGCAAGCACCCAACCCCCAATTCTTAATCTGGGTACATAATATCTCTACTCTGTATATATACAACAGTTCTAAATGCTACATAACAAAAAGTGCAATGCTCTAAGAGTGTATTACGTGTAGTATTTATTATTTAATACTATTATTATTTCAACAGCCCACAGATAACACTCTGTACTTTACAGTTTATTGAGATTGAACAATTTATTTATTTATTGGTGTTTAAGGTCACATACTTATGCACAATGGCTAATCGTGACCGTAACAGTTTTACGGGTGGAGGAAGCCGGAGTACCCGGAGAGAACCACCGAGCAGTGACGAACAACTGTCAGCTCCTCGACATTCTAACTCCGCTCAAACAGGGTTACAGCGGTTGAAGACATGTGCAACATCGACGTGCAGTGCGCCTTAGTACACGGCGTCATCGTGCCCCCATGAAGGCAACCGGGATAAAGTGCCTTGCCCAAGGACACAACGCGGGTCTGGAGAGTGAACAAATTTCCAAACATGGTGAGGTAAACTTTCCTCCCGACAGTTATTTGAAATTTCTATTAAAAATTCACAAGGAACTCTTGAAATATTTTTAGCTCATGAACAACTGGATGTTACCCAGTGGTCCAGGATCTGACAGATGAGGGCGCTTTTGGTACTTCATTCTTCAGGGCTTGTACTATCTACAGGAGGAAAATATATATATAAACATGTTTATCACATGCCTTCACGCCTATATAAAAAGCATTATAAGAAGGACACTCAGCAATTCATTTGACAACTATCAACAAAAAGAACACATTTTATCGCCAACAAAATGTGCGAGGGGAACTCGTGTTTCTGTTTCGCCCCCCGAGTTCCAATGTGTTCTATGTGCCTACTGGCACATAGAACACATTGGAACGCAGGGGACGATTTTCCGCTACCCTATCGCTAGCCATTCAAATTGTAATTGCGTTGCACGATTTGTAGAAAATTCCAGTGAAATTTCGCTTCTATTTAAAAGCAGTCCGTCAAAGATTTCCGTTCAGCACATACGTGCAGAACAGATTTTCATTTTCCGCACGGCTTAGTGTTGCTGTAGATGGGGATTACATAGAACAGACGTGTAATAAAAAAAAACAGGACACCATGTTTTAGGAGTAATCTACTCTTTCAGCAACATACTGAACCCGATGAACACTGGTGTTTAGATGTCAAAATATTTAAATTTCAAACTGAAAATTTTTCTCAGTGAGCTCTGTCAAACAAGACTGAACTGGTTAAATTCCTAGTTGCATTATGGGAAATGTTTACTGCCTGAAATTTCGATATTTAGACATTTGTTTATTTATTTGTTCGTGTTCACGGTCACATATTTCTGCACAATGGCAACATGGAAATATGGTCAAGTTTAGTCAAACGTTTATTTCCGATGTTGCCTATTTTAGAGGACTTCCACCCCCAGCACTTGTGACTGGGTCCTATTTCACCAGTAAACTGAGCTTGTTTACCACAGTAAACAATTACTGTTTCACATCCGAAAGTTCCCATGGGGGAATATTTCAGCGTGTTGTCGGTTAACAGTCACAAAAACATTTTGATCAACAGACACCCACATCCTTTTTCTTTCATTCGTGAACATGTTATATATTTGCTTTCCATTGCTTTTTTCATGTTACTCTGTTGTTGGATCACTGTGAGTTGAAGCTAATACTTTTTACACGGAGGACATGGTGAGCTGGGCGATCACCATTCCACACTGCTCCATTTTCTGTGAAAAGCAAATGTCCTAATCTGTCCCCAGCCTGCTGTTCACGTGCGAGAAAATAAGCAACCTGTCATTTGTAGCATGAGGTGAATTTGCTGATGTTATGCCATACAGTGGGCCAATTTATCCTCTGGGAACCTTTTTTCTGTTTTGGCTCGCGACATTGATCCGATTGAGGTCATCAGAGGGTAAATTTAGTACTGCTGCCCTGCAGTGCAGGGTAGCATCACCAAAGTAACCCTCTAGGGACTTCATTCTGCAGATGACAGTCTGCTTTATTTCCAGGCTTGCCTGATCAATGATCACTGATCTTCCTAAAGAGTATTACCCATATGCCCCATTATATTTTGAGACAAAGCTTGGAAAGCTCCATCAATCTTCCAAACAAACAGCATTCCTGTATCGCCATCTAATTATTATTCAAATTTACTGGTGTTTAGGGTCGCTTTTGGCACCTATGGCTATATCATGACCACAATGCAGTTATAATGTCAAGTTTATCCTATCGTTTATACCTAAACTGTCAAACTTTAATGGATTTCCACCCCAAGCATGGGGTCATCAGCTCTTATCACACCAGTACCGAGGAGCTTGTTTACCACAATAAACATGTACTCCACATTTTGGAGGATCAAAGTTATGTTTTCGGCACAAAAAGGATAATAAACAGAAAAAATTGTTTTCCAGTTTTGGGGATGAAGTTTAAATAATTACTATAGATGGATGGCCTGCTGGAGTGGTAGTGTAATCAAGCATGGAAATAAGCAGATTGTCGTCTGCAGAATGAGGTCCTCAGAGGGTGAATTTGGTAATGCTACCCCGCACAGCAGGGCAGCATCACTAAATTTACCCTCTGGTGACCTCAATCCGAATCAAGGTCTCAAGTCTTATTAAATAGAAAGAGGTGCCCCGAGGATAAATTGGCCCACTGTATGGGATAGCAATCAGCAAATTCACATCCTGGGCACCTCATGCCACAAATGACAGATTGCTTATTTCCTGGCATGAGTGTAATAAAAAATTTCATTTGATGACTTTATTTTGCCTACATACGACTTAAGAATTCAGTCAGTTTTATCTTGAAAGAGCTCAGTCACCTCTATCAAAGATGATATAAGTGGTTAAATTCTCAGTTACACTGTAATGTGCTTTTGAAAATCTTGACATTTGGCATCAGTGTGCAATGGGTTTAAACTCTATAGAGTGTTCTACTCTGTTGTTAGTCTGGTAATCAGCAACACAAGTCACTAATGACTGCCTGTAGTCATTCTCCAGTAAAGAGAAACGCATCCGATCCGTATAATTGTTTGCATACTACTACCCATGCCCCTCTCCCCTTCACAATTTTTATACCTCGTTATTTTTTACAGGCACCAAAACCAGGGGAAATGGTACGATCTGTGAGGTAGTGGATGTCCATGGATTATCACAGATGATACCTTAACCCATGCATACAGTGAAAGCTCCTGCGCAGGTCTCCTGTTGTATGAGCCATTATAAATTGGCTTCCGATGATGAGGAGTATGCTCACCCCAAATCATTGCTACTCATAATTGAAATCTGGTGCCCTCCATCCTGGATTCACAACTTAAATCATATCCAAAAGTATGAATCATTTAGGATGGTACTAGCACTTAACCCTTTGAGCCCTGGTAGTATCTTCCCTGTCAGTTCAATTCATACAATTGGAAGAGTCCATATTGATTAGCTGGGGGGGGGGGGGGGGGGGGGGGGGGGTTAGACTAATTAATATTTTCAACGTGCAGCCTTATGGCTGCACACTGAAAATATTGATTGGGCTACCCCACACATTCACTTAGCACCCATCCTACTTAATGAAATTTAGATAAATAATGGCACTGTGCTGGAAAAACGGCCTCTCGGGTTCAAAGGTTAACAATACAGTCCACAAGTGCCTTCTGGTATTGAAGCAGTTAAATTACTTCTCAATACTACTTTCAGTATCTATGGTTGATATAATGTAAACATGACA
The DNA here is from genome assembly GCA_031216915.1 of Pictodentalium vernedei. NCBI lineage: Eukaryota > Metazoa > Mollusca > Scaphopoda > Dentaliida > Dentaliidae > Pictodentalium > Pictodentalium vernedei. The sequence goes on from CM062290.1 coordinate 156,846,041, forward strand.
TGATGTAATGACAGGATGTAAACAAGTCAACTTCACTCTACCATTCATACTTTTGTTGCCCACACTATCAATTAACCCTTTGATCCCGAGAGGCCACTTTTTCGGAACCTGATATGTCATAATTTCATCAAGTAGAATGGCTGCTAAGTGTAGGGTTGGCCAATCAATATTTTTAATGTGCAGCCCAAAGGCTGCACGTTGAAAATATTAATAGGTCTACATCACAATAATGCATGTGCACTCTTCCCATTGCTGCCATTGAACTGGCATCGAATATACCACAAGAGTTTAAAGGGTTAACTCTTGGAGCTAAGCCTGACAGCGCTATTTTGTAAGTAAACAAATCCAAACTGCTATAGTTATTTTTTATTTATTGGTGTTTAAGGCTACATATTTCTTTACAATAGCTAATTGTTTCTGCAACATGGATATAAAGTCAAGACCAGCCACCCGTTTATACCTACGTTGCCCACTTTAGAGGACTTCCCCCCCCCCCCCCCACACCAGGCATTGGTGACTAGGTTCTGTTTACCAGTAAAACAGAGCTTGTTTGCCACAGTAAACAGGCACAGCTTCACTTGCTGGAATTCTCTCGGGGAAAAACTGACATAGTTAATACTTTACTAAGCCTTACAGCTTTTTTTGACTAGCACTATTCACAAATATTGCATTTCAAAATCTTTGCCTCCAAAGCACAGCTTTATTCCCTTGATTGCAATGGGTTCATTGAGCCCATTTTAATGAAGCTTGATAAACTGTGCTTTTGCGGAAAATATAACAATTTTGTTATTCAACTGTCATCTTTTATTCATGTTACATAAATGGCCAACCCTCTACACACTGCTACATTTCAAGAAGCAAATTTTCCCTTAATGCAGTAGGATCTTAATCCTTTACCTAATGAATAATTTACAAATTAAGCAGTTGAAAAAGAATATATTTTTTTTAAAATTTCAACAGAACCATATCATGTGACCCCTCATTAGAACGAGCTCTTTGAGGTCGTTCCAATGAGGGGGTCACAAATTTTGATATCCTGTGCATAGGGTAATGGGAATGAGCTCTGTCAAGCAAGGTTGAATTGGTTAACTTCCTAGTTGTATTATGGGATAAATTAGTAGCTGGAAATTTTGATTCGCCATCGGTTGCCAGATGGTTAAGTAAGTACTTCCACTATTCAAGTTACTGGATAGATGTGTATGTGAACATGATAACGTCATACTACAGGTGTCATAAAAAACAGCACACTTCAACTGGCTCTGAGCTGGAGGCCAAATATGATCTATGTCATCAATTTATGTAGATGATCAACATCATTTTCAAAATCTCTCTGTTCAGTAACATTGGAAATGGGCCTTTTCATAATAATTAGTTCATCACACTTCATTGACAAGTGCCAACAAGCACTTTCTAGAATACTGCAATAAATATCCCTTTACCCAACGAACTGGCTACATCTGCCTGTGAAATTTGTAAATTAAGCAGTTAAAACCCTTTACCAAACACGACAACCAAACGACACTTGCAAATAAAATTACTGAAAAACTAAATTTTCTCATTTTTTGCATCAAAACATAGGTTATGACCCCTCATTGGAACAAGCTCAATGAGCTGGTACTAAAGAGGGGCCATAAGCTATGTTTTTTTGTGACAAAGAATGAAAAAAATAATGAAAATTAAATGGTAATTTTTGTGAATAGCACTGGCTGGTTTTGGTTGCTAAATTGGGTAATGGATTAAAAAAAATATATTTGTCAACAAATTTCAAGAAAACCATAACATGTGACCCCCTCAATGGAACAAGCTCATCGAGCTTGTTCCAATGAGGAGGTCACATGATATGGTTTTGTTGAACTTTTTTGAAAAATTTGGAAAAAAAACAATAATTTAAAAATAAATTTTGATATCCCAAGAGTTGGGCAACGGATTATTATTATTTATTATTTACTTATTTTTCCAATTTTTTCAACAAATTTCCATAAAACTATATAATGTGACCCCCCCCCTCCCCCTCCCCCCCCCCCCCCCCCTCCCATTGGAACAAGCACAATCCAGTGAGGGGACACAAATGGTTTTGATGAAATTTTTTGAAAAATGATATTTTTTCAACTGCTGAATTTGCATATTATGCAAGCGGATGTGCCGATTCGTTTGGTAAAGGGTTAATAACAAGCTATTAATTGAAAATAGAATATGTTTTCATTTTTGGAATTCACTAAAAACAAACCCAATCAGGGTTCTTAACTCCCTTCACTCTGATGTCAGAATATCCACATTTCAAGTAGCCATTTTCCCCATAATGCAACTGGGGATTTAACCAATTCAATCTTGTTTGACAGAGCTCAATGAGCTCTGTCAAACAAGATTGAATTGGTTAAATTTCTTGTTGCATTATGGGAAAAATTTGCACCTTGAACTTTAGATATTTCGACATCAGTGGGCAGGGGGTTAAGCTGAGTTGAATAGTACTGGCTGGTTTTGACCATTACATAGGGTAAAGAGTTGATATAGATAACATTTACACTAAGGATGTACAGTGAACAGGGTTAGTTATTCAGTTAGAAATGAAATTTTTTTTATAACCAGAAAGTGTGACGAACCCTGTGCAGTGCACAGGGTTAGTCACTCTTTCTGGTTATAAAAATTGGTAACTGCCATATCACATGCTGCATTAAAATATATTTATTTATTTATTTATTGATGTTTTTAAGGTCATATATTTATGCACAATGGCTAATCATGACCGTGACAGTTTTACAGGTGGAGGAAGCCGGAGTACCCGGAGAGAACCACCGAGCAACGACGAGCAGCTGCCAGCTCCCCAACATCGTAACTCTGCACTGCAGCACAGGCAGGGTTAGATTGATTGAAGACATGCGTACCATCGACATGCAGTACGCCTTAGTACACAGCGTCATCGTGCCCCCACATGGGCAATGGGGGTGAAATGTCTTGCCCAAGGACACAACGCGGTTGCTGCAGGCGGGATTCGAACCGCGGACCTCTCGGCTTGCAGCCTGCACCTCTACCTACTGAGCCCCCCCCCCCCATGAAAATATACATTGACTAAGGCTGTAAAAATGCTTTGGGTTAGTTAGTTACATGTCGTTACATAGGGTGCTGGAACTATT